>JACGCM010002006.1:600000-1192929 GCA_014058105.1 Kingdonia uniflora | reverse complement strand
AAATTTGAAATTGTACCAAGTATACACTTGAATATTTTAGAATACTTAAGTTTAATGTACTATCTTTTTATTAGCGACTAATTCAAGTTAACTTGGCATATTTTGAAAACGTTCACTTCATTGTAGTTTTGCAATTAATACTTTTAATAGATTTTTGCTCAGTATAAGGGAAATTTAGCATTTATGCTAAAAATAGTTTGCTACAAGGGAGACAGCTGCCTAAGAATAAAATCATTCCTAAGAAAATAATAATAAATAAACCAAATATGCTTTAAAAACTTTTACGCTGCAAGGCTACTCGCATGATTAAGAACTGAAAGAGGAAAAATTATCACCATCTCGAGTTTGACCATGAACTTTGTGAAAGGAGCACAAGAAAATGTAACTTGTGAGAATCATGAGTCTTGGTCATGATAGGGCACCACACCCTGGAAACCTTAGCCAACTGGCGGGAATTGTCGACCGAAAACTCCTTATTACGGAGGCTTCACTAAGAAACAAAGTACTCAAAAGAAAAGGCTTACAAAAGAAATGAAAAATTCTAGGAAGACGAATTGACTAAGACACTTGTCAAACTGACCTTTGAATTTATTCCAGTGAGAACTAGACTACCGAAAAACTGAGTAAATTATTCTAGACAACGTATTAGGCGATAAAACTATTTTTATTGTAACAATCAAATATAGGTAAAGCAAAATACTTGAATCTCTTTCTAATCTTTAGGTAGTACCTCTAGTTTCGGATAAGCTAAAATATTCTTTGATATACTTGGAGATAATGAAGTTTAAGGATTTTGTATTGGTATATTTTTGTCATAACTAAGTAAGGTTAAGTTCACAGGAAATGAGTCATGTGAATCTAAAATTGTTTAAATGTCATTATTGACTTTTGTGGGTATAGTCAATACAAACCCTCACGAGACAACACTCGTCCACCTGCCTAAACCTGGGGTTTAACGGCATGTGGATTCCTACCCTTGAGGATCATCTTGGAGAGTATAATCTAGTTTAATAAGCAATAAAGTTTATGTTCTTGTCTTTTACTTTTATCATAGTAATAGTAGTATGCAATGATCAAAGGGATGAGTAGCTAATCTTCTTAGCCAGGGCTAGAGGAAGCTCCACCCAATGTAGCCTTAGTTTAGATTGTATAGCTTAGTTAGAGTAATTATTTCTCTTTATCCCGAAATATTGTATATTCGTATTCCTTCATCCTACGCTTGACCATAGCAAGGATTAGGAGGAATAATGAATCTATATAACCATCTTGTTGGACCATAACAAGATAGGTTATGAACATGGAAAGGAGAACATAATCCATACTTATTAACCGGACCATGGTTGAGTAAATTGGTTCATGGGTAGTTCGCAATTACTAAATCTCTTGTATCTTTTGATGTATTGCATATGCCCGACCAAGGATATGCGATACGGGAACTCGTAATTTACTTTAATTATTTATGCTATCTAAATGGTTACAAAGGGTAGAGTGGAATCGATGCCTTGGTTTCCACTCCAATTTATCTTGTAATTTGTTTCATTTTTTATTTATTTCAAAACCTGCGCAAACTCATTGTTATTGGATAAAACTTGTAGCTCGAAGTATAATTCGCACCACAAGTCTCTTGGGATGCAACCCCGCTTTCCTTTGTACTCAATGGTACACCGTGCGCTTGCGGGTCTTTTAAGACGCCATTTTATAATCGATCAGTAAAATATGAACTGAGGTCTGTGGCTCTCCAAAACTAGGACTGGGTTGGGTGCTCTTCAACAAAAAATTTGGGTGGTTCTGCCAAGTTGGCTTGTACGGATCAACTGGCCTATTGTAGGTATTATTCAAAGCATTCACTTGTTCTTGATTGTCATTCATTTTATTTAACATGGGACACATTTAAGTTACATGGGTGAGATCATAACAAATGGTGTACCCCTGTTGTTGAACTTGGTTCACACTACCCTTAGATTTATTCATAGTCATAGCCTTGATTTTTTGGGTAAGAGTATCTAATTGGGCTTTAATTGTCATTCCCTTACTTAATACATACAAACCACCTTTCTTGGGCTTTAAATCTCTCCCATGCCTCGTAAAATGTTTCACTCTCATTTTGAGCAAATTCAACAATTGTATTTCTAAGAGGGAGGGTTTTTCCCATTGAAAACTATTTTGTTTTGAACTTAGTCTCCATTTGGTCCTATGAATTGATAGATATCGGTGCTAATGAATCAAGCCAATGACTCGTCTTATCTTTTAGTGAGAATGGGAATAAACGAAGGTGGACGCAATCCTCAATAAAATGTTAATCTTTTGAGAGCGCACAAATTTTCTTAAATTCGTGGACTTGCTTATAAGGGCTCTCAGAATCAAGCCAATGAAATGTAGGTAACATTTGGATAACAGTAGGCTTGATTTCATAATGATTTATTGTGACGACTGGTTACACGATACATGAAGGTATATCGCTCACTACTGAGGTCCAATAGTCCCTAAGAGATCTGGTGGCAGCCATAATTAGTGGTTCGACTTCTAGCTCAACAACTAGCTCAATTGGGTCAACTCTAGATAGATTACCCTCCTCCAAAATTGGGGGTCCTAAGTTCTCTATTGTGTTGATTGAGTGAGGTAGTCGCCCTCTCCGCTTTGGCTGAGGTGGTAGACCGTAAATAGGCAAAGGTTCTAGTAAACTTCCTAAACATTTTTTTCAACGAGTCCAATTGATCATGCACAAACTAATATGCGATAAAATTTGGCACCCGTTGCAGTAAACAATCAATCAAACCTATAATCTAACACTTCAACATTTTTTTTAAGAAGTAATAATTAGGTTTCCCCTATATTCTTCTATGTTCACAAAAGAGTAGGATGGTCAAAGGCTTTGGTTCCTACACTCCCCTGTGTCACTATGTTAGTACTAGCTTAGAGTAGATGTTCAGTCCTCACGCCCAAGCGAGTAACCTTATCGTAGGTCAGCACTTGGAACGGTGGCGTCGTAAACCTACAACCAGTATTTTGTGGCGCTATGCTGGGGTCGTATCCTATGAACCCGTGTTTGGACCCCGGTCCGGTGTACCTATCCGTTGGGTGATGAAATTCTGCGGGAATTTTGCTACTCTTTTTTATTAATTGTTATTTTGATGTCCAGGACGTTCAATTTTTGTGTGATACGAATTTCTTCATATCCTTAATGGGTGGTCCCACTTGTTGGAGAGCTATTTGGTTGATGAAATCTCGCAAGTCTCTAACAGTTTTTACCTTTACTAATGTTGGAATGAAAAAAGAATATTAAACACAACAATAGGTCAGTCCAACCATAACAAAAAATTTATTAGAGCAGCGTGTATTTGCACAGTCACGCGACTTTATATGTCCTAGTGTCGGGGTAGAGCGGATATGAACCACTTGTAGATGTCAAGTTTATAGAGGTACCAACCTACGGGAAGTATTTTCCGGTAAAGCTGTGACCGCCCCTTCACTTAGGGGGCAAAAAAAGGAAGTTCCCCTTCACTTAGGGGGCACAAGAAGGATGGATTTGATGATGTTTTTCGCTTTGCGTAGTGTCCGTCTCATTTTCAACTTTTTGACTATTCTGCAAAAAGAAAGAAAAAGGATTAATGAACTTGCGACAACAATATTAATTACATTTCCAAGTTTATTGTAGTCTATGATGTCATGATTTTCAAATGCACATATCTTTCATCTCGGTTGAGAGAGAGCAATAAATAATATCAATTTGGAAAGATAATTTAGAAAGGAAAATTATTCAAGAAAAAAGTTTTCTAGAATTTTACTTGCCTAATGCTCAAAAAAGTGATGAATGAACAGCGACGTCCTTTACTGAGACTATTTTTTACTATTTTTTCAAAAGGCTGTAACTTACAAACGACTAAACAGAAAGCTATGATCTATAGTAATTCAGAAAGGGTTTTGAATTATATGAAACTTTTGTTGCAAATGTATTTCCCAACTATGAAGTATAGATGTTCATAAACGGTGAAACATTCAGGAATAGACTTCACAGCTACTATAGTGCCAAAAACTCGAAATATATATATATATATTTTAAACTAAACTAGAGAAACGATAATAATAGAAACATTATATGTTATTACCGTGCCACTATACTTTTTAACGAATCTTAAAAACAAAGAATTTAAAAATCATTGGCACGGTATTAGAAAGAATTAACAAAGAAAATTAACAAAGAAAATTTGGTATTAAAGAGAATAGTTTTCAACGATGCCTCCCCCGGCAACAATGCCATTTGATAGGAGGTTTTTAGGGACTTTACAAAATTCCCGCTCAAAGTACGGTTGTCAAATTGTAGCATGGAGAAATAGGATCGAATCTACAAGAATGTTTGGGAAAACAAATATTTTCTAGGCCGAATAACGATTATATACGAGATAAATCTAAGAAGTATAAATAAAAACTAATTATAAAACTTAATGAGGGAGAGAGCTAAGGTTCTGACTTGGCCTCTAGTTTTCAAAACACTAATCGATATATAACTAGATTTTAATATCTCCACCTATCATATGTTCGTATTAAGACTCATACGATGTTGTAAAACAAACCACTAAATCAATGGTCAAGCATTTAGTGGTTATACTTTTAAGAGATGGTGAAGAGTATCTTAGAGAATTATCAACTCAACCATGATTAGGCCTGAGTGAGTTCTCTAGTGTTTCATCTTCTAATTTAGATCTCCAAATTTTACATAGCTCTAAGGGCTATATTTAGATGATCATTAAACATATTTAGATGATCATAAAACATATTTAGATGATCATAAAACATAGCTCCTGGACTCCTCATTTATAGAATGCACAAGAAACTAACTTGCTTCAAGTAAGGAACCACTTAAGCAACTAATACAACTGACCCGAGATACTTCTATAACAACCTTAGACTTATTCTGCCACGACTAATTCAACTACCCAATGCTTACTTTTAATATTCCCTCCCTTAAACTGATGTTTCTAACAGCAGTTTATGTTAAGTTATTAGTAAAAATGCCTCTCTCAAATGAACAAACTCCAAGCATCTTTCGAAGCTTCACAAATGCATCGAATTTGAGAGGTTTTGTAAGTATATCTGCAACCTGATTTTCGCTCTTGCAATAGAGAAGATCGATTGTTCAATCTTTCATGAGATCTCGTATGAAATGGTACCGAACATCTATGCGCTTTGTTCGCTCATGGTGCACCAGATTATTGGATAACTTTATTGTTGAACTGTTGTCACAATAGATAGGAGTACCCCCATCTAGTGGAAACCATACTCCTTCGAGCACTCTTCTCAACCAAATAGCTTGACATGCGCAAGATGCTGCCGCGACATACTCTGCTTCCGTGGTGGAAAAAGTAACAATTGGTTATTTCTTTGACGACCAAGAGATTACTCCTGATCCCAACGAGAATGCATATCCCGAGGTGCATTTCCGGTCATCCGAATCACCACCATAATCACTATCAGTAAAACCTATCAAATCTAAAGTCTCTCCTTTCCTGTAAAAAATGCCGAAATAAGTTGTACCTTGTAAATATCGGAGAATCCTTTTGGCGGCATTAAGGTGCATGATCTTCAGAATTTCCATATAGCGACTGATCAAGCTAACTGCATTCAGGATGTCAGGCCTCGCCCATTGTTAAGTACATTAGACTACCCACGATTTGCTTATATATAGTGTTATCAACCTTCTCACCTTTGGGATCTTTTGTTAACTTCAAACCAACTTCAGCCAGTGTTTGAACTGGATTGCAATCCTTTATTTAAAAATTTTCCAAAATCTCTTTGACGTATTTCTTCTGCGATATAAAAATGCCCTCGTCGAACTGTACTACTTCAATACCGAGGAAATAATGCATTTTACCAAGATCAGACATTTCAAATTCTGCCATCATCGACTGCTTGAACTCTTCAAACATTGCCCAATCATTCCCTGTGTAGATAAGATCATCCACATATAAATAGAGTATGATAAACTTACCATTAGGCTCATATTTCATAAAGAAAGTTGGCTCATACGTACATTTTTCGAACCCTTCCTTACAAAAATATGCCTCAATGTGACTATACCAAGCTCGTGGAGCTTGTTTTAGATCGTATAAAGCTTTTTTTAACTGGTACACTTTGTTTGCACTCCCCTCCTTCACATAGCCTAGAGGTTGATCGACGAACATTTTTTCTGGCAAATCACCTTGTAAAAAGGCCAACATCACGTCGAGCTGAAATATAGACCAAGAGTTTTTCGCCGCTAATGCGATAATCATCCAGATCGTATCATGTCGCGCAACAGGAGAAAATACCTCATCATAATCAATCCCATGTCATTGTTTATAGCCCTTAACTACCAATCGTGCCTTATATTTGTTGACTCCGCCGTCTGTATTTAACTTGGTTTTGTAGACCCACTTTACACCGATCGCCTTGTGACCATTTGGAAGGTCAGTTAGCTCCCATGTCTAGTTTTTTTTTTATTAATGCCATTTCGTCATTCATCGCCTCCAGCCACTTTGGCTCTTGTACCGCCTCTTTAAAAGAAACTGGATCACAACTAGAAAACAAAGACATATACATTTGTGGATCATTAGCTTGTTGAACTTTAGGTACTTCATAATCTTGCATCCATGAAGGTCTCTTTGTAATTTGTCGTGGTCTTGTTGTTGCTTGGCTAGATTGTGGTGTATGAGAAGGACCTGGTGATTGTCCTCTTGAAGGTGCAGAGGATGGCTGTGGTTATGGTTATGAGTTCCTCACGTGAATCTCTAAATGACCTGATCCATTTTTAGCTTGAACATCATCAAAGACCGCTGGAACGCTTTGCCCTTCTTTAGTAACGGTTAAGTTCCACATCTTTTCTTAGTCAAACAGCACATCTCAACTGACAACATTTTTCTTGGTAACAGGATTATATAACTTGTATGCCTTTGAATTCACAGCAACACCAAATAATATACACCTTTCACCTTTATCATCGAGCTTTTTCCTCTTTTGATCGAGAACATGGGCATATGCGGCACACCCAAAAATCTGTAAATGATCGACACTTGGTTTTCATCCACTCCATGCTTCTTCAAGTGTTATGTTTTAAAATGTCTTTCTAGGTCTTCAATTTAAAATGTAAGTACTCTACATAACACTCTCTGGCCAGAAATTCTTCAGAATACTATTGATTGTCATCATACTCCGCACCATATTTAAGATCGTCCGATTTTTTTGTTCAACAACGCCATTCTGTCGTGGGGTATAAGATGTTGTCAATTGTCTTTAAATTCCATATCGCTCATAGTAACTTGTGAATTCATTGGAATTATACTCCCCACTACGATCAGAACAAAGTACTTTAATGAGATTCCCCAATTCATTTTCCACAAATGCTTTGAAAACTTTGAATGTGGAGAAAGCTTCGGATTTCTTCTGTAAAACATAAACCCAAGTTTTACGACTGTAATCATATATGAACGTAATGAATTAGCTCATGTTGCCACTAGATTTCGGATCGATTGGCCCGCATATGTCGCTATTAAAAAGCTCCAATATCGTTTTGGCTCTCCATGTGTTACCCTTTGGAAATGAAACACGGTGTTGTTTGTCAACCCCTCACACACTTGTGAATGGTGATCAATCTACGGAAGCCCCGTCACCATATTCTTTTGTCTCAGAAGTCATAAACCATTGAAGCTAAGATGACCATACCAAAGATGCCATAGCCACGCCGAGTCTTTAACCATTGCAGAAAAACAAGGAACATCTTCATTAGCGATTAATAAAGGAAACATGCGATTGCGAGTCATGATAATTTTAGTAATCAAATTTCTCTCTTGATCTTCAATTCGACAAACCCCACCTGCAAAAATAATTGAGTAACCTTTTTCTTGAAGTTGCCCAACACTTAAAAGATTGCAATCCAGACTTGGAATATAAAACACATCTGAGATTGAATGGTATTTATTACCAGAAGTGTGAATTTGAATATTTCCTTTCCCCATAACCTGTATTTTGGAACTATCTCCAAATTTCACCGACTTGCGATAAGAGTCATCAATATCTGCAAATATAGACTTTTCCCCGTACATGTGGCTACTGGCACCCGAGTCCAAGTACCACATATTTTGATCAGAGGCTTCCTCTTTGGAGTTGTAGATCAAATAAAGAGAAATCTCATCCTCATCAACAAATTTTCATTTTGATCCTCCTCCGCGAAGTTTGCCTTTTCTCCATTTTCCTTGTACAAAATCACTCGACAATCGGAATGATAATGGCCATAGTCGTTATACCGAAAACATTTGACACCAAAATTAGTACGACCTCACCCTCTTCCTTTGTAACCATAATTTTGATTACCTTCTATATGTTTGGAAGAATCACCACGAAGACCTCTACCTCGTCCTCCTTGGTACCTGTAGCTTGGATTACCTTCTGCATGTTTGTAAGAATCACCCTGAAGACCTCTGCCTCGTCCTCGTCCTCCTTTCCATGCTCCTCGTAAGCTAATGGTCGATGCTTATAGTGCTTGCTCCACCGTCACATGTTGATTTATTCTTTACTCGTGAACCAACAGTGAACTCATCAATTCATCAATTGACAACGTATCTAAATCCTTCGATTCTTCAATCGAACATACTACATAATCAAACTTTGAAGTCATAGATCGAAGAACCTTCTCGATTATTGTAATATCAACCATCTTTTCAACATGAATTCGCATGTTATTTACGATCATCATTGTCCTCGAGAAGTAATCTGTTACTGACTCCTCTGACTTCAAATGGAGAATCTCAAAATCCACCCGAAGCGCCTGTAATTGGGCTCGTTTCGCCTTCATCGTTCCTTGATATTTCATCTTCATTGAATCCCAAATTTTCTTAGAGGTCTCTTTTAAGATAATTGTCTCTAAGATTGACCTATCAATCGATTGGTAAAGAAAATTCTTTGCCTTCATATCCTTCAACCGTTGCTCCTCCAATGGCTTTTCTAAGTGTTTGTCAACGCTTGTAATGTTTCTTCATTTGTAGGCTCGGGCATACCAAATTCAACTAGACTCCAATACTAATTCGACCTTAAACAATTCTCCATTAACATGCTCCAATGATCATAGTGCCCATCGAAACGAGGAATCGAAGGTGTCATAAAATACTCTATCGCCATTAACGAGTTTGAGAAAGAAGAAGAAGAAGAAGAAAAATATATGAAGGAACCTAGCTCTGATACCACATGAAACAAATATTAGTGAAGAAATGTTTATTTAGATGATCATAAAACATAGCTCCTAGACTCCTCATTTAAAGAATGCACAGGAAACTAACTAGATTCAAGTAAGGAACCACTTAAGCAACTAATACTACTGACCCGGGACACTTCAATAACAACCTTAGACTTATTCTTCTAAGACTACTTCAACTACCCAATGCTTACTTCTAACAACAGGAACAATTGTTGAGTTCTCAAGGAGGTAAGTTCTCAAGATTGGGCAATTGGGTTGAGCAAATGTTTTTCGTGATTGCTACAGTTACTGTTTTCATTGAACTGTTACTATGTAGCCTCTTATATTTTTGCTGAGATCATTTACAAGTTATGGGTCCAATGAAACGAACTTGAACACGAGCTTCATTTTTTTTTTACAAGCACGAGTTGCTTGACAAAAATTTTTGTTGTTGTGGGTCCATAAACTTGAACACGAACTGGTTTTGATAGTTTATTAACTTGAAAACGAACTGTGGTGGGCCTTAATTCTTTTGTTGCGAGCACGAAATCGAGCTTTTTAACGAGCTATAAGTCCAGCATAACAAGCTCTTGTTATAAGTTATTGTACGAGTTGTTTTTGTTAAGATTTGTTTCTTTTATAATGGGTGGTCCTACTCAGGCATGAACTATTTTTTTATTTATAACTTAAGCACGAACTGTTTGTGGGCTTTCACTTAAAATTGAACTGTTCTACCACTTAAGCACGAACTATTTTTCTTATAACTTGAGCACGAGTTGCTTTTGTTACGTGCACGATTTACTGTTGTTACGAGCACGAGTTGTTTGTGTGAATTTAACTTGAATTGTGATAAAGGCATCATTTTTGCTCATCTTGATTATTATTCTCCATTGTCGATCAAACACAAGCCGATTACATTTTGGCAATCTTAGGCACCGATAAGGGATACAAAAGAATGGAAAGCGTGGAGAGTGTTAAAGGCGGAAATACGAAAAGCTTAATGCGGGGGAAATTTCTTGAAAATTCCTTCTTGTTGATCCAGGAGGATCTAGAGTTATTTGAAGATTTGTCAAAGTCGTTCGAACGAAGTTGAGTATCGTTCGAACGAGTTGTCATGTCCTGTAGAATTTTAGCCTACAATCATATTTTGTTCGAACGAGTTGGGTTTTGTTCGAACGACCAGGCAAGTTTCTAGGGTTTTAGACCAATTAGTCGTAAATTCGTTCGAACAACTCCCTAGTTCGTTCAAACGAATCTGGTAGTGTTTTGATTCTTAGGCATTGTTTTGCCTCGAGATGCATTATATTCTGAAATTTTGAGTTCCCTCTATATAAAGGGGACTTAGGTTATCTTTTTTTCTTACGTTAGATCTGAAGAGATTTCTGAGATAAGCCTAAGGTTTGAGAGTTTTCATTGTAATTACTTCAAGTTTAAGTAATCGAATCTCTATTTTTTCTAAATCTAATTAGTGTTCTTCGTTCTTTCTTCTAAATAAAGCTTCTCAATCGTTTGTTTGAGACGGTCACGTGTAGAGACCATAAACTACAATCAACCCCTCGAGAATTGAAACTGGAAAACTGATTGATATAGTGCATAGAACTCCTTATCGTAGGTAGGATAGTTGCGTACTGCTCCTGTAAACATCTCAAAATCGCAAGAAGCCAGCTTCCCATCCTGTAAAAGGATTACCCCCAATGCATAGTTTGACGTATTTGTCTCGACCTCAAAAGGCCGCTACAAATTAGGCAATGCTAACACTGGTGCATCCGTAATCTTCCGCTTCAGTAATAGAAAGATCTTCTCATGGTGCTCTTCCTTCATAAACTATACCCCGGCCTTCGTCAAAGAATGCAACGGTGCAGCTATTTGGAAAAAAGGCCGAATAAATTTTCGTAAGTACTGACAAGAACCCATAAAACTCCTCACTTCCGTCACTGTGCGGGGTCGATGCCAATTAGTAATGACCGAGACCTTCTCTGGATTGACCTTAAGCTCACCGCCACCAACAATAAAATCCAAATAGACTAGCCCCAGCTTCCCAAACTCGCACTTCTTCCCGTTCAGAAAAAGTTGTTCTGATCGCAACACGCCTAACACTTTGCGTAAATGCCCAAGATGCTCCTCCCATGTACGACTATATATCAAGATATCATCCAAATATGCAATCACAAAATCATCAATAAATGCATGAAGTACCTCATTCATTAGCCGCATAAATGTCGTCGGAGCATTGCATAACCCAAAAGGCATTACCAACCACTAAAATAAGCCCTGTTTGGTTTTGAACGCTGTCTTCCAAGTATCCTCCTCCCAGATTCTAACTTGATGGTAACCCGACTTAATATCCAATTTAGTAAAAAACTGAGACGCCTGCAACTCATCTAAAAGCTCATTAATCCAGGGAAGTGGATAAGAATTCTTCATCGTGATCTTCTTCAACGCCTGATAATTCACACACATCCACCAAGACCCATCCTTCTTCGGTACCAATAACATCGGTGAACCACAAGGGGAGCAACTTGGATGAATAACTCCTTACTCTAGGAGTTCATGTACCTGTTTCTTGATCTCATCAGATTTTGTAACAGAAGTCCGATATATCCCAATATTGGGTAGTGGCTCACCATTCACCAATGTGATATTATGCTCCACATCCCTCTTGCACGGTATCTATTTGATACTCAGAAATAAGTCTTCATACTCCTCTTGCAACTCCCCCATATCGGTTTGTTGCTTAGGAGACATTGCCAAAGTAGACAATATTATAGCCGAAGGACCCTCTTGAACCTGTCGCACCAACAACAAAGCAAATTTGCTGCTCGCATTAACCAACCTCTTCTCCTGAGTTGCCGTTACCAAATTACTGGTAGTGATATGTTCTTTGTACCCATTAATATGAAACTCAGCCTCATCCTTTACCAAACGATACTTGCAAGCACGATGGTAAAGGATTGCATCTCGGTCCCAAAGGTAAGGGCTACCCAAGATGACTTGACACACGCCCAACGGAGCCACCTCACATGTCACTTCATCAATAAAGTTATCAATAATCGCAAACTTGAACGTACACTACTTAGTGATCTTCAACTCCGCGTCTTTCCGAATCTAACCCAAAACATACGGCTTAGGATAAGCTACAATAGCCAAACCCATCTTCTTCACCACCGCTTTAGAAATTAAATTCTTCTGACTACCCAGATCAATGATGGCCTCGACACTAAGCTTTGCCTCACCTGAATGCTAACAAAGAAAAGCTCATCCTGACTCGCCTTATCGATAGCTAGAGGTTGCTTGAACATTAGAGTAAGCTTAGGATTTGGCTTATCTAAATTCGGAAGATCCATAATCGCTGCGGCTAGTGCACGTTTCTCTTTCTTGTCCTTCTCCTCCTTCGGCCGAAGCTTCGGGTGAAGTTTCTAATATTTATCAGAATTGTGCCCATTAGCATTGTAATGACTACAGATAGTCTCCTTGAATGAAGACCCCTCTCCTTTGGACTCCCCTTTCTGATCAAACTTCCAATTAGTCTTGTACCCCAACTTCTTCTTGTCGTCTTTCTTGTAACTCTTCAAGTACTTGCGTTCAATAGCAATTGCTTTAACGGTAGCGTCCTTGATATTCTCCACTTAAAAAAGTTTTAATTATGTTCGAATGGACTCGGAAAAACCCCCCGTATACTTTATAAACGCGTTGTACTCATCCACATCAATATCCAAAACCAACGCTTGGTTATGAAATTCCGTAGTAAATTATTGTACGGATTGCCCAAACCTTTGATGCAAATTGAGCTATTTGTACCATCACTCCTATTCATACCCAATCGGATAGAATTGCTTCCTCACCAAGACCTTAAATTCCTTCTTAAGCAAACGAAGGGGAAGCTAGTAAAGGATTGCATCTCGGTCTCAAAGATAAGGGCTACCCAAGATGACTTGACACACGTCTAACGAAACTACCTCACATGTTACTTCGTCAATAAAGCGTCTCAATCGAATTGCGGATTAAGTGGTATCAGTTTTTCAAATAGGGCTTATTTGAGTGGTTGGTGATGCCTTTTGGGTTATGCAATGCTCCGACGACATTTATGCGGCTATTGAATAAGGTACTTCGTACATTTACTAATTGGCCTCGACCCCGCACAGTGACGGAAGTGAGGAGCTTTATGGGTTCTTATCAATACTTACAAAAATTTATTGGGCATTTTTCCCAAATAGCCGCACCGTCGCATTCTTTGACGAAGACCGGGGTACAGTTTATGTGGGAAGAGCACCATGAGAAGACATTTTTGTTACTGAAGCAGAAGATTACAGATGCACCAGTGTTAGTATTGCCTAATTTACAATAGCCTTTTGAGGTGAAGACAGATGCGTCAGACTATACATTGAGGGCAATCCTTTTAAAAGATGGGAAGCCGGTTGCTTACCATTCTGAGATGCTTACAGGAGCAGTACGCAACTATCCTACCTACAATAAGAAGTTCTACGCGCTATATCAATCAGTTAAGCATTGGCAGAGTTACTTATTGGGAAAGGAGGTTATGGTACATTCCGATCACAAACTGTTACAGTTCTTATTTACGCAATCCAAGCTTCAGCAAGCTCGCCATATGAAGTGGATGTCGTAACTTCTGTAGTTTACCTTATTGATCAAGTATAAAAAAGGAGTGGGCAACAAGATGGCTGATATGTTATCTCGACCCCCATTACCAAATATTTCCGCTTTGTTGGTAGCTATGCAGATCCAGCTGATTATTCCTTATAAGTACGTTTCATGGTATGATGACGACAAGGAGCTCAGTATGATTCATGAGAAATTGCTACATGGAAAGACATACGAGTATGTTCTGAAGGATGATTTGATTTATAGGGGCAATCTACTATGTAATCCTGAGGGTAGAGACCATTTACAGTGGATTCGAGAGGCACATTGTTCTTGGGTGGCAGGTCATTTTAGGGTTGAGAAGACTCTTTTAAATTTGTAGCGTTATGTCTATTGGCCGAAGATCCAAGTGTATGTTGCTCATGTAGATCGTGGTTGCGTGCTATGTAACACATCAAAAGCTTCAAATAGGAAGATAGGACTGTACTTACCATTGCTAGTTCCTAGTCGACCTTGGGAGAGTATTTTGATGGATTTTATAGGTGGTTTGCCCATGACCAGGTGTAAGAATGACTATTTATTTGTGGTGGTATATTGATTCAGCAAGATGATTGATCTTATTCCATACCAGAAGACGGTCACAGGGGAAGGAGCAGTGCGATTATTTTTCAGAGACGTCTGGAGGTATTTCGGGTTCCCTTCTTCTTTTATTTATGATAGAGATAGCCACTTTTTGGGGCATTTTTGGAGTTCGTTATGGTGGATGATGAACACTAAGTTGAAGAGAAGTGCCGCTTTTCATCCGTAGATAGACAGGCAAACAGAGGTCATTAACCGTACTTTGGTACATTAATTACAAGGATTCCATTCTAAGCATCCTAAGATTTGGGATGAGATTTTACCGTATCTTCAGTTTGCGTTCAACCGGGCGATTCATGGTTCCACATTGAAGTCTCCTTTTGAAGTTTGGTTGGGGTACTTGCTGCAAAGCTCTTTTGATTTGGCGTTTTAGTCTTGGCAACAAGACGGTGTCAAGGAAGGAGGAAGAGGAGCAGGTAAAAGCTTAGCGTTTCATTGAGAAGATCAGCAAGGTTCATGAGGTGGTTGAAGCTCAGTTGAAGAAGTCTCAAGCGAAGTATAAGGCTCGCCATGAAAAGCATAGGGTTAAGTATACTTTTCTTTAGGGCGACCTCATTTGGTTGCATTTGGGTAAGGAACGGCTTAAGGGGAAGGTAAGAAGCTCAAACCTACCCGTTATGGTTCGTTTTTGATACTCAAGAAGATTGGTGATAATGCCTTCCAGTTGGACTTGCCAACTTTCATGAAGATGTATTCGGTGATTAATGTCGAGCATTTGAAGTTGTTTGAGCCGTCTATTTTGGATGAAGAATCTACAATCGATACTCACCAACCATCAGTTGATGACTTATGGATGGAAAGAGAAGATCCGTTACTGGAGGATGGTATTCTAGAGCGGAAGGTTCATACTACAAGACGGGGTGCTATTAATTTTTCTGAGTTGGGAAGAAGGGTCAGCTACCGAGTAAGTCAAAGTAGTACAACAGGGAATTGGGCATCGCCGCGTTCCCACATTACCAGCTCAAGGCTCCTAAAGTGGGGAGCCATGATCCAGGAGGATCTAGAGTTATTTGAAGATTTGTCAAAGTCGTTCGAACGAGTTGTCATGTCCTCTGGAATTTTGGCCCAGAGCCATATTTTTTCTCTGCACCAAAATATTCGAGTAAACTTAAAAATATTCGGACAGAGGAAAACTGTTATGACAGAAAACCCTAAAAATTTAACGGGCCAACCCCGGACACCCCGGAAACACCACGGGCCACCCCCACAACTACTCAAACACTCCTACAGCCTAACAAGGATTTCTCAAGGTGAAAACACCACCTCCACTGCCTCACGACCACCGAAACACCTTGGCCCCTAAAAAGAATCTTTTCCTCAGAAAAGTTCGGAAACTCACCGGCTACTCCAACAGCTCACCGGAACCACCCCAAACCACACACACAACATACAAACATCTAAACCAAACTTTTTATGGGCTCCCAAGGCCACAAACCTACCTCTACCTCCAAAACACCTCCGAACTGCCAAAACCACAAAAAAAGGAATCTAATGCTAAACCGCCGAAAGGAATAAATGGATGCATAAAATGGATGGAGGAGTAAATGAGGAATATATGCGGAATGTAAATGCGGATAATGAATATGCAGAGGTGAGAATGAATAGGAATACGCAGAGTATTATAATAATGAGTATACTAAAAGCTAAAATAGTAATTTAAAATCGGGGTCATTACATTCTACCCCCCTAAGAAGAAATTTTGTCCTCGAAATTAAACACATACCTCAGTCTGAGAATAAATATGGGCAGTGGCTCCTCACCTCGGCCTCCAACTCCCAGGTAGCCTTCTCTGGTCCATGGTGACTCCACTGGACTCTCACAAACAAAATAACCTTGCTACGAAGAACTTTCTTCTCGCGATCCAAAATACACTCTGGATGCTCAATATACGAGGCATCGCCCTGAACCTCTATCGGTTCCCAATCAATCACGCGTGTAGGATCCCGCTTGTACTTCCTCAACATAGAAACATGGAAGACGCTATGAACTCTGTTCAGCTGCGACAGTAATGCTAACCGGTATGCCAATTCCCCAACTCTATCCAGAATCTCAAACGGCCCAATATATCTCGTAGCTAGCTTCCCCTTCTTGCTGAAACGCATCACTCCCCTCACCGGTGAAACTTTCAGCAAAACATGATCCCCGATCCGAAATTCTAGCGGTCTCTTGCAGATGTTTGCCTAACTCTCCTGTTGGCTCTGAGCTGTACGTAGTCGGTCCCTGATAATAGTAACTGCCTCTGTGGTCTCCCAAACTAAATCTGGCCCCAGTAAACTCTGCTCACCAACCTCTGCCCAACTCAAAGGAGATCTGCACGGTCTACCATATAAAGCCTCGTACGACGCCATCCCGATGCTCGACTGGAAGCTGTTGTTGTAAGCAAACTCTGCCCAAGGTAAGTACTCGCCCCAGCTTCCCTTGAAGTCCAAAGCACAAGCTCAAAGCATATCCTCAAGAATCTGGTTAACTCGCTCTGTCTGACCGTCGGTCTGAGGGTAAAATGTTGTACTAAAATCCAATCTAGTATCCATAGCTCGCTGAAAACTCTGCCAAAATTTGCTGGTAAACTTGGCATCTCTATCAGACACTATCGATACTGGAACCCCGTGTAAACGAACTCTCTCCCTCACGTATACCCTGCTCAACTCGTTAGTGGTCATAGTCGTGCGAACCGTAATGAAATGTGCTGATTTGGTCAACCGGTCCACGATCACCCAAATATAATCATATAGTCTCTTCATCCGCGGTAAACCAGATATAAAGTCCATCGTCACATGTTCCCATTTCCACTCTAGGATAGGTAAGGTCTTAAGCTGTCCCACCAGTTTCTGATGCTCGACCTTCACCTGCTGGCAAGTTAGATATTTGGAAAAAAATTCTGCTATCTTGTACTTCATATTGTCCCACCAAAAATATATCTTCAGGTCCTGGTACATCTTCGTACTGCCTGGATGAATGGTGTATCTCGAACCGTGAGCCTCACTCAAAACCTCACGCTTCAGTACCTCAGAATCTGGCATGCATAATCTGCCCCTGTATTTGATGCTTCCATCTGGACTAGCTGTCTGATCAGGCCTGGTGTCGTCTGAAACCCAAGACTTTAATCTATCGTCCTACTGCTGTGCCTCAATAACCCGAGAGATCAAGGAGGGCTGAACTCTCAGATTTGCAATAAGACCACCCGTAGTCTGAGAACCCAAAATAAACCCGAACTCCGCAATGTCGCTAAGCATCGTCCACTCACGAATCATCAGACGTGCAAGTAATCCTCTAGGCAAACGGCTTAAAGCATCGACCACCACGTTCGCCTTCCCTAGATGATATTGCCAATCTACATCGTAGTCCTTCAGAAATTCCATCCATCTGCATTGTCTCATGTTCAGCTCCTTCTGGGAGAAAAGATACCGCAAGCTCTTGTGATTAGAAAATAGCTCGAATCTCTCCCCGTATAGGTAGTGTCTCCAGATCTTCAGCACATAAACCACCGCTGCCAACTCGAGGTCATGAGTAGGATAATTCCTCTCGTGCACCTTAAGTTGTCTCGAAGCGTAAGCCACTACCTTGCCCTCCTGCATTAACACACAACCAAGCCCACTGAGTGAGGCATCGCTGTATACTCTGTAACTCTGCCCACTAGACGGAACTATCAGAACTGGCGTTGTCGTCAATCTGTTCTTCAACTCGGCGAAAGCTGAAGCACATCTGTCATTCTAAACGAGCCGAACGCCTTTCTGCGTCAAACGGGTCAATGGAGCTACAATCCGCGAAAACCCCTCAATAAATCTACGATGGTAACCCGCTAAACCCAAAAAACTGCAAATCTTGGTAACACTCGTCGGCTGTGCCCAATCTGCGACTGCTACAACCTTGGAAGGATCTACTGCAATTCCATACTTAGACACCACGTGTCCTAGGAATTTCACCTCCTACTGCCAAAACTCACACTTTTCGAACTTCGCAAACAGGGTGTTCTCCCGCAAGGTCTGTAAAGCGGTCCTCAAATACCCCTCATGCTCTGCCTCCGTCTTCGAATAGATCAATATGTCGTCGAGGAACACAATGACGAACCGGTCAAGAAAAGGGCTGAAAACACGGTTCATCAAATCCATAAAGGTTGCGGGTGCGTTCGTCAACCCGAATGGCATCACCCGAAACTCATAGTGCCCGTAACGGGTTCAAAAGGCTGTCTTCGAAATATCAGCTGCCCTGATCCTCAGTTGGTGGTAACCCGATCTGAGGTCAATCTTTAAAAAGAACTGCGCTCCTCGAAGCTGGTCAAACAAGTCCTCGATCCTCGACAACGGATATTTGTTCTTGATCGTGACTTTGTTCAACTCGCGGTAGTCAATACACAAACGCATCGAACCATCTTTCTTCTTTGTGAACAAAACCGGAGCCCCCCACGGTGAAGTACTCGGCTCCATCAACTCTGAAATATGATCCTTCAGATCCTTCAGCTCGACAGGTGTCATACGGTACGGTGCCTTTGAAATTGGAGCTGTGCCAGGAACAAGATCTATGCCAAAATCAATCGCTCTCATCGGCAGTAAACCGGGAATCCGCTAAAAAATGTCAGAATAATCGCAAACTACCAGAATAGAGCTAACGTCCACGCCCGAGGACTCTAACTCTAAAAAAGCTAGTAAGTCGTCCCCTGTCTATACAGGTTTCGAACTACAAAACACGAATCGCCTCTCACCGGGAATAGGAAAGGTAGCCGTCTTCTCGAAGCAGTCTAAAGTGACCCGGTGTGTCGATAACCAATCCATGCCTAGGATAATGTCAAACTCATGCATCGGCAAAACTAATAGGTCTGCTGATAGGACTCGACCACAAACAACTATCGGGCAATCTCTACATATGCATGAGATAGACACCAAAGAATCTAAATGAGTAGCCACGAAAACCTCATCTATCAGTAAAGAGGACTTAAAGCCAATAATGCAGAGGAATGCAGATGCGATGAATGAATGCGATGTACCAGAATCGAAAAGGACATGAGCGGGCGAATAAGAGATATGGAACGTACCTTCCACCACAGGTGGAGCGGTGCAAGAGCCTTACCTCCCCACTGCAAACACTCTGCCTTGACCGTGGCTCTGAACGTGACCCTGCTGCTGACTCGGATGCTGCGGCCTCTGTACACCCTGAGGACCCAGAATCATCTGTCTGCCTCGTGGACCCTGAAGCTGCCTCTGAGGAAACTGCTGGACCTGAGGAACCTGCTGTGGTCGTGGCTGGTAACCAACTGGACCCTGAAACTGTTGTAGCGGCTGCTGACCTCTACCTGGTTTGGGACAGAACCTCTTAATATGCCCATTTCCCCCGCAGTTCTAACAAGTGTGAGGAGGAAGTTGTGCTCCCTCCAAGTATTGTCCGCCCGTAGCTCTGGCTGGTGTACTCTCAAATCTCTGTCTCTTCGGACCTAAACTGTTGTACTGAGTCTGAACTGCCTTGCCCTTATCGGGTCTTGTATCCTGCCTCGCTGGGTTCCTCGCGTCCCTGGACCTACAGTCCTCAGCCTCGTTTTGTTCCAAGGCTAATGCCTTAGACAAAACCTCTCTGTACGTGCTGGCACCAGAGGAGATCAAGAACCTCCTAAAGAATGGACGAAGACCCTTCAAGAATTTTATCTTCCTCTGTTCCTCGTCCTGAACAATAAACGGAACATAACGAGCGAGCTCGTTAAACCTCTGATCGTAACGGGCAATACGCATATCACCCTGCTCAAGTGCGTAGAACTCGGAGATGCATGCGTCTCTGCAGCTCTGAGGGAAGTACTGAGCGAAGAAAAGCTCCTAGAATGATGACCAAGGAATAGGGGTCTCCAAAACCGTCCTCTTGGCCATATCCCACCAAAAGTCTGCCTCACCCTGAAGTTGGTAAGCTGCAAGTGTCACCCGCTGATCGTCGGGACACTTCATCGCGTCTAAGGTCTTCTCTATAGACCTGAACCATGTCTCGGCCTCTGAAGGAATCAATGTGCCAGAAAAAGTTGGGTGCTTGTATCTCTGAAGCTGCTCTAAGTAACTGTGCTCCCTGGGTACTGGGTTCCTAGCCTGCTGAAAGAAAGCGACAAAGTTGTCCATAAACTGCTTCATCTCCGCTGAAATGCCTGAAGCTGCATGAACCGGTAAGACACCTGGATGCCCTGGAAATACTAGAACAGGTGGGGCACCCTGATGAATCTGAACCCCTGGTGCTACTCCCACACCAACCCCAGCCACAGAAACTACCGGCTCTGTCTGCGGGATCGGAATGGACCCCGAACTCTCCTGACTGACCACCTGCTCATCAGTCCCTGCGCTACTGCGTAAACTCTGGCGAACACCCTCTCAGATACCCCTACGGGTTCTAGCATAACCTCTACCTCTACCACCTCTAGCCATAGAAATAGAAATCTACCACGAATAAGGAAACATAACTCAGGAACGGATAGGAATGAATTAGGAATAGGAAAGGAATACGATAAATAAGAAATCCGAAAAGAATTGATCCTAGCTCTGTCTAAAGGATAACTCGTCATATGATCTGCCATAACAGAGATAAGGATTAACCTTACGCTTTGAAACCAAGTCTGTCACGCCCCGAAATCCAGTAATCGATAGCTTGACCAATTACTAGACTCTAAGTAGTACAGGTTGGGGAATCCGAAGATTCTACCCCACAAATAGCCAAGCCGTAGACAAATTCTGGCTCGGCTATTCACATATAGCAAAAATCATCAGAGTAAAGAAATGGCGATACACAATATAACAATATAACGCGGAAGCAAAAGACATATATGTGTACATATCATGTCAAAGCGTAATAAAATATCTCGAATCCAAGCTCAGCTACACAATGCTAAGAACACTTATAGAATCTAGAACTAAAAGAATCTGCAGTGGAAAAATCAATCTCTGGACAGGCTAACCCGAGGCAGTCCAAGCTACTCAACCTCTGAAAAATCTTAAATACGAGAGTGAGCAAACAACGAGCTCACTAATCCAACAGAACTAAATAACTTACTAATAGCATGTACTGGAATAGAGTTGAGATGAGTGCGATAAAGAAAATAAGCAACTAAGCAGTTCTAACAATAATCAGTAACCATCAATAAAATAAGTAATCACTACATAAAGGAGGATTGAATTGATAAGAGAATGGAGAATAGAGTTAATGCGGAAGGAGAGTGGAGTGGATTCGGAAAGGGGATAGAGTTAAGAATGTGAGAGGAGAGAATGATGATGAAGATGCAATGCTATGACGTGAAGTGATGGCTAGGTAATCCTACTTATCCTAGATGCAATGATATGATATGATGAGCGGCGATATTCCCATAAATATCCCCTAATGCAAAATAATTTAATGCTAACGTCTAATGCTATCTTAAGGAGATTCTGTAAAGAGGATACACTGGTACAATTTGATTAAGCTCGACCAAGCTAGGATGGTCGCACTCGATCAAAGTGGAAGGGTGGATCAAACCCCGGAACTAGTCCTGCACATTTCAATGAATTTCAACCTCAACGAGGATAAGTTTGGGATCACCAGAACTCTGTCTCATACCAATCCACACTCCGTGGTGGTTTTGCTAGGTATGATAGTGTCATTCCCAATCTCACCTGTGTATTTTAACCCGATCTCGCAGACTCCATGGATCCCGTCGGAGGTCAACCGAAGCGGAGTGTTTGTGTATCCCATCTCAATAAGTTTGAAAAATGCAATAAGTTATATCGTGTAGTCAGTGCCCAAGCACAACCCGGTTGCCGCTAACCTGGCAACCCAAACAAGATCAATAAGGACTTGTTGCACCGACTCTATATAGCCGAAACAACAACCTAACCGTCGCCTACGTCCAAGCCAACAATCTCTTAAAGGTTGGAAGGGGCATTCCTGGGCAACCACGGAACACGAACCCCAACCACCACTACTAACCTCAGGTTCTATATAAACCAAATCCAACTCCGGAATCATTCCCATCCAACCACAGGTTAATAACTACAACCCAAAACCCAACCTCAGAATCAAGTTATCACCCATACTACAGGTTAACAATTATAACAGAATAATCTTTAAGTTAAACTATAGTTAATCACAACCCATCTCTAAGTTCAATGCTACTCTCTAAAACAATATACTGGAACTAGTAAAGAAACTTAGTAAAGTTGGGATATGAAACTCGCCTGATAATAAATTCGAGTCCTGCGGAAATCCAACTCGGAAACCCAATCAAAATCTGCGGAATGGCTACGGCACTCCCGAATAACCTAACGCAATCACTAAGAACAACAATCTACCCAAACAATTAAGGAAACGACAATAAAGCCCAAACCCTAGAAATCAACCTACGCCAAATTGAAATGAATTTGAGAATTACTCACCGAGGATAGGAGAGAAGATCGCGGCGAAGCTGAGGAAGAATCCGCGAGCGATGGGAAAGACTGGATTAGCAGTTTGGAGGAGAGAGGATTGGTGTTTAGGAGAGGATTCGGGTTGATTTTGGGAGAGGAGAGGGAGAGAGAAAAGGTCTAAAAACAACCCAAACTCGGTTAAGCAAAAAAAGAGCAAATCTATTTTTACTATTCAGCAAAAAAATATTCGAATATTTTCAAAAATATTCGAATATTTTTTCTCTGCGCCAAAATATTAGAGTAAACTTAAAAATATTCGAACAGAGGAAAACTGTTATGACAGAAAACCCTGAAAATTCAACGGGCCAACCCCGGACACCCCGGAAACACCACGGGCCACCCCCACAACTACTCAAACACTCCTACAAGCCTAACAAGTATTTCTCAAGGTGAAAACACCACCTCCACCGCCTCACGACCACCAAAATACCTAGGCCCCTAAAAGGAATCTTTTTCTCGGAAAAGTTCGGAATCTCACCGGCCACTCCAGCGGCTTACCGGAACCACCCAAAACCACACACAACATACAAACATCAATACCAACCCATCTAGGGGTTCCCACAAATCATAACACCGCCGTAACACTTAAAACCACAGGAATGTCAAAAAGGAATCTTTTTCCCGGGCGACTCTAGAAACCTACCGGCAACTCCAACGGCTCACCGGAACCACCCCAAACCACACACACAACATACAAACATCTAAACCAAACTTTTTATGGGCTCCCAAGGCCATAAAACTACCTCTACCTCCAAAACACCTCCGAACTGCCAAAACCACAAAAAAAAAGGAATCTAATGCTAAACCACATAAAGGAATAAATGGATGCATAAAATGGATGGAGGAGTAAATGAGGAATATATGCGGAATGTAAATGCGGATAATGAATATGCAGAGTTGAGAATGAATAGGAATACGTGGAGTATTATAATAATGAGTATACTAAAAGCTAAAATAGGAATTTAAAATCTGGGTCATTACAGTATACCATGGTCTCTCAAAACAGCGTGGACTCTGATCACTCCTCTCCTTCAAAACATCCGGTTCAATCATGTATGGAGAGAATGCAACTTCTCTGCAGATCACCTCGCACGGAGAGGCTCAGACCCAACCAACCGCTGGAAGAATGGACAGATGGCAAACCAGAATATCTAGAGATAATCGAAGACGAGGGTATGGAGTACTATAGAGTGAGGAAAATTGTTCGAACGAGATAGAAGGTCGTTCGAACGAAATGGCAAAATTTTCAAACTTGTCAATTCAGACGACATTATGAAGACAAGTTTCAACAGGTCGTTCAAACGACTTACACGATACCCTCAAAACCGGGTTTCTTAAATTGTCGAGAAAGACGACATTTTGAAGGATTTTCATATTTTCGTTCGAACAAAATTGGAGGTCGTTCAAACGAAATACACTCCTGGCATTTGAACGACCCTGGATTCGTTTGAACGACTAGCCCTGATGCATATAAGTTTATGGTTATTTACTTATGTATTTATTTATCTTCGTAGAGAGCCCCATACATTTGCTCTAGTGCATGTACTAGGGTGAGGAATAGATGGCTTTCCCTCATATTGTAAATTTGTTTTTGATTATATCTACAAAACTTTTTGCAAAAAAAAAAAGGGACTGAGGCCTATATTATTCCATGTATATATCAAATCATTTTTGAAATTTGCAAAAAAATGGTGACCATCGCATTATTGAAGGTGACCATTTCACTATTGAATTAAACTGCAGGGGTCTGTCCTAAACCCCAGTTTGCCTAGCAAAAAAAGGCCCATATATGTCTTGAGCTTGATATGAAACTTGGAATACAACATAATTAATCAGTCTACCCGGTTCCCACATGTTGACCTAAAAATGTATAAAGGAATATGCAAATGACCAAAATCACAAATCATGCATGTCCTTTATGTGTATTTGATGGGTCGGCAACAAGGTATAACCACATTGTTATGACTTGCGATGCATATTTAAGTATCCTCTAAGACCAGATAAAAAAAATGCAGTCTAATTTTTCATCATTAATTGTTGCAATTTCTGCAAAATCTTTGGACCACGATACTGAACCACTGCAGTTCATCTATATGCCCATACAACCGGAAAATAAATTAGGGATGTGGTTTCAAGTTCATTAATTTCTTGCCATACAACTTGATTAAGATCTAAATTTTCTTAGGCACACAACAAATCGTCCAAACAAAAAGTCCTGGTTTCCAGTAGCCTTACCACATTCAGAACAAAATCAACAAACTCCACGAATTTAAAAAAGATTCAGCCATATAGGATCATATGCTCTCCTCCTGCGTCGTGTTCAGTACTCACAAATTTATCCTTGTCCTCAAAACACTGATTTAAAAAGAGAGAAATAAGTAATTGAGTGCATCAGTATATAGTTCACACATACAGAGATTAAAAAACAAAAAATAAAGCCACAGTGAAAAGTTCCATTATTTGCTCGAGGATGTGATTAACACCTCTACCGATATTTATTTCCTACTTAGGTTTGGTTTTATGCCCTAGAGGGAGGTGGCAAAGTTATTTCACATATCTCTTCACCATATATCCTTGAATAAACGTCGTCAACATCATTTTAATTCAACTCTACAAGGAAGATTGTAGGGGTGGAAATAATTTAACGCCGCATCTAACTAGCAACTTTCCCTTTGATATTTAAAGAACCTATGAATGAATCTACCTTAAATAGCAAGATAGATGGTAGGGTTATTATGAAGAGGGAGATTTAATGTGTCAGATTTTTTTCGAAGCGTAATAGCTAGTGAATAAATAATTGGACAAAAATCTGAATATATAAAACTTATTTATTAAGACTGCATGCATAGCTCACTAGTTTAAAAACTACTTTTATACAAAGTCAATAATTTTGTGGAATACTCATAACTAGAATTTCTATCTTGTTGAAAGTTAACTTTGGACTCTTTTCAAATAATACTGAATTGCGTAAAACTATCACATATACATTATACTACATCATTTTAAAGGCGGTTTAGGTTTCCCTATGACAGGACTTGACCCAGTTCATTGCATTCCTTAAATCCTCCTATATGTCCCTAATTTAACTAGGTCTATGCTGGGATCCCTCTATAATCAGGCCATATTGTAGCTGTTTTTCCAATAAGCATAGCTAAAAGAAGAAAATAAATTCACAATTTTAAATGTCCTTCAACAAGTAACTTTCTTCTTTTTCTCTCTCTCTCTCTCTCTCTCTCTCTCAGTTTGTCTTCTCCTAGTTTATTTCCTCCTCAGTTCCATCATCATCTTTGTCCTGTCTGACTCAAGTTGCCTCCCCCTTCCTCCATCAGATCGATCATCCTCTGGCTTTGTACTGGATAATTAATTACTAGTATCTATCCTATATATTCCTGTATGTTTGCTCATGCCTAGTTTTATTTTTTGTACTAACTCGTTGTATATATATGTTAAATTGTTAAATTTTTTTGCAAAGCAAAACAGGGTTTAGACAGCCCCCAGAACCTGCTATATATAAATAAATAAAAACCGAAACAATTACAGCCTATAGAACCATTTTCCCCTAGGATCCTCATCCAGTTTGACACACAGGTCTTGTGTAAAGGAGCTAGGGAAGTATACAATTTCACCAAAAGGAATACCTACAGAGGCCAGATAGTCTGCACATTGATTCCCCTCTCTAAAAATATGGAAAATATAAAAGAACTTGATAAATTGTATATGATTAATGAAACAAGAAGAAGCTAAGCTTATTTGAATTGTTGCTTATTGCTGTATTTTTTTTATTTCATAAAGATATATTTATAGGGTTTACATATGAGTAGTCATTCTTCTATAGTAGGGAATAACTAATTTAGCTACATACTAGGTCAAATGCTAAATATGAGGAAACTTTGAATTGAAAATGTCCAAGGTGGAATGAATCTCGTAATACTCCCCTTCAAGATGGAGCGTGGATGGCAACAACACCCATCTTGCGAATTAGTCTTAAGAAGACGTCTTTGCCAATAGGTTTAGTGAATATATCAGCAACTTGTGATGAAGAGGGAATGTACCGAGGATCTAATAATTTATTTTGAATCTTTTCTCGCACTAAATGGCAGTCTATCTCAATATGCTTTGTGCGTTCGTGAAAAACTGGATTTTGAGAGATATGATGAGCCGCTTAATTGTCGCAATACATTGACATTGGAGATTTGTGCGAAATGCCAAAATCAGTAAGAAGGTACTTTAGCCATTGAAGTTCTTAAGCAAGGGCTGCCATGGATCTGTATTTGACCTCTGCAGAAGAATGAAATATGGTTGGTTGTTTCTTTGTCTTCCATGAGATAGGACTCGAACCAAGGAAAGAACAATAACCACTAGTAGAATAACGAGTAGTTGAGAAAATAGCCCAGTTAGAGTCACAAAACCCAGAGATATGTAGGGAACTAGAAGCAGGTAAGAAAATAGCTTTGTTGATCGAACCTTTGAGATAACGAAGGATGCGATTGGCAGTATCCATGTGTAGTGTTCGTGGGTACAGCATAAACTGGCTTAATTGATGAACGACATAGTTGATATCAAGTCGTGTGACTGTGAGATAGAGGAGACGATCGACAAGGCGGCGATAAACTGTTAGATCTGGGATTAGCATGCCAAAATCTAGAGTAAGCTTGAGGTGTTGTTCCATTGGAAATTTGGAGATTCGACCACCTATAGTGCCTCAGATAGAATATCCAATGTTTATTTTATTTGAGTAAGAAAGAGACCGTCTTTTGAGCGAACGACTTCAATTCCAAGAAAATACTTCAATTAGCCCAAGTCCTTGATATAGATGGGGTTTTGTAAAAATTGCTTTACCTTCTGGATATGAAGATGATCATTTCCTGTTATAAGAATGTCGTCAACATAAACCAAAATGAATGTAGAAGTATAACCAACAATGTGTGTAAATAGGGAGTAGTCAGATAGGAATTGGACGAAACGGGCTTTGAGTAATGTTGTAGAAAACTTTGCAAATCACAGCCTAGATGCCTACTTGAGTCCATATAAAGACTTATTGAGTTTGCACACGCGTTGCTCCCCTTGTTTTGAAAACCCCTGAGGTATAGTCATGTACACGGTCTCATTTAAGTCACATTGGAGAAATGCATTATGTACATCCAACTGACGGATGGACCAATTTCGTATGGTGGCAATTGAAAGTAGCAACCTTACCATCACTAGTTTAGCTACTGGGGCGAACGTGTCGTGATAATCTCGACCATCAATTTGATGATATCCTTTAGCAGCCAAGCGGGCTTTATAACATTTAATAGAACCATCAGAGTTGCATTTGATCTTGTAGACCCATTTACAACCAATGGGCTTATGAGTTGGTGGCAAGGGGACAAGATTTCACGTGTTATTCTTTTTCAATGTAACATTCTCAGCGGCCATTGCATCTTTCCACTGTGGGAGTTTGATAGCTTGAGAGAATGATCTAGGCTCGACAATTGAAGTTACTGAAGCTAGAAAAACTTTATGAGAGTTAGAAAAATAAGAATTATAAATATATGAAGCTATAGGGTAAGGAATAGATACCTGAGTTACCTTAGATTCCGATTGGATGAGATTAGCCTTATGAGGGAGGGTGGGGCAGTGGTAGTCAAGAAGTTTAGGTGGTGGTTTTCTTGTTCTTGGTGGAAATGATGGCAAGGAAGTTGCTGGAGGAATGGTGGCTTGTGGTGAAGTGGTGTCGAAGTTAATTTCATGTGGTAAAGTAGCATTTGTGGAGCTATCATGGGCTGCCGACGCTTGTATACTTGTTGTGGTTAGTTTGATGGTTTGGTGGTGTCAAACTGCATTTGGTTTGGATATGAAACACTATCTGAGATATATTTAAAGGCACCATTGTCAATGATAGGAAGCAATAATTGTCACCGGATAATGTGAAAGAGACTAAGATAGCCGTGGGGCTATCAAAGTGATGGACAAAATATGGATCATCAGATCTAGAATAAGAGATTATATCTGTAATTTGCTGCACAGATGCAGAAGTTTGGATTGGTTCATATGATACCATGATAAATCGTATATGATTAATGAAACAAGAAGAAGCTAAGCTTATTTAAATTGTTGCTTATTGTTGTATTTCTTTTATTTCATAAAGATATATTTATAGGGTTTACATATGAGTCGTCATTCCTCTATAGTAGGGAACAACTAATTTAACTACATACTAGGTCAAATGCTAAATATGAGGAAACTTTGAATTGAAAATGTCCAAGGTGGAATGAATCTCGTAATAAAACTTAAAAAAGGGTATCAAAGTTCTTATAGAATGGATCAAGCAGGTTTTTTGTTGTCTTTGATGTAACCAATCATTACAGTTGAATCTATTCTAATACAGAGCTTCTTGACCTCTCTGTTAACAGCATTTCTAAGACCACACTCAATGGCTTGCATTTCATGGTAAGTGATGCTCACAGGAGAACAACAGCCAGAATAACCAAAAGAGAAAACCCCATCGCTTTCTCTAAACAAACTGTTGAGAATCGAGGTAGTTACTCTCTCCTCTCTGACAAGAACAATTCGCGTAATAAGCCTTAAAAGAAGAAACAACCAAGCAAGAACAATAAGGACGCGAAGATTTTCCCGGAGGAAGGAAGTAGAAAACCCTTGCGGATGAAAAACTACTCCCCACGAACAATCCACTATGAAAATCAAATAGGTTACAATGATCTCTCAAACTTCTCAAACTTTAATGGAGTCTCTTCAAACCCTAGGTTTCTCTCAAGAATTAAATTCACAAATATAGATTAGAAACACTCTCTAGTATCACTTATATAAGTGGGATGTCATTACATAAGAATAGACTCAAAGTACGGATCACGAGACACACCAGCGCCCCAAGAAAAACACCTTCTAAAACTGACTAACGAAGTCTACTCGAACAGACTCTGAGTCTATTCGAACAAATTGGGTTCTGGGCGTTTCTGTTCGAACAGACTCATAGTCTATTCGAACAATCTTGTGCCTGACCGTTTCTATTCGAACAGACAACTAGTCTATTCGAATAGAACATCGAAAATACATATTTTCAATCCGTCTCCGATCCTCCCTCGTCCCACGAGCTCCGATGAACTTCTACGAACATAATTCGAGTTCATATCATAACACAAACCACCATAGCCCCTCTAGTTTCAGAATAAGAACCATCAGTATTGAGCATCAAAACATCAATTGGAGGAGATATCCATCTGACTTTAACAGGAGCTTTCACTTTGTAATTTGGGTGCAGGGACCAATTGCTACAGACAGCTCTGTTAGAGGGGTTGTCTTCAACTTTTGAGATGTTGTTGGCCACTCAACTGTACACATAGTAGGAGATATCACTATAAAGAGACTTAACATCTCTGCCTTCTTGCCTAAAATTCCTACTGTTTCTTTTTCTTCAAATATAGGCAACAAAAGCATTAAAAGCAGTATGGAGGAGGATAGTTCTGAATTCAGTTCTAAGGAGGTTAGCCAACCAATCAACCTCTTCATTAAAGTCCCCAATAACTTTAGAAGTGTTGCACAAGTGCAGAATGCAACCCCATAGCTGATGAATTTCAGGGCACTCCATAAAGAGATGACTAGTGTGCTCATTAGAGGCTTTACAGAAAATGCATGAAGAAGCGCTAAGAATGTGTCTAGAGACCAGTCTATCTTGAGTGGCTAGCAACCCCCTGATAGCTTGCCAAGTAGTGAAACTATGTTTGGGGATTGAGTAGGCATTCCAACAAACATGAACAAGAGGCTTTCTAAGAGCTTCATAAGTAGCAGCTACAAAGTACTTCCCATCTACTTAAACCATACATATAATCTTATCTTTCAGGTTAGGAGAGTTAGAGATGGTAGGGAGAGTTTTATAAATGTCACTAATAGCAGGGGTGAGATGAGCAGGTATATTCCAGCTACCTTGGGAGATAACATTTGAGACTTTAGCCTCTAGAGAAAGGAAGGAGTCATACCTGAGAAAACCATTAAACTTGCTCCTGAGAATGCCAGAACAGTGCCAAGGGTCATCCCAGAAGGAGGTGTTTTTGCCATTACAAATAAGGTGCTTGCAGAACGTCTTAGCTCGCTCTCTAGACTTTTAAGATCTTCCTCCATGACCAAGAACAGTTAAAAGGAGTTGAGACATCCCAAAAAAATTTACCCTTAAGAGGATTCTTCTCACACCAATTAACCCATTGATTGTCATCTTTAGAGGCCATCCTCCAAGTATATCTGAGGATAGAGGCTTCATTCCACACACTTAAATTCCGTAGGCCCAACCCACCTTCTTCAAAAGGACTACAAAGAAGACCCCAAGGAGTAGGGACACATCTTTTTTCCTCATTCCCATGCCATAAGAATTTGGAGTAGATACTCTCAATGTTAGTCATGATTTTCTTAGGCAGAATCCAGTACACTAATCCATTACACATGGACACTATACAACACCGACTTTATAAGCTGCAATCTACCAGCATGAGAGAGAGTTCTGTGCTTCCAAGAGTAAATCCTTTTCATCATCTTTTCAGTTAACACTTATCAGTCTCTAGCTTTGAGGTTTGTAGACACCAAGGGCATGCCAAGGTACTTGAAAGGAAGTTGCCCTTCAACAAACCCAAGAGCCTGGTTAATCTCAGTTCTTACACCTTGCTCCACCCCTGAGTAGTAGATAGTTGACTTCCCAAAGTTAATTTCCAGGCCAGTCATCTTAGAGAAAGAGTCAAGGCTCTCATTAATCACTTTGGAAGTATTTATCTCTCCCTTAAAAAACACAAGCAAATCATCTGCAAAGGAGAGATGTGTAAGGGTAGGGTCTTTGCATCTACTATGCAGCTTAAAGGAACCATCTAGCATGTAGCATGTGGCCAAGGTGCTCCATGGTAAGAACAAAGAGGTAGGGAGAAAGAGGATCCCCCTGCCTTAGTCCTCTCTCCCCCATAAAGTGCCAATGAAGGTTTCCATTCACTTGGATGGTGTAAGTAGGAGTAGAAATACAAGCTAACACCCAGTTAATGAACTTACTAGGCAAATTACAAGTTTGGAGAGTAGCTATGACAGCATCTCATTGTAGGAGGTCATAAGCCTTCTTGAGATCATTCTTTTCAGTGCAATCTGTCTTGCTATCATCTCTGTGGTAATTTTTAAGCAGCTCATGACTAATCAATAGATTATCTGAAATGTTCCTACCCTCCACAAAAGCAGTAGACTGGTAAGGGTCTATGAGGGAGTTAAGGATAAAAACTAAAGTTAATAAGGACAAAATCAGACCAAGATCTGCTACTTTTCCCCCATAAAAACAACACTGATGACACCTGGAAATCATAATCATGATGACACCAGCTGATTCGCAAAACCAAGCACTGAACGAATATTTACGTATTGGATCACTGTTTCAAATGGTTGTTGCCCATCTCAAAGGCGCTATGGAAGTTCTTTATGAGCTGATTTGGATGAGATCAACTGCCACAAGTCTAGGCTTCCATATGGAAGTATCTAACTTTCTAGTGCCTTTGAAGCATTCTAACTCTGTATAGTTGATGATATTACTATTACCTCCCATATGTCTCTCATTTAACTAGCAAAAGAAAAAAAGGTCTATGCTGTTTCCCCCCTCTAGTTATAATTATATACATGCTCACAGCGGCTCGGTCTAGCAAGTCCTATTCTTATACAATTCATATAATTACCAACTACACAAAAGAAAAATATACTCTAAGAACAACAGACCAAGGTATGCCTCGCAGAAAAAACTAGGGTTCACACCCAGATCAATCATGATGAGTCTTGAGACAGTTCATGGCAGCAAGCCCAAGTACTAAGAGAATGATTAGGCATAGGATCATGGTTGGTTTGCCCATATTTCCAAATTCAAAGGCGCTTGCTTTTAGTGCGTAGTTCTCTATGACCTGATGAATGTGATCAACTGACCATCCATATAGGTTTCCATATGACAGGATCTGACTCTCTAGTTTATGGTTTTACTTACACTACCTCCTATATGTCTCTTATTTAGGTTTTCCCCTCTACCTCTTATATTTTCAAAAAAGAATTTTATTTATTTTATTTTTTATTTTTTTTGAGTTGGAAGTTTTATTTTTTAGTTAATCCTGTTATAAACGAATTCGATTCACATAATTCAACTGCAGAGGAAAAAAAAAATCAGCATTCTAAGAACTACAACAGGGTCAAGCCCCGTTACTTTTCCCCAGCAAAAACTAAAACGATGTGTGACATATTCTACAGAAAGTTAATTTAGCCTCGATGAGAGTGTTCATTTTCTGTACTCTATCTCTTAAGAATGCTGTTGAATACACAAAACTCCAGAGATTGAAATGTAAAATAATTATAAATACTATTGTACTAAACCATCAACCTGGTTTTCTTAAGCAAACCTTTAAAAAAACATTAAAAAAATAAAAGCAAACCATTCAAAGAACACTAAAGCATACTAATTAATGGTAATGATATCTTGGGTGGTTTTGGGTTCTATATACACCTTTGTATGTAGTTTTTTTCAATAACAAAAGCATTGTGTAGGAGAACAACATGTTGGTATTGATCGTTGCCATTTCAGGTGCAGGGTATAATCATAGCCACCAATTAGAATTTAGGATATTTTAAGTGAGTGAGAAAGGATCGATGATAGGGTGTTTATAGAGAGTTAGGGAGTTTTGGTATGTGTCTCTTTTGGAAGTGTTTAGGGTACAAGTTATTGGCGGGATATGCCAACATTATCTTTAGCTAAACATAAGCCTCCGAAGTTATGGCTGCATCGAAGTTCCTGTCTAATGTTATGAGCAATCCTGTTAAAGATCAAATATGTTTTCCTCTTGTTTATGGCCACCAAGTTTATAGGAATGTTCTCTGGCATTCTCAAAAGCTCCCTAGCTTGCAGCCTATATTCTATAATGTCTATAATACTGTTTTACACTTCACACGCTTAGTGTGTCGCGTAAAATATAAGTGTAGAATACTTGTAAGGCAATATATTGTTGGAAATTTTCAACCCTTTTCAAATAATAACTACGTCCAAACTTCACATATGGTGTGACATATAATGTTCTTAGGTAAATAAATGGTATAAACCTAACTCCACAACATTTTCTTAAATGAAGAACTTACGTATATTTGATCATGTTATCATATAAGGTGAAGTCGAATACGCGGGAGATTTTCATTGATCAAAACAGCAGACTTATTTATTTCTCTTTCATTGAAAGCTTAGTAAGACTATTTTACCTAGCAAGACCAACAACAGGTAAACTCGAAGGGAAAATTTTAGAATTCACAGGACTCTAGAGAGGAAGTGATAATCAGCCATTTTAGTACTCTCTGTGTATCCCCATTTTCGATGTTTCAGAAGTGGCAAGTGTGAAGTTTCTCATAACATCGGAGACCTTTCCATATATATGGAGCATAATATGGTTTCGAAGTTTCAAAAGTGGCAAGTGCGTTCTAAGTTTCTCATAACAAAAACCTCTCATACATCTGTTATCTACATTCAACTTCTCAGATTTAATCATTAGCCCCGAATTGGTACTTGTACCACAAAGCAAACAATATCTTCAACATCTCTTTAATTTGTTTATTCTTCAAATCATAATCCTTTGTTATTTAATAAAATACAAAATACTATGTACCTAGCATAACAAACTAGGATTCACACCTGCCCAGACAATGGCGCTAGCTTTAATACGTAGTTCTCTATAAACTGATTTGGATGTGATCAACTGACCATCGATTTAGGTTCCATATCACAGGATGTCACTCTCTAGCTAGTTCTTTTAAAACATTAGAATGTAAAACATGAGGATCAGCTACCCATCAAATAAACCATTAAACCAATTTTCTTATGAACAAGCAAAACATTAAATAAATAAAAGCATACTAATAGATCAATAAAACAATCAAACTAGTGGACGGAAATTTGCAAGACAAGGCTTCTGGATTCGTTACCTTTTGTTCTTAGCCAAGCTTCGGCGTGCCCGTAAGCAGCGACCATTAACATTAAATTCAGCTGTGTGTTGCCTGCCTAAAACCATTTCAACGACTGATTTTGAATTAAGTACCAAACATGCACTCAGTGATTCTCTTTCTTGCAGCGGATTTCCATATGTCAAGCTCTCCACCACCTCGCCCCATTTCCTATAATCACACAAACATAAAACACTAATAAACGCATTATCGAAGAATGCTAGAATTAAATCAATATGGGATGTACTTACGAGAGAAAGAAGTCCACAAGTTCCTCACTTGTGATGGGATAACCCCTAGAGAATGTTAGAAATAATGTCCGATCATTCTCCTCATCGGTTAGTTGGTCCACTTCATGTCTTTGCTCCGATCCCGGGTAAAATGGGGTTGCAAATGGATTCAATGTTGATAAAACACCACTTCTGGACCCATAGAAAGGTGAAGAGCTACCTCCGTCGCCGCGAGGTCTAATGACTGGTTGAATCACTGGATTTCGGACCTCCCGTGCAGCGGTGTCAGTAAAAATTCTGTTGCAAACATCTGTAACAATGCCATTGATCCCATTCCATGCGAGCTCTCCGGCAAACTCGAAAAACCCAGAGTTAATCTTAATCCAGTTATCGCCATTCATTAGGTTATCCAGAATGGGGATATCATCAACTAGAACATAGCCTCCAACACGAATTTCTACAGGTTCGTCCATTGCGCGACTGAGACATAGTAATGTTTCATCATAAAGCTTGTTTATAGCCACATCGGCCAAACTGTCGATCTTCATGATCAAATCACTGTGCCCAAACTGAACAAGCCACAACCATAACCCAATAACATATTTCGCTTGAATTCCATTTTTCCCCAATCTTAAAACTAAAGTATTAAACAGATTCCGCTCAGTGGTGAACATATGAAAGAGGGCTTCATCTCCGATGTTGATGTTCGCCATTGATGACTACTGTAAACAAAATCTCAAAGAGTGGGTGGGAAAGATGGCGGAAACAATGGAGATGGAGGCAATTCATAGGCTGTCATGGTTCTTGTGACTCTTAGGGCAAAAACCCTAATAAATAACGGACAGAAAAAATTTCCTGTCAGCATGACAATTGTCCAAATGAAAATGAGAAAATTTTGTTTGTCTCAAATATTTAAAAGTACGAAAATATCCTTATTTTGCAATATTATTTACCATGATTCTCAGTTATCTACTTCCAAGTTTCCTTATATTAACATGATTCTCAGTTATGTTACAAGTATAACTGCAACACTAGCTAGTCCAATTCGAAGATTTTTTTTTTTCTAACTCTAACATCGCCATCACCACATACCCACAGCCACCAAGGCTGCAGTCATGTAACGATTCTTGCCGGCCTCTAGTTATACACTATCACATCCATATTGAGTTATAACAAAATCCAATGTGTATCGTTAAGGAAAGAAGTCTTAGATTAAACAAGGTATATATAATTCGGAGAAGCAACAAATGGGTTGTATAGGTATATAGGCAACCTATATAAGTATCCAAAATGGGCTGGCTTGGAGTTGAAGCAACAAATTTTACTTAATTATGTTTTTTATCAAATAATACTATGAGTGATTCTTATAGCTTCTTACTTTCTGTCAAATTCATTATCTGATGCCGTAAAAGTTTCTAACTCATTCTACACGAGGCTGCATTTACGCTTGGAATGAACTTATCCAGTCCGGGTCAAACCCCCCAGATTGTAAAGTTGGTTCAGTAGTTTTAGTGTTCGGGATCAAGTATTATTTCCAAAATCATCAAAGACTCAGTTTGATCTATTGGTCCAGGAAACTGGGCTAACCAAGTTTATACTCAAAAGTATGTGATATGCTAAGTATTCCTGACTCACGGCAACTGACCTGCGGTGAACAGTGAATGTAGGGACCTATCCCTCGACCTAGTCCAAACTCGAACTACCTCAATATCAGACTCACGCATTCACGTGACATGTACAGTCAGCATTGACACATAGACTACGAACTGATAAAGATCGTGGGTCGAGCACTCCAGTAAAATATGAAAAAGTCAAATATATCTGTCTCCCACGAACTAACAATTACACATTAAACTACCACTTACCTCATTATCCGAAGAACGTGCTTCTACACGATAACGAGTTGCAGGTAAGATTTATATAAAGAAAAGTTTCAGAGAAGATAAGGACCAGAAAAACTAGATTTTCTAGATTCTTACACAGGAATTTCTAGATTCCAAACACCACAAAAGTTCTTATTTCAAGTTCAAGCATTTCTAGTTCAACAGATTACTTGTAATAAGATATCAGCGTCAAACAATAAAAGTTACAGTTACTAAACCTTCAACTCGAGGTCGTGGTTTTTTACCTATTCAAAAGTTTTCCACGATAAATCACCAGTGTCATTTCTTGTATTACATTAATTTTTGTCAAATGTACATTTGGTGTAAGATCTATTTTCAAGCTATTTCGAGCTACGGAATTAAGCCATTACATTTGGTGCCGTCTATGGGAAATAAAACATTTTTCACGGTATCCTAAGGCATACTTTGCTCAACTATCCAATTCTAATTATGGTCACTTCCAAGCGACCAACAACATGAGTCCAGCTCGATCTTTCAATTAAACCGGAATAGCTCGCTGAACTACGGACGAATCTTCATGCCGAAAAAGAGAAGCGTAATGAGCTTAAACGTCAATTAACTCTTGACCGTGAGCTCCATGACGAAAAGCTCGAAAGTGAGCGTTAAGCTTGTTTGACAGCATACAAGAGACATGAATAACATATGATAACTATGCAGACCGCATTGCAAGCTTTGTAGGATACTCAACAGGCTTCCCATACCAGAGATCGTGATCAAGTGCCAGCGAACTCCCAAATTTCTGCACAAAAAAGATTTGGCCCTCGAGGAGCAACTGATGAGCGCGTCATTATGATATTTTTAATATACCCGAACATGTATTTTAGTCGTCCATTATATTTAATTTTAGATATTTATGCGCGTTTGCTTGATTGTAGCTATTGGAGATAGATATTTGAAACCAAGCTCTTAAAGTCAAGTAAAAGTGTCCCCAACAGTTCATAACACAAAAAGTCAAAAATATAATATATTTGATCTCAAGATTGAAGAAATATATACACAAATATTTTTAGAGAATAAGATCAAATGAGATATTACATCCAAGATCCTTGAAGATATTTTATATTGAAGATATATGCAAGAGTTTTTATGAAGAAAGATTTCTACATTATTTAAGGGAATTATATGTAAGAATCTTAGGTGATTGGTTGCAATATTAAAATAAATTATTGTGAAAATATTCTTTAGAATTTAATGTATAGTTTCTAAATTTGGGTTCATTCTCCTATTACATGAACTCTTCCCCCATTGTAATTGGGCATCTCATATTGGAGAAAGTTTAGAAGAAATAAAGTCTTAGTTTTATTTAATTGTCTCATCTCTCTTTTATTTTCTTTTGTAAATAGTTAGCTAGTTCATGCAATGATCTTGGGAATGATAAAAGGTTAATCCCTTCTAGCTATGACTAGAAGGAAGCCCTTACCCAAGTAGCAATAGTTATATTGTAGTTCTAGGATTAGTTCTCTTTTATAATCTTTAAAATATCTATAATCAAATTTTAGGCTTAACCATAGCTAGTAAATAGATTTAGACTATTTAGCCAAAATCTGGTGTTATAACCATTAAACAAAATTTTAGGGCAAAACTGAAGAGGACTCGTTAGAAGAGATTCAACCAAGCTTAACTGTAGTTGGAAGAATTTCTCCTACATATCGGATTTAGGCAAACATATTATGACAAAATCCTAGATGCCTAACGATGGATCTAGGGTTGTCGTTTACATCGAAAATGCCTTACCAAGGATTTTTGATATGAATAATCTGCCTAGTAAAACTACATGATAACTATATTGCTTTGGTTGGCCAAAATTCTAGTTTTAGCTATTCTCTTGTTAATTGTTTGTTGTATTTCTTTCTTTTCAATCGATCTCTTATTAAACCTTATTCGGCCTAGAAAGTATTTTTTTTCCAAACCTCCCTGCGGATTCGATCCCACTCATTCGTACTACAATTTGACAACCATACTTTCAGCGGGTATTTTGCTAAATGACCCCTAAAAACCTCTTATCAAATGGTGTCATTGTCGGGGAGGCATCGTTGAAAACTATTCTTTCTAATACCAAATTTTCTTTATTTTTTTCCTTCCTTTTGTAGTTCAAAAATTATGAGAATAAATACTATTTTTTGCCATCTTTAAAAAATCAGACCCAGGGAACAATAAATTCTAAAATCGATATTGGCAAGGGGAAAAATCAATTTTGCCCCTACTAAAGTTGCAATATTACAACAGACAACCACCTGTTTTGGGGCTCCACAAGTACGAATGTCATATCCGAAATAATAAAAAATTGTAAAACTTATTTAAAACTATTATATAAAGCTACGTGTACGTGTAAGGCAGACATTGTCACCATCTCATGAATTACTTGTCATTTGTTTTTGTATAGTTTGTCCTACCTTTTACCAGATTTGTTATTTGAAAGAAAGCAGACTCTTTCACCAATTCTGTTACTATTTCCCATCGTTTATGGTTAGGTATCACGTGCGGTTTACAGGAGTTCATCTAGTTTTTGGAGCTAAAAGCGATCCCAATTCGCTAAACAGTTTCTTCTTCTTACTCGACCGCAAAAACCACAAAAGCTTTCCTGAGTATTTATCACAAACCGTCTATGTAACTGCTGCCTACCAAGTACTTGATTAAAGACCGGTACTCTGCTCCTGTAGATGGTACTCTGCTCTACTCTACTCATGGAATAAATGATGGTAAACCGTCTGCGTGGCTACTGCCGGCCAAACTAAGTCATTTATTTAGTTAAATTCTAGTATTCTTTCTGACAACTACGCCATTTATTAACAGCTAGATGTCATTTGTGTTAGATAACGTTGCCATTTTTTCAGTCTTCTTTGTCATTTGTTCTAAAAAATATCAACTGCTTAAATATTATAGTAGGTTTGTAGGCCGTGGGCACCACGAATAAGGCCACAGGTAAGGCTGTGGGCACCACAAGTACGAATGTCACTTCCTAAATAATAATAAAAAAAGTTTGAATCATTGAAAAATATATTATCACGCCACATGTCCAATTTTAATCCCTTGATATACGCGTGTCATTATTATTTTGAGATGTGTAAGGTAGACTCTGTCACCATTTTATGCATTTGTTGTCATTTGTTAAATGTCAATTCGTTATGCGTTTAAACATCAATTATATTGAATTATACAAACTCTGTCACCATCAGTTCTATTAATTGGCATTTGTTTACTGTTGTTTAGGGTTAGGTAACACATGCGATTAACACGAGTTCGTCTGGCTTTTGGCACCAAAAGCCATCTTTATTCCCCCAAACACTTTCTTCTTACAAGACCACTACAAACATCGCAAAAGCCTTAAAAAATATCCTGATTCTACACATCGTGTGTGTGATTGCCAACCGTAAAAACCATCTCGGTTACACAAACTATTTTCTCACAATCGTCGTGATTTTACCCATCGTGTGTGTGCGTGATTTTAGTATTATTTCAGTGATAAATCATCTCTGTGACTACTACCTACCAAGTGTTTTATTAAAGTTTGTTTTTTCTTCTTTTACAATAAAGTCTGATAAAGAAGTTAATGAGCAATTTGACGAGGAGAACCAAACGTAGGAAGGTAAAGCCAAGAAGGGCACCTCTAATGCTAAAAATTATACATCTCGGTGTACAGGTATGGGACTTTATAAAATGTTTGTAGCTCTGCCTGAAGAGGAAAATGGTGATCTTCGTATCACCTGCTTTACACCGTTACTGTTGATTAATCCAATAGCGACGATGACGACATTGGTTGTAGAAATATTCGATCGTAATCTCGGTGATATGAAGTTCCAATTTGGGGGAACGATAATTCAAATAAAACCCATTCATGTTTGCCTGATTTTGGGGCTACGTGTCTCTCCTAATGAAAATGAGTTATTATTTGTTGATCCTAAGCATATAATGAATTTGAGAATGAGGCAATTCCCCAAGAAGAATAATACATATGGGTTGAAGGAAATTGACGGGGCTTTAAAAGAGGCAAAATTGGAAAAACATCATGGTAAGGTTCTAATTTGGCATTGGTTTGGCCTGCTTTATCATTATTCTTCATTGTATTTGTGTAGTGGCGTATTTTTGGAAGGAAAATCTTTGCCAATACTTATTCATAAAGTGAGTTCAATTAGACTAGATAAACAAAATTTTACTTGGAAAACTCAGTAAAAGCAGAGAAAAACCACGACCTCGAGGAGGGTTTTGATGTAAAATCCAGTATTATGCTAGTTATTATAGAATTCAGAATGATTATAAGGTTGAAGTAACGAAATAGTAAGGTTTGCAGATTGTTTATCATTTCTCATCTATTATCTACTTGTATTTATAGTAGACACAGGCAGTTTACAAACAGAAAGAAATAGTCTTCTATTCCGGGGGGAGTGGGCAAACTTCGCGGATCTCTAACAGTTATTTTCTTGACTAGGCACAATGGCTACTTTTGGGAAGATTAAGGACTTGAAGTAGCTTCTCGAGGACTTGAAGTATCTTTGATCACATATAGCTATCTTCGACTACGCTTTGCTGGCTTACTCTTGTCGAATTTGGGGAATATACTACTATAATCTCCTCATTCTCGACATAAGCATTTGTGGTTGTGTCGAGAAGAAGTTGGAAGCTGAAGAGGTTGCCGAATTAGAAGATGAGTCATCTTTGTTATTTCCAAGGTTAAAGTCAGCTGTATTTGGTAAAATCATTCCTGAAGCACATTTAATGCGGTATAATGAATCTAGCAAAATGAAGTTGGGTATAAATTAGGAGGCTAAGAAGGGTGTAACAGTAGTATTTTTGGAAGGATGCTACCCCAAGTGTGGCAGAATACGATGCCGGAGGATGAAGATGGGGAGGAATCAGAGGTAAAGTATTTTCTCAGTGGAGGCCTTAGTAATTGTTTTGTGAATTATGTCATGGTGTGGAGGGTGGGGGAAGGATTTGTGAGAGGATGGTGGTATCTGTTGGAACCAATGGTATCATTAAGCAGTGGTAAAGGCAATGGAGTCAATCAGTTTGGAGGAGAAGGGATAACTGTTCGTGTTGATGATAAAGATTTGAAGCTTAGATGGGCGTCCAGGGATCTTGCCGAATGTAGGAGGCTTCTTGTAATTTTTTGTTGCCTTCATCTGGGAAAGCAGCCTTTAGAAGTTCAGTGACTTGAGATTCATTTAGGTTCTTAGCACTGGAAAGAGGCTTTAATGTCCGATTCTGGTGAAAAGAAAATACATAGTAATCAGTTATGTAAGTCAAATTTAAAAATAGATGTAGTTTGATGTAATGTAATCGAAGGATAAAGTTGTCGAATATAAATTGTAACTTATTCATAATAAATAAAGTCAATATTTCGATATTTTATTCATGTGTTATGTTGATTATCATTATAGTTGTAAATAATTGAATATGAAATATCGAACGTGAATGCACATTAAATGATGATGGGTTGTCATATTATCTCGAATGTAATGGACTGAGTGGGTCCTGGACTGGATTTCAAGGTTGATGGATTTAACATTGAAATTGTAGAGTTCCAAGGCAGAGTAAATACAGGTGAGTTGGACCACGACTGGAGGGGGTATAAATAGTTCATGTTTTGTAGATATGATGCATTCATGCAAGATGGTGAAGACGAGATCTCAGGCCCAGAATAAGGTGTTCAAACGTGTTCAAGAGATGTACTGGGTATTGTACACTCGATACTTTGGATCTCAGAATTGTGATATGCATATAGAAGATCCTGAATAGCCTAATTACGAAGGGATGAGTGAGGTAGAAGCGAAGGAAGCTGAGGAGGACTTTGAGTTTCATGTCAAATTACAGTTTTAGCATCTTCCTTAACGTTGTGGTGGTATGTGGATTCGAGCGAAGTTGCTGGTGAAGAGGGAAGATGAAGCCGTAGTGAGGGGTTTGTAAAGTTGTAATGTTTAGTAGGAGGAGGTCTTTGTAAGGAGTTGTTATGGTCAATAAAATGTAATAAAGATATTGGTCAGGATGTTTTGTCGATTAAAGTAATGTGCTGTTAATTTGTCGAATGGAAAATGTACTTGTTAAAATTTGGGAATGGAAAATAGTTTTAGCAAATATCTGGTAGGATGTCGAATATAATGATGTTATAGATGTTGCTGAATATGTATCCCAAAATATAGGAATTTGTAGGTAAAGTAGAAGTGATGGAACTAACAAGAATAATGATTATGGCAAGATGTTTTTCTTTAGGTGAGAGTATGAAGTATAAGGAAAATGATGTACATTGTCTTTGTGACAAAATAGGTTGTATTTTGTTATACATGAATGTAGCTGAAGAAATTCTTCAAGATATAGAGGGATTAGAGTGGGAATGTAAGGGTTTGTTATCGCTGAGAAGCAAAGTATCGAAAAGGCTAGGAAGAGAAGTAGAAGGCGTTACATTCGAGGAGTTGAGCAGTCCCGAAGTGGTAGGTTGGACAGTCATGTGAGGTCTATAAATAGCTCTGATGTGGGCGACTGTTCACACTCTGCAAACTCAGGAAAAAAAATCTCTGGTGCGAATTGCTTTTGCTCATCGTTAGATTTATTGTCTACAATTGCGAAGGAGGAGATTAGCATTCTAATTGCAAGAATCAAGCGAGCAAATTAAAGATATACGGATGCAGCGCTTATACAAGGTTAGTAATTTTGGTTTTTGGTTGTTATGTGGCTTTGTTTGATTAAGTTATAAACGAATAAGATTAAGTAAAGTTAATGTTGTTGCTTAATAAATTTGATCTAAAGTGAATGATTTGTAAGTAGGAGATAATAGAACATTAATAGGGTTTGACAAAAGGGCTATGAAATTCCGATATGGTTGTGACTCGTATTGGTGTAATGGTGAAAGAAATGGAGTCGTAGGGGTTTATAGATGGTTTCTGGTGTAGGTAGTGTGAGAAATGGGTGGAGAGAGTAGAGAGAGTGATCGGTTGGTGGCACTGTGGTTATGGCACGATTGTAGATAAATTGTTTTGATACGACGTAATTGTTAAGCACTCTATATTTTTTTTTGATTTAGCAGAATTTTGTGCTGGAAAAAGTGAATTGTCAATTTTTGAATAATGGTGTTTTTGACAGGAAATAGGTGAAGTGTCTTCGAGAAGCGGTTGAGTTTCCTGAAATTCATCCTAAAGTAAACCCGAATAATAAGTTATAGATGTTTATTAGTAAAATTAAAGGACATCGAGAACTGAGCATATGTGTTACTAATTGAAGATAGGAATTTGAATTAAATCATATTAACTGTATCGAAAACTGTAGTATGAAGTATTAATGTAAAATGATAGTAGCAGATAGTAAAGTGAATGATGTGTTGGAGAGTAATCTCGACGACGATATCTTTATGAATATATGAACTTATAAATATATATATGTATCGCATATGATAGATTCTAACTGTGTAAAAAATATGGAATCAGATGTACAGGTTCGTTTTAAAATGGCTGAACCAATTCAAAATGATGAGAAAGATATATATGCGAATCTTGAAGATGTAGATCCCCTTATGATTAATGTGAGGACTTGTATATAAAAATTGGGAAGGAGATACAGGGTGGGGTCGAGTAGTGCAAATCTAGGTTGCGTGGAATAGTTTAGGGTGGTACCTAGTGTTGTCGAACAAGCTGATGAGGAGAACACAGAGACGGATGTAGATCATGAGTCTCAAGCAAGTGATCAAGAAGGTAGTGAGGATAGGGAAGAAGATATGGAGGAAGGCGAGGAAGCATGTTATGGAGAGGGTCCAGAGACCAAAGAGATATTAAGCTTCTAGAAGAAGTATGGTATTCCTGGGGATATAAGGTTAGTGGAGTACCAGTATGAGATGATCGACCAGAAAATACCCTTAAATGGTATTTTGGTGTATCGAGATCAAATAAAGAAGGGATTGAAGCTTTCCCTTAGAGCGGACCAAAAGAAATTACTAAACTTCTTTGATGTGGCACCGGGGTAGTTCAATCTGAATGTGTATGATCTATTTAGGGCTTGTGGGGCAATAAATGGTTAACTTAAGGCTAGGGGGAGGAGTTGATAATCGTCGATGATTTATGTGTGTACTACACACTCAAGACAAACCCGCAGAAGCTAGGCTACCATTACTTGGCAAGGTTCCTAAAAGGACCATTGTTTTATGATATGGTGTCAACTGGAGGGCGATACACCGATGAGCGCATACTTGTCTTCGAAAATATGAGTTCGATAAGAAAGATCCCGGCGAACCTTAAAGAGAAAAACTTTTCACTTAGGTGTGTGGTTAAGTAATTGTAATTGTTCATGTTCGAAATGCTTGAATGGGTTGTAAAGTGTTTCTAACTTGTTTATGCTGTTTGCAGCATTGAAAGTGGTCAACAAGAAGCCACCAGTAAAGGAAGAGTTGTACAAGGTGAGGAGGGATTTCTTTGGGAGGATCGATAACTTGGTCATCGACCAAGATCTTGTGAACACGTTATTCCAAGAGGCTGGTTTAAAGAGGTTGAGGGTAAAAGGTTTGAAAGTGCCTATTATCGACAGAAAAATGTCGGCGAAGATCAAGAGAGACGAAGATACTAGCTTGCCACTAGAAAATCATTCCTTGGCTAGGTACAACACTGATACAAAGATTGATGCCATGCTAGGAGAGTCTCTGGGAAGGAATAAAAAGAAAAGGGCGGCGAGTTCTGATGTTCCTTCGTTACTTCCTCATAAAAGGCTAACTCGACAATCGACAATGGAGGAGGTGACTGGTACCGCTAAATCAGCAGTTGTGGCGGATGGGCGACTCCCACGGGGTTCTGGCAGTATGGTCCCGATGAAGACCAGTGGCGAGACGTCGAAGAAGAAATTTATCGAAGACTCTGAGATGGAAATTTAGAAGACTATAGATGTTTATACGTCTAAGTCAGATGAGCTTAAGAAGGAGCTGAAGAATTACTTGATGGGGATTGAGAACTTGAATACGTTTTTTAGTGAGGGTCAGAGGAACATGTCGAAGGTGAGAAATTTTAATGCTTTTCTACGAATGAAAAAATTGGTAGGCCACTCGAATATTCATTATATGACTTTGATGCAGATTAAGAAGTTGGTAACTAAAGTTATGGGTCACGTTATGGGCAGCGGCGAGCTGGCGAATCAGATTGCTGCCTATAAAAACATAGAGAAGGAATTAATCATGGAGAAAGCTAAGTTGAATGCAACATTAAATAGGTATAAGCTCGACAAGAGGAAGGCGAGGGAAGCTGTGCTTGGTGAAGCGAAGAAGGTGGCAGAGAAAGGGGAAAATGAGGCTTTGGAATTGTAGAAGACCAACTATAAAAAAGATGTAAGGGAGCAAGTTAATGATGTTCAGAAAGTAATGGAGCACGAGCAGGGTAAACTTCTCGATGAGGTGAGGGCTAAGATGAATAAGGAGAAACTGGAAAAATGTCTTGAAGTGAAGGCTCATTTTTAAGGGTAGTATTAGGAGATGGAAGAAAGGAAAAAGTACTACAAGGGACTTGTTAAATCTGGTTGTACTGTTTTGGATAATAGCTCAGAAGACGATGTACCCCAGTCTCCTGATGTACGCAGGGCAATTGAAGTTATCAAAGATGATGTAATGATAGATGTTGATGTTACTCGTCTTGGTGAGGTAACAGATGTGCAGGTACCCGAAGGTACCCTAAAAGTGGGACCGAAACAATTTAATTCGTTGTTTGTGATGAATATTTGTGCTGTTAAAAAAAATTTGTTTGTGAAATAATTTTGTGCATTTGTTTTGTAAATAATTCTAAGTAGCAGATTTGATAAAGTGATTTTATTGAATGTGACTATAGATTCAGGCAGATAGATGAGGAACGCTTTTTTGCATGATATGTGAAAGATGGCCATGAAATGAGAATGAGTACATAATGTATATCCTTAGATGGGTATCTGGATTTAGATTTGTGAAGAACAAGAGCTCTCTTAGTGGTTATTCGATAAATAAAGAGCACGAAGTAGAATATCCTGTAGTTCGAGATTCTTCACGTAAAATTTGAATGATAGTCTTTAGGTATACTTATTAAGTAGTGACCAAGAACAAATCAAGATAGTAAGAATTTTGTTTGTCTGATGCATACTTATCAAGTATGGCTCGAGATCAAATCAAAATAGTAAGGATATTGTTTTTTTGATGTATACTTGACAAGTATAGATAGAAATCAAATCAAATAGTAAGGATATTGTTTGTCTGATGTATACTTGATAAGTATAGATCAAGATCAAATCAAATAGTAAAGATATTGTTTGTCTGATATATACTTGACAAGTATAGATCGAGATTAAATCAAATATTAAGGATATTGCTTGTCTGATGTATACTTGACAGGTATAGATCGAGATCAAATCAAATAGTAAGGATATTGTTTGTCTGATGTTTACTTGATAAGTATAGATCAAGATAAAATCAAATAGTAAGGATATTGTTTCTCTGATGTATACTTGACAAGTATAGATCGAGATCAAATAAAATAGTAAGGATATTGTTTGTCTGATGTATACTTGACAAGTATACATCGAGATCAAATCAAATAGTAAGGAGATAGCTGATAACAAAATTTGTTTATTTGAATTGATGAAAATGGTTACAGTATCTAATCTATAAAACAGTTTTAATTGAGTAGTGTTTCATGGATATTCAAGCTGTATTTCGTCCTCAGTCATCAGCCAATAAGTTCCACTATCGATTTTGTTGCTGAAAATGTATGGCCCTTCCCAATTTTTTGATAAATTTCTAGAATTTTTAGGCCGAGTACTATCTTGGATCCGTTGTAAGACAAGGTCTCCAATACCAAATTTCCATTTTTGAACTTTCTTGTTGTAAGTTTTTTTCAACGCATCATGCTATTGATAAACACGTAATATTTACGTGTACAACTCCTAAATTTATATCTTCCTAGTCATTTATTAAATAAATGTGACACTAATAGTGCTTTTGTTTGAATTTACAAAAATCGGTCACATGATAAACAAGTTATATATTTTTCTAGTTTTTAACGAAGAACAAGGGGGATGCACTCCAACAATGATTCTCATTTGAAGTTGTCAACCAAAGGCCCATGCATGGAAGCCCATTGAAGAGAATTAGATATAGATACAATTCTCATGAGTTATAATATCTATGCATGATTTTAGGCATTGTTTAAGGGATTTTATATTAATGGTAATATTTAGTAACTGTTCCTATACTCTATAAATAGGAGGGGAATTCCACCCATGAGGGATCATCATGGAGAGTGTAAATTAAAGTTCATAGCAATAAAGCTTATTCTTTCTCTTATTCTTGCCTTTTAATTTTATCATAGTAATAGTAATATGGCAATGATCAAAGGGATGAGTAGCTAATCTTCTTAGCCAAGGCTAGAGGAAGCTCCACCCAATATAGCCTTAGTGTAGATTGTGCAGCTTAGTTAGAGTAATTACCTTATCTTTATCCCAAAATTTTGCATATTTGTATTCCTTCGTCTTATGCTTGACCATAGCTAGGATTAGGAGGAATAATAATTCTATGTAACCATCTTGTTGGGCCATAACAAGATAAGTTAAAAACATGGATAAGAGAACATAATCCAAACTTATCAGCCGGACCATGGTTGAGTAAGTTGGTTTATGGGTAGCTCCCAATTACTAAATCTCATGTATCTTTTGATGTATTGCATATGTCCGACCAAGAATATGCGATATGGGAACTAGTAATTTACTTTAATTATTTATGCTATCTAAATAGTTACAAAGGGTGGAGTAGAATCGATGCCTTGATTTCCACTCCAATTTATCTTGTAATTTGTTTCATTCTTCTTTTTATTTTAAAACCTACACAAACTCGTTGTTATTAGATAAAACTAGTAGCTCAAAGTATAATTCGCACTACAAGTCTTTTGGGATACGACCCCACTTTTTTTTGTACTCAACGGTACACCGTGCGCTTATGGGTCTTTTAAGACGTCGGTTTATAATTGATCAAGCTTTTGGCGCTGTGCGCTTTCTCTTTATTTAGATATTATAAAAAATTAAAGTAAATTACGAGTTCCCGTATTGCATATCCTTGGTCGGGCATATCCAATTCATCAAAAGATACAAGAGATTTAGTAATTAAGAACTACCCATAAACCAACTTACTCAACCATGGTCCGGCTGATAAGTATGGATTATGTTCTCTTATCCATATTCCTAACCTATCTTGTTATGGTCCAACAAGATGGTTACAAAGATTCATTATTCCCCCTAATCCTAGCTATGGTCAAGCATAGGACGAAGGAATACGAATATGCAAAATTTTGGGATAAAGAGAAGGTAATTACTCTAACTAAGCTACACAATCTACACTAAGGCTACATTGGGTGGAGCTTCCTCTAGCCTTGGCTAAGATGATTAGCTACTCATCCCTTTGATCATTGCCATACTACTATTACTATGATAAAATTAAAAGGCAAGAACAATAGAAAGAATAAGCTTTATTATTATGAACTTTGATTTACACTCTCCATGATGATCCCTCATGGGTGGAATACCCTTCCTATTTATAGAGTATAGGAACGGTTACTAAATATCACCCTTAATATAAAATCCCCTAAACAATGCCTAAAATCATGCATAGATATTATAACTCATGAGAATAGTATCAATATCTAATTCTCTTCAATGGGCTTCCATGCATGGGCCTTTGGTCGACAACTTCAAATGAGAATCATTGTTGGAGTGCATCACCCTTATTTTTCATTAAAAATCGAAAAAATGTACAGCTTGTTTATCATGTAACCGATTTCTGTAAATATAAACAAAAGCACTATTAGTGTCACATTTATTTAATAAATGACTAGGAAGATATAAATTTAGGAGTTGTACACATAAATATTACGTGTCTATCAGCTATCGTCCCAAATTTGCAATGGCCTTATCACTAGTTTCCTCTATCCAATTGAGGTTGTAAAGGAGACCAAGTTCATTGTCTTCATCTGAAATTTTTTGCCAAGTACTTGGTAGATAGAGGTCCAAAGATATGACTGCTTCAGTGCCAAAAGCCATCATGAATGGAGTGCAGCCTGTTGAGACTCGAGGAGTGGTTTTGTAGGCCCAGAGAACACTGAGCAATTCATCCGCCCATTGCCCTTTCTTGTCGTCGAGATGCTTGCGTAATCCTGATTTGATGTTTTTGTTTCCTTGAGGATAATATGGTGTGGATGTTGTGAGCTGGATTTTGTATTTATGGAGGAAATCAAGTACTTTGGAACTGATGAACTGTTTGCTATTATCGAAGCGTATCATATGTGGACAGCCAAACTTGGTGATGATGTGCTCCCAAAGGAACTTAATGACTTTATTTTCTTCAGTATGGCAGAGAGGAACTGCTTCAACCCATTTTATAAAGTAATTAGTGACAGCTAGGACCAACCTTCTGTTTCCCGATGCTGGATGGAAGGTCCAATGATGTCGATTCCCCATCATTTTAATGGCCAGAAGATATCGCTGATATGCAAGTCTAAGGCTGGAATTTTGATATCTTGGGCGTAGATTTGGCATTTGTAGCATTTTGGAATGAAATCTTCGCAGTCCTGCTTTATCCTGGACAAGTATAATCCTTGTGTGAAAGTGCATTGGGCTAATGATCTTCTTGAAACATGTGCGCCACAAATACCTTCATGTGCACCACAGATACCTTCTGAGAAATGTATTCGATAAGTGGTCCCCCTCCTGTGATTCGATATAAGATATGATTTTGGACGGTAAATCTGGGGCACTTGGCCAAAAGTAATCGACCTTCTTTTTTGTTACTAGGGAGGATGTCCGAATTGAGGTACGCATAGAATGGTCTTCTCTAGTCTTCAAGGTCTTTATTTTCAGCAATGGTGATTTGGAGTGTTGGGAGTATATCGAGGCTAGGATGCTTGATGATTTTGATTTCTCAAGATCTTTTTTCGCTGTCTCCCAGCATGGCAGCGATGTAAGCTAATGCATCGACATGTTGATTTTCTTGTCGAGGTAAATAAGAAATTATTGCATGTTTGAATTTTTGCATATTTTCTTTGACAAGAGCTGCGTAATCAACCATTTTTCTCGTTATTTTGATAGTTTTGTTGTAATGATTTGCCACAAGTAAAGAGTCGACGTATACTATTAATTATTATGCTCCGAGAGTAAGTGCAAGATCGAGACCGTGTAAGATTCCTTCATATTCAGTCTCATTATTGGTAGCATAGTTGTTTAACATGATAGCTTTCTCGATTCAATGATTAGAAGGTATAACAGGGATGATGCTAATCCCTGATCCTTGTGGTCCTGCTGATCCATCTATAAAAGGTTGCCAACCTGAGCTTTTAGACCAGGCGTCTGGTTCTGCTATTGAGTCATTTGTAAAGATTTCTTCGAGTTCTTCCCAATCGGGGTCCTCGACGGGAAAGTCTGCCAAAAAGTCGACCATTGCTTATTGATCAATTATAAACCAACGTCTTAAAAGACCAGCAAGCGCACGGTGTACGTTAAATACATGGGTAAACGGGGTCGTATCACAATAGACTTGTGGTGCGAATTATACTATGAGCTACTAGTTTTATCCAATAACAACAACTTTGCATAGGTTTTGAAATAAAAAGAAGAACAAAACAAATTACAAAATAAATTGGAGTGGAAACCAAGGCATCGATTCCACTCCACCCTTTATAACCATTTAGATAGCGTAAATAATTAAAGTAAATTGCGAGTTCCGGTATCGCATATCCTTGGTCGGGCATATGCAATACATCAAAAGATACAAGAGATTTAGTAATTGGGAACTACCCATAAACCAACTTACTCAACCATGGTCCGGTTGATAAGTATGGATTATGTTCTCTTCTCCATGTTTATAATTTATCTTGTTATGGTCCAACAAGATGGTTACATAGATTAATTATTCATCCTAATCCTAGCTATGGTTAAGCTTAGGATGAAGGAATACGAATATGCAATATTCTGGGATAAAGAGAAAGTAATTACTCTAACTAAGCTACACAATCTACACTAAGGCTACATTGGGTAGAGCTTCCTCTAGCCTTGGCTAAGAAGATTAGCTACTCCTCCCTTTGATCATTGCCATACTACTATTACTATGATAAAAGTAAAAAGACAAGAACAAGAATTTTATTGCTTATTGAACTTTGATTTACACTCTCCAAGATGATCCCTCATGGGTAGGATTCCTCTCCTATTTATAGAGTATAGGAAGGGTTACTAAAAATCACCATCAATATAAAATCCCCTAAACAATGCCTAAAATCATGCATTACAACTCATGAGAATAATATATATATCTAATTCTCTTCAATGGGCTTCCATGCATGGGCATTTGGTTGACAACTTCAAGTGAGAATCATTATTAGAGTGGATCACCCTTGTTCTTCGTTAAAAACCAAAAAATTGTGCGACTTATTTATCATGTGTCCGATTTCTGTAAATAGAAACAAAAGCACTATTAGTATCATATTTATTTAATAAATAACTAGGTAGATATAAATTTAGGAGTTGTACATGTAAATATTACGTGTCTATCAAATACCCCAAACTTATATTTTGCTAGTCCTCAAGCAAAAGTAAACAAAAACTATTTTTGTATGTCACGCGGTTGCATTTAGCTTATCCAACAAGCCGTTAAACCCCCAGGTTTAGCCTGGTAGGCGAGTATTGTCTCGTGAGGGTTTACAGTGACTATACCCACAAAAGTCAATAATAACATTTTATACAATTCTAGAATACACATGACACATTTCCTGCGAACTTAACCTTACTTAGTTGTGAGAAAAATATACCAATAAAAAAATCCTTAAACTTGCTATTCTCCCAAGTATATCAAAGAATATTTTAAGCTTATCCGAAACTAGAGGTACTACCTCAAGATTAGAAAGAGATTCAAGTATTTTTCTTTAGCTATATTTGAGTGTACAATAAAAATAGTTTTATCGCCTTATACATTGTCTAGAATAATTTACTCAGTTTTTGGTAGTCTAGTTTTCACTGAAATTAATTCAACGGTCAGTTCGACAAGTGCCTTAGTCAATTCGTCTTCCTAGAATTTTTCTTTTCTTTTGTAAGCCTTTTTTTAGTACTTTGTTTCTTAGTGAAGCCTCCGTAACAAGGAGTTTTCGGTCGACAATCCCCGCCAGTTGGCTAAGGTTGTCAAGGTATAGTGCCCTATCATGACCTAGACTCAGGATTCTCAGAAGTAACATTTTCTTGTGCTCCTTTCACTAAGTTCATGGTCAAACTCGATATTAGTAATAATTATTCCTCTTTCAGTTCTTAATCATGCGAGTAGCCTTGCAGCGTAAAAGTTTTTAGAGCATATTTAGCTTATTTATTATTTATTTATTAGGAATGAATTTATTCTTAGGCAGTTGTCTCCCTTGTAGCAAACTATTTCTAATATAAATGGTAAATTTCTCTTAAACTGAGCAAAAATCTATTAAATGTATTAATTGCAAAACTATAATGAATTTCACATTTTCAAAATATGTCAAGTTAACTTGAATTAGTCGCCAATAAAAAGATAGTACATCAAGCTTAAGATATTCCAAAATATTCAAGTGTATACTTAGTACAATTTCAAAATTAAGGTTTTTTCATAATATTTATGTCAAGGTAAAATCAGTTTAAGTGTTTGGAAATTCGTCAAAAATATATCATACATTGCCAAAGTGCCATTATTTCACTTTTTTCAAAAAGCAAATCAAAAAATGGTTTCGTACCCCCAAACTTAAATCAATCATTGCCCTCAATGTTAGAGAAAAAGAAAATAAATGGATGAGGAAAACTGAAATGTCTCACCTGAATGTGTCAAGGGTTGCCTCCCAAGAAGTGTTAAGTTTACCGTCTTCAGCCAGACAAATGTACTCCCATACTTAAATGATTTATAATGGTACTATAGGGGTACATAATATCAGTTCTTATATACAGGATCATTTAGATATTTATCTCTTCATCAAAAGTATAGGACTCTAAGTATGGTTTTAATCGTTGGCCATTGACCTTAAAAATATTTCCGTTCTTAGGATCCTCTACTTCTACGACTCCATGAGGATAAAAAGTTTTAACTACAAAAGGGCCGTACCAACGAGAACGTAATTTCTCAAGAAATAAATGTAATCGTAAATTATAGAGTGATACTTTCTGATTAGGCTCAAAAGTTTTGTGAACAATCGACTTATCATAAAAAGCTTTAGTTCGTTCCTTGTAAATTTTTACATTTTCATAAGCCTCGGGATGAAGTTCATAAAGTTCAGAAAGTTGAAGTTTTCTATGTGATCCAGCTTTATCCATTTCAAAGTTGAAGGCCTTTGTAGCCCAGAAGGCCTTGTGTTCCAATTCTACAGGTAAGTGGCAAGCCTTCTCAAAGACAATTCGATAGGGTGACATACCAATCGGGGTTTTATAAGCTGTTCGATATGCCCAAAGGGCATCATCAAGACGATCAGACAAAAATTTTACGATCGGTTCGAACAGTTTTTTCTAAAACTCTTTTGATCTCCCGATTAGATACTTCGACTTGACCACCTGTTTGTGGATAATATGGTGTGGCAACTTTATGAGTGATGGAGTAAGTTTTCAAAAGATTTTGAAAGACACGGTTACAAAAATGTTTACCAACATCACTAATAATTGTCCGAGGCGTGCCAAAACGATTAAAAATAGTTTTCAAAAATTTTACCACGGCCTTATGGTCATTCGTTTGACATGGCACCGCCTCAACCCATTTAGAAACATAATCAACTCCAACTAGAATCTAAAAGTAACCGCTAGAAGAAGGAAATGGGATCATAAAGTCAATGCCCCAAACATCAAATAGTTTAACAATAAGGATGTTGCTCAAGGGCATCATGTTCGATGAGAAATATTCCCGGTCCTCTGGCACCTATCACATTTAGAACAAAAGGTATCTGCGCTATGAAAAAGGGTAGGCCAATAAAAACCAGATTGAAGGACTTTTGCAGCAACTTTCTTGGCCCCAAAATGTCCTCTGCAAGTTAAGGTATGGCAAAATGTGAGTAAACCATGCAACTCATCATTTGGGATGCATCTTCTAATCACTTGGTCAGAACAAAACTTATAAAGATAAGGATCGTCCCAACTAAAATGTTTAACCTCGTGCAAGAATTTAGTTCTATCTTACTTTGACCAATGGGGAGGAATCGTTACGTAGCAAGATAATTGACAATATTGGCGTACCAAGGCAGTTGTGAGATAGTCATGAGCTTCTCATCAGGAAATGTCTCTAAGATAGGGAGAAAATCTTCAACACCCTCAGTGAGAATTCGAGATAGATGATCCATAACCACATTCTCATCACCTTTCTTATCTTGAATTTCGATATCAAATTCTTGTAACCAAAGAATCCATCTGATTAACCGAGGCTTAGCGTCTTTTTTAGATAGTAAATTCTTTAAGGCCGCATGGTCGGTGTAAATAATGATTTTGGATCCAACATGGTATGATAAAAATTTCTCCAAGGCAAACGCTATGGCTAATAACTCCTTTTCCATGTTGGAGTAATTTAACTGTGCGTCATTAAGCGTGCGACTAGCATAGTAAATAACATGAGGCTTATTATCTACTATTTGCCCTAAAATCGCTCCAACAGCGTAATCTGAAGCATCACACATGAGCTCAAAGGGAAGTTCCCAATTGGGTGGTTGGATGATAGGGGCTGAAGTTAATAAAAGTTTGAGTTTCTCAAAAGTACCTGAACATGCGTCATCAAAGTTAAAATCAGTGTCCTTAGGATGTAAATTGCACAAGGGCTGGGAAATTTTACTAAAATCTTTAATGAACCGGCGATAAAACCCAGCATGCCCCAAAAATGATCGAATGGTCTTAACCGTCCGAGGTAGAGGTAATGAAGAGATAATGTCTATCTTGGCCTTATCGACTTTAATCCCTTTGCTGGAGATAATGTATCCAAGAACTATCCCTTGTGTCACCATGAAGTGACACTTTTCCCAGTTTAATACCGAATTGGTTTGAGTACATCGCTCTAGCACGAGCTCTAAATGGTGTAAACATTCATCAAAAGATGATCCAAATACTAAAAAATCATCCATAAAGATTTCAAGAAATTTATCAACCATATCAGAAAATATGTTCATCATACAACGTTGGAATGTAGCGGGTGCATTGCACAACCCAAATGGCATACGTCGATAAGCATATGACCCGTAAGGACACGTGAAAGTTGTCTTCTCCTGATCTTCTGGGGCAATGGAGATCTGGCTGTATCCAGAATAACCGTCAAGAAAATAGTAATGTCTTTTTCCGGCTAAGCGTTCAAGCATTTTATCAATGAAAGGAAGAGGAAAATGATCTTTCCTTGTGACCGTATTCAATTTCCTGTAGTCGATACATACACGCTACCCAATGGTCATGCAGGTAGGGATTAGGTCATTATTCTCATTCTCAACTGCAGTAATCCCTGATTTCTTAGGCACAACTTGAACGGGACTGACCCACTTACTATCCAAAATGGGGTATATGATACCCGAGTCCAAAAGTTTGAGAACTTCCTTCTTCACCACCTCCATCATTGTGGGATTCAACCTCCGTTGCATCTCACGAGAATTTTTAGCACCGTCCTCGAGATTGATGCGATGCATGCAAACGACCGGGCTATCCCCTTCAAGTCTGTTATAGGCCACCCTAGGGTTGATTTGTGTCTTCCAAGAACACCCATAAATCTACTTTCGTGGTCAACATTGAGGTTGGAAGCTATGATCACAGGCAGAGTATTAGAATCACCTAAGAAAGCATACTTCAAAGTCTTAGGTAATGGCTTGAGGTCTAACTTGGGTGCATTAACAATGGATGGAATAGGCAAAGTAGTAGATGGTTCTAGAGGTTCAACATGAGGTCCCCATTTGGACTTGTTAAAAGTAGGTGTTGAGTCGAGTAGAGCATTAAGCTCTTCAACAATCATATTTTTATCAAAGTCTTCACCAAAGTTCACAAGACATGATTCTAAAGGGTCCTCATAAAATGATTTTGGGAACGAGTTGTAAACTAGGGAGTCAATCATATTCAGCTCAGCCATGTCATCAGAATGAGGGACTTGAGTATTATTGTTAAAAACATTGAGCTTGATCTTCATGTCTCCCATTGATAGTTGGAAGACCCCATTAAAGCAATTAATAATGGCATGAGCAGTCGCAAGGAAAGGGCGACCCAATATGACAGGAATCTCACAGCTAGGATTCTTTACATCTTCAGTGTCTAAAACAACAAAGTTCACAGGGAAAATGAAAGTATCAACCTTGATAAGAATATCCTCAATGATACCACGTGGGTATCATATTGACCTGTCAGCCAATTGAAGTGTCATTCGGGTAGATTCTAGTTCTCCAAGTCCTAATTCCTGATAGACCGAGTAAGGTAAGACATTTACACTAGCCCCTAAGTCGAGTAATGCCCTATCTACTTTGTGATCTCCAATTTTACAAGGGATGGTTGGGCTTCCAGGATCTCGAAGCTTAGGAGGGGTTAATGTCTTAGTCAAGAAGACTTTCTTGTGCACATTGATTTTCCTTTTCCTAGTGCACGCATCCTTAAGAAATTTGGCATATGCAGGGATAAGCATGATGGCATCGAGTACTGGAATATTTAAATTAACTTGCTTAAATGTATCTAATATCTCGTCAAATTGAATCCCTTTATTAGCCGGAAGAAGGCATTGTGGATAAGGCACCTTTGGCTCAAAATGTGCCTTTGGTAGGGAAATAGACGAGGTTGGCAACTCCTTTAATTTATTAGAAGGTTCACTCGTACCGACCTCATCCTCAATAAAAATGGGTGTTAGCTCAATTCTAGGCATTTCGACTTGGTTATCAATTTGTTTACCACTTCGAAGAGTTGAAATGGCATTAACCTGTTTTGGGATTAAGCTAGAATCAAACTCTGGTGGTCCTTTCGGATTAGATACAGGTTAGCTAAGTAGCTGACCTGGTGGTCTCTCATACAATGCATTTGCCAATTGTTCTATCTGAGTCTCTAGATTTGAGATAGATTGGGATGTAGAATTCTGATTCACCGAAGTCTGTTATTAAAATTGCATCATTTGTTGTTGAAATTGCACTGATTGTTGCATAAAGAAAGTAAGGGCATCGTCCAAAGATGGTTTGGGTGGAGCGGGTGGGAACTGTTTGGATGACTGAAAGGATTGCTGAGATGCCTGAGGATAAGATTGAGAAAGGGGATTCTTTGGCAAATTATGACCTGAGGTTTGTGGCTCTCCAAAACCTGAGCTGGGTTGGTTGTTCTTCCACGAAAAACTAGATTGGTTCTGCCAAGTTGGCTTGTACGGGTCAAAGGGCCTCCTGTAGGTTTTATTCAAAGCATTTACTTACTCTTGATTGTCATTCATTCCATTGAGCATGGGGCACATTTGAGTTACATGGGTTACATCATAACAAACGGTACAACCCTCTTACTGAACCTGGCTCACACTACCCTCAGATTGATTTGTAGCCAAAGCCTCAATTTTTCGAGTAAGAGTATCTAATTAGACTTTGATGGATGTTCCCTCACTCACTTCGTATAAGCCACCTTTCTTGGTTGTTCGAATATTTCTATGTGGATCAAAATCCCGCTGCTGAGAGTTCTCAGCCAATGCCTCAAACTCCTCATAAGCTCTATCAGGCTCAAGGTCTTAGAATTTGCCACTATGTATGGATTTTATCCTATAACGATTCTCAGAAGTTATTCCACGATAGAAGATCTGGGCTAGATGTTGTTTCTCAAAACCATGATGGGGACATTGTGAAAGAAGATCTTTATATCTCTCACATGCCTCGTAAAATGTTTCACTTTCATTTTGAACAAATTCAACAACTGCATTTCTAAGAGCGAGGGTTTTTCCCATAGAACCCCATTTGGTTTTGTACTTGGTCTCCATTTGATCCTATGAATTGATAGATATTGGTGTCAATGAATCAAGCCAATGACTCGCCTTGTGTTTTTGCGAGAATGGGAATAAACGAAGGCGAACAGAATCCTCAGTAAAATGTTGGTATTTGGAGAGCACACAGATTTTCTTAAACTCGTAGACATGCTTATAAAGGCTCACAGAATCAAGCCCACGAAATGTAGGTAACATTTAGATCACACTAGGCTTAATTTCATAATTGTTTGTCGTAACAACTGGTAACAGAATACACGAAGGCATATCACTCACCACAGGGGTCCAATAGTCCCTAGGAGATTTGGTGGCAGCCATGATTGGGGGTTTAACTTCTAACTCAACAATCAGTTCAATTGGGTCAACTCTAGATGAATTGCCCTCCTTTGAAATTGGAAAAACTCAAAATGGATCAGTTTCCTCCCAAACTGGGGCTCCTAAGTCCTCTATTGTATTGACTGAACGAGGTGACCGCCCTCTCCGCTTAGACTGAGGTGGTGGGCCGTAAATGGGCAAAGGTTCCGATAAGCTTCCTAAACATTTTTCTTCACGTATCCAATTGATCATGCACAACTAATAATAAATAAAATTCAGCACCCGGTACAGTAAATATTCAATCAAACTTAGATTCTAGCACATCAGCATTTTTTTAAAAGTAATAATTAGGTCTCCCCTATATTCTTCTATATTCAAAATGGGTACGATGGCAAAAAGCTTTGGTTCCTATACTCCATTGCGTTACTATGCTAGTACCAGCTTAAAGTAGATGTTCAGTCCTCACGCCCGAACGAGTTGCCTTATCATACGTCAACACTCGGAACGGTGACATTGCAAACCAGTAACTAGTATTTCACGGTACTAGGCTAGGGCTGTATCCTATGAACCCGTGTTTGTACCCCGGTCCGGTACACCTATCCGTTAGGTGATGAAATCCCACGAGAATCTTGCTACTTTTTTTTATTAGCAGTTATATTGAGGTCTGGGACGATCAATTTTTCGTGTGATACAAATTTCTTCGTATCCCTAATGGGTGGTCCCACTTGTTGGAGAGCTTTTTGGGTGATGAAATCCCGCAAGTCTTTAACAGTTTTTACCTTTACTAATGTTGGAATGAAAAAGAATATTAAACACAATAATAGGTCAATCCAACCACGGCAAATATTTTATTAGAACAGCGTGTATTTGTACAGTCCACACGAATTTATGATCCTTGTGCCGGGGAGGAGCGGATATGAACCCCTTCTAGATGTCAAGTTTTGTGAAGTACCAACCTGCGGGAAGTGTTTCCCGGTGTAGCTATGGCCGCCCCTTCACTTAGGGGGCGACAGAAGGAAATACCCCTTCACTTTGGGGGCACAAGAAGGATGGATTTGATGATGTTTTTAGCTTTGTGTATTATCCGTCTCGTTTCCAGCTTTGTGACTATCCTGCAAAACAGGAGAAAAAATATAATTGAACTTGCGGCAATAATATTAATTCAATTTCTAAGTTTATTGTAGTCTATGATGCCTTGATTTTCAAATGCGCATATTTTTCAAATCGGTTGATAGAGAATATTCAATAATATCAATTTGGAAAGATAATTCAGAAAGGAAATATCTTTAAGAAGGAAGTTTTCAATAATTTAGGTTCCCTAATTCTCAAAACAGGTGCTGAATGTACAGCGGCGTCCTTAACAGAGACTGCTTTTGTACTGTTTTTTAAAAAACATTGTAACTCACAAAGGACAAAGCAGAAAAATGTAATCTATAGCAATTCGGAAAGAGTTCTAAATTATCTAAAACTTTCGTAGAAAACGTATTTCCCAACTGTGAAGTATAGATGATCAAAAATGGTGAAACATTCAGGGGCAGATTTCACAGCTACTATAGCGCCAAAAACTCGGGACAATTTTTTATTTTATTTTTTTCCTTTTAAGAACTAAACTAGAGAAACGATATAAATAAAAGCACTATATGCTATTACCGGTCACTATAATATAACTTACTAAAAAAAAAAAAAAAAACATAAAAGAAGGAAAAATCGGCTTAAAATAACATCTCAATAATACGCACTTTAGTCCCGGGGAACGGCGCCAAAAACTTGATCAATTATAAACTGGCACCTTAAAAGACCCGCAAGGGTACGGTGTACGTTAAGTACAAAGGTAAGTGGGATCGTATCCCAAGAGACTTGTGTTGCGAATTATACTTCGAGCTACTAGTTTTATCCAATAAGAACGAGTTTGCGTAGGTTTTGAAATAAAAAGAAGAACGAAACAAATTACGAGATAAATTGGAGTGGAAACAAAGGCATCGATTCCACTCCACCCTTTGTAACCATTTAGATAGCATAAATAATTAAAGTAAATTACGAGTTCCCGTATCGCATATCATTGGTCGGGCATATGCAATACATCAAAAGATACAAGAGATTTAGTAATTAGGAACTACCATAAACAAACTTACTAAACCATGGTTCGGTTAATAAGTATGGATTATGTTCTCTTCTCCATGCTTATAACCTATCTTGTTATGGTCCAACAAGATGGTTACATAGATTCATTATTCTTCCTAATCCTAGCTATGGTCAAGCATAGGATGAAGGAATACGAATATGCAATATTCCAGGATAAAGATAAAGTAATTACTCTAACTAAGTTACACAATCTACACTAAGGCTACATTGGGTAGAGCTTCCTCTAGCCTTGGCTAAGAGGATTAGCTACTCATCCCTTTGATTATTGTCATACTACTATTACTATGATAAAAGTAAAAAGACAAGAACAAGAATTTTATTGCTTATTGAACTTTGATTTACACTCTCCAAGATGATCCCTCATGGGTAGGATTCTCCTCATATTTATAGAGTATAGGAAGGGTTACTAAAAATCACCATCAAAATAAAATCCCCAAAACAATACCTAAAATTATGCATTACAACTCATGGGAATAATATATATATTTAATTCTCTTCAATGGGCTTCCATGCATGGGCTTTTGGTTGACAACTTCAAGTGAGAATCATTGTTGTCGTGCATCACCCTTGTTCTTCGTTAAAAACCAGAAAATTGTGCGACTTAATTATCATGTGACCGATTTCTGTAAATGCAAACAAAAGCACTATTAGTATCACATTTGTTAAATAAATAGCTAGGTAGATATAAATTTAGGAGTTGTACACGTAAATATTACGTGTGTATCACTTATCCCTTGATTGATATTTGGGGTTCGAAGGAAATGTCGTATTCTCTAAGAAAAATAGACCATTACTGGATTCTTTGAGATTTTTCTTTTTTGGAGAGTACTAGTTTGAGGGGGTATTTGGTGATAACTTTGATGGGATGAGCTTAAAAGTACAGATGAAGTTTTTGAGAGCTGTAGACCAGGGCGAGTAGCTATTTTTCTGTTGTTGTGTATCTTTTTTCAGCAGGCATATGTGTTTTATTGATGAAGTAGATAGGTTTTTCTACCCCGCCATCTTCTCAAATAAGGACAAAACTGATTGAATCTTCAGTTATGGATAAGTAGATTGTAAGTGACTCACCATCAATTAGAGTACTCATTATAGGATGACGCCCCAAGTATCGTTTAAGATCTTGGATAGCCATCTCACTATCAAGAGCCCAAATGACTTCCTTCTGTTGTTTGTTCAAAAGAGGAGTAGGGTTACCACGAAGAAGGAGGTAAAAGAGTTTGCATCGATCATATGACTTTGAGATTAATCTGTGAAGAGCAGTTATTTTGCCTATAAATTTTTAAACATCTTTTTTTATTCGGGGAAAAGGCATCGCAATAAGTGCTTTAATTTTTGCTGGATCGATTTATGTTCCTCTTTTACTGACAAGATGCCCGAAAAATTTACCAGATACGACTTTGAATTGACATTTCTCTAGGTTAAGTTTCATCTAGAACTTGTGAAGGATATCGAAAATGGTTTGGAGGTTACTAGAATGGTCTTCTCATTTTAAGCTTTTGCAGATCATATCATCGATGTAGACTTCCATAGTTGTGTCGAGATGATCTTTGAACATTGTAGTTACAAGTCTCTGGTAAGTAGCGCCTGCATTCTTTAAACCGAAAGGCATTACCGCGTAACAGTAGAGACCTCTGTCGATGGCGAAGGATGTATTTTCTTAATCTTCTTCGTTGAGTGAACCTGGTTATAACTAGAGGCTGCATCCATCATAGAAAGAAGTTTGTGCCCTGCGACTGAGTCAAGAAGTTAGGGAATTAACGGTAGCAGAAAACTGTCTTTGGGTTTGAACTTGTTAGGTTCTGTAAAGTTAGTACAAACCCTAATTTTGCCATTTTTCTTTGGTACTGCTACGATATTAGAAGCCCACTTTGGATATCTAGCTTCATGAATAAATCCTTCCCGAAGAAGTTTATCTGTTTCTTCATTTACCACATCGCGGAGTCGGGGAGCTAGATTCTGTTGTTTATGAATGATAGCTTTACTGTCCGGAAGGTGGTAGAGTCGACGACAAGCAATGGAAGGATCAATGAAAGGCATTTCTTGGAATGTCCAGACAAAGATGTCGATGTTCTTCTTAAGTAGCTGTATCATGGTCTTTTTTTTGTCTGTTAATAATTTGGAGCCGATGAAGGTTGTGCGCCCTGGCTCATCAAGTTCAACAGATTTGACCACCTTGGTGTCATGCTGTTCGAATGTTGGTGGCTCATCTTGCTGTAGTTGTTATGCTTTGAGAAGTTTGATTGTATGAGGGTTGGTTGTGGTATTTTCACACATTTATGAAACTGCTTGGCTGCCTTTGATTTCATATATTTTGTGATCTATTAGAAAATACAGTGCTAGATGATAAGTAGAAGGCACTACATTGATTGAATATAACCAATTGCGCCCTAGAATCCCCAAATAATTGGACTATGCATCGTTGACTAGAAATTTTACAAATGTAGTCTCCAAACTCGCCTGAACTGCAGAGTGATTTCTCCTATGGCCAATTCTTTCAAACCATTGAAGCCCGTGATTATTGCTGTCAAGGCCTTTATCGAATCTGTAAGGCCTAGGACTTCAATCACTCTTCTGAAAAATACATCTGAGGTACTTTCGGCATCGATGAGAAGCGTATACAGGTAGTCCTGTCCGACTTTGAGCATAATAACGAGAGGGTTATCATGAGGGTATTTAATGTGGCTTGTATCACAATCTTTGAAGGTGATTTAGTAAGGACGTTTCAATTTGCTTGTGCTTGGAAAATCTTTTACTGATTTATCTGAGGAGGTCATTTTACAACAAGATATAATCCGATTGTCTTGTTTTCATTTCTTCCCTTTCTCAATTTCGATCATATACAGGTGACGAGCTTGCCCCTGGATCTAATTTTACTCTACCTCTTTATTTTTTTCTTTATTCTCAAGAAACTTTTGAATGTCGATGACATAATTGTGGAGTCTTCCAACTAATAGGATACGATAAAAGATTCGAATGAGGGAGTAGCAGGTGTCATTCTCGTGGCTATGCACATTGTAATACTGACATAATGACCTATTGGGAAGATCAGGAATAGCTTGTGGTGCACGATAACACTCGTCTCCCTTTATTGTCGGCAAGATAGTTGAGAGAGTTGTTGTCATTGGTGGCAGAACTGGAATAGGTCTGCCGGGCTTGCCATCCCTTCTTTTATTTTTGTCAATATTTCTGTCGCGTTGTTTGGGTGCTTCAGGAGAGACTGTTCGTTGAGATGGGATCGAAGATGTTTCTCGAGAATTGATAACAGAAGAACTCTTCCTCTTATCTTTCTTTAATCGCTCTAGTTCGATACAGTTAGTAACTACATCAATCATTTATGTGGTTGTTCGTAGCTTGTACAGAGTAAGCTCTTCAAGAACTTTTGAGTCTATGTGCAGGGCGAAGGTGAATACTGGAACTATGATTTTAGGGTTTGAGTTCCCAATTTTCCATGTTTCCTGTTGGAAGCGTTTATAAAAGCTTGCCAGGGTCTCCTTCGCGCCTTGCTCGAATTAAAATATGGAATCGACAGTGATCTCTCGCTCTCTAGCATGAGCATAATTAGATTTGAAAAGATGTTGCAACTGGCTGAAGTGGTGATGGAGGCCTCTTGAATAGTATGGAACCAACAGATCAATTCTTCCTTCAGGCTCATGTTGAATAGCTTACATAGCATGTGGTCGAGTTTGGAATATAATCCAACTACGGCTTTGAAATGTCGAACATTTGTAAGCGGATCAGTTAGGCCTCCATACTGAATAAATTTGGGCATATGGAAATTTTCTGGGATAGGCATAATTTCGAGATGAGGGAAGATGGGCTTTGTTTCGATTCTATCCAGCGCGGACCTACGGCCTGGAATGTCAGAGTTTATGGCATGGATCCTGTTGTTGAGGTCATCCTAGGTGATAAACTATTATGGGGGAAATGGTAAGGCTACAATTTGAGGAACAAAATCTCCCTGTCCTTCTGGTCCCAATCGATCCCAGATTGGTCTTCTTTCAGGCGGGGGGTTGATAATGTGTACGTCGACTTCCTTGAGTTGTCGATACTGAGGATATTAAACCAAAATGTTAAGAGGCTCTGTTTGGATTTTTGGATCTGGATCGAAAAATCTGTAACTCGTCTTCCCTTGGTGGATCATCGCATTGAATTGTTCTTGATCTGTGCTCGCATCGAGCGAGTGGAGGGGACGTCTGTCGACTGGTGAGTCGATCTTATGTTCTCCTCAGTCATTCCATTTCTTTCTAATATGTTTGACTATGCTGATCTAAGGCTTTCCTTCGTTCGCCTCTCTCCATTTGAAGAGCTTGAGCGTGGACATGCCGATCTTCCAGTCTCTGAGTTTTTTCCAAAGCTATTTGCTTTTGAAACTCGAGTACTATACCGTGTAGATCAGCAGCTTCTGGTATTTCTTGATCTCTGACAGTACTAGAATGGTTTCTCAGGTTCATGTTTGCCATCGAATAGTTTCTAGATCAATGATGGTAGAAAAAGTATGGTATTTTCCACAAACGGTGCCAATTATAGTTGCGCGTTTTCCTGAAGGAGAATCATCGCCAATACTTATTCATAAAGTGAGTGGAATTAGACTAGATAAGCAAGACTTTACGTAGAAAACTCAATAAATGTTGAGAAAAACCACGACCTCGAGGAGGGTTTTTATGTCAAATCCAGTATTTTGCTAGTTATTACAGAATTTAGAATGATTGTAAGGTAAAAGTAACAAAATAGTAAGGTTTGCATATTGTCTATCCTTTCTCATTTATTATCTGCCTGTATTTAAAGTGAACACAGGTAGTTTACAAACATAAAGAAATAGTCTCCTATTCAGGGGGGGAGTGGGCAAACTTCACGGATCTCTAACGGCTCTTTTCTTGATTAGGCACAACGGCTACTTTTGGGAAGGTTGAGGACTTGAAGTATCTTCGATAACATATGGCTGTCTTCGACTACGCTTTGCTGGATTACTCTTGTCGAATCTGGGAATATTTTATAACAATTTCTCACTCCAAAAATTTATGTATTGTATTTGCCATTTTTTGGCTATTATTTTCTAAGATTCCTATCATTACATTGTGTATTCTTTGGCATTTTTTACCCATTCTTATTCATAGCCGTATGTGATTTTTTTTTGCAGATGATGTTCCTCGATAAAATTTGCTAAAAATTATACTATCCATTCTCCTCCCGAACAAGGGGAGAAATGTTGAGGTAAAGTATGTTGTTATGGTAGATGATCTAGATTAGTTCAACAGATTCCCCTGGGGTGAGCAAGTCTATAATTTCTTGCAGATTAAAATAGTGGAGTTTGTCAATTATCGATCGGCCGCTGATAAAAAATTGGATAGAGCTTTATCAGTGTACGGATGTACCTGGGTGTTGATGATATGGACTTTCTCCTCTATTCCAAGCCTAAAGTTTTTAAGAATTTAAGAATCCATGCATTTGTTCCCTAAGCTACAGTGATGGAGGATGACATCCTTTAAGTGTCACCAAATTGTGACGTTTAAAAAGTTTTTTGCTAACCTCAAATTACTGGTAATAAATATGAAGGTGTTTGAGACTGACATGCAGCAAGAACTTGTGCAAGAGGCCATGGTAATCTTCCATTCTTTGTATGAATGATTCATTTCATTGCTTCATTGTCATTTAATTTAGGTTTCGTATCATTTTATTTGCTTATGTTTGGCATTTGGTATCCTCTTCTTGTCATTTGTTTGATTTCTTTCTCTCTTATTATTAAATCCCTTTTTGTCATCTATTTTATGCCTATTGTCAATGTTAGAATTTTTCTATTATTTTTAAATTGCCTTTTTTCATAGTCATCTATTTGAATATTTCAGTGAAATAACATCGAAGTACCTGCAATCGGCGATGTGCCTACAATCAAACCACCTACAGTCGGTACACCTGCAATTAGTAGCAGTTCTTCTGCCACTGAGATCGGAGCTGTATTGGTAAAGTTATGCTCCCAGTTGGATGACCATGGTAAAATGTTGCAGAACCATGGTAAAATATTATAGCGAATTATAAGGGTTGGCAATGGGTTGGGTATGTGGCGGGTGGAGTAATACCATCCCCATACCTGCCAAATTACCCTACCCCCAAGCCCACCCCAATACCATTTAACTTAAATGGGGAATACCCAAATCTGCCTCATTTTAATTTGCTTATACCAAACCCACCTCAATACCCGTTTAAAAATTCATATGTTTGATGCAGTATTATTTAATTTTGTCAATAGAATCTAAGTTTTACAAGACTCTAAAGAAACACAGGTATTATTAATACACCAATGATGGGATGCAATTCAGACGAGGTAAAGGAAAACATTTGACATCATAAGATTGGTGTGAGGTTTGATGAAAGCCAATTTCTATGAAAATTGCTAAAAATGAAAGTTAGTTTGGTGAAGAATGTTGTTTTGGGTTTGAAATTAAATTGGGTCTCATACCGATTGTAATGATGGAGTACATAAATGGAGATAAATACTGGTACATAGATTATCAGAATTGGTAAGAAATAAAATGAGTCACCAGTTGAGTAAAAAGGGGAAATGGGGTTTAAAGAACTCTAACTAAAAGCTAAAAATTAACAATCCAAGTATAGTAGTAATCAAAAGGGATGAGAATGCCAATTGATTCTGAAAGAGAGAATGGATACCTTTCAAACAAAAAGATCTCCTTTTACTTTTCCTCTTCTTTATTTTGATCTCTAAGGAAAGAAAGAAAGAGAAATCCAAAATCTTCTTATTAGAAGAAGAATGTGGATTTCATCATAGATCCATTAAAATTAGAACACTCACTTGACTTGAGCTACAAATGAAAGTAAGTTTTGTGAAGAATAATGTTTCGAGGTTGAAATGAAAAGAAGCTGATGACATAACACAGGAGGCTAGGGGTTGAAATAAAGACAGAAGAGGAGACATGATGCTAGACTTAACTAACATGTCTTTAAAATTAGGTTTAACTTAAGGGTATTCAAGTCACATCCTTTATAACTAGGTCGGGTGATGGGGACCAATTTATTTGAGCTTAAAACTAGACCCACCCCAATAAATAAATGGATTTAAAAAATAAAAACCAAACCCGCCCCATACCCTCTATAGTCATACCAAACCCGCCTCATTAAGAGCAGGGGGGGCGGGGATCCAGCAAGGTGAGTTAAATTATCGGCCCTACGAATTGCGATGTCTACAGTTAAAGGCAGTACTCTACCACTTGGAGATGGTACTCTACTCCTCGGGCAGTACCAGTTCTCTACTCCTGAGAAAATTGATCGATTAATAAACTGACGTCTTAAAAGACCCGCAAGCGTATGGTGTACCGTTAAGTACAAGGGAAAGCGGGGTCGTCTCCCAAGAGACTTGTGGTGCAAACTATACTTCGAGCTACTATTTTTATCCAATAATAATGAGTTTGAGTAGGTTTTGAACTAAAGAGATGAAATGAACAAATGCTAGAAAAATTGAGTTGTATGAGTTGGAGTGAGAACCAAGGCTTAGATTTCACACTACCCTTTGTAACCGTGAGATAGCATAAATAATTAAAGTAAATTACGAGTTCCCGCATCACATATCCTTAGTCGGGAATATGCAATACATCAAAGGATAAAAAATATTTAGTGATTGGGAACTACCCATAAACCATCATACTAAACCATGGTCCGGTTGATAAATATGGATTATGTTTTCTTCTCCATGTTCCTAACCTATCTTATTATGGTCAAACAAGATGGTTTCTTAGATTCATTACTCTTCCTAATCCTAGCTTTGGTCAAGCATAAGAGGAAGGAATAGAAATATGCATTATTCTAGGATAAAGATAAAGTAATTACTCTAACTAAGCTACACAATCTACACTAAGGCTACATTGGGAGGACCTTCCTCTAGCCTTGGCTAAGAATTTTAGTTGCTCATCCCTTTGATCATTGTTATACTACTATTACTACGATAAAAGTAAAAGCCAAGAAAAAGAGAGAAAGAATAACCTTTATTGATTTAAACTTTGATATTACACTCTAATATGAGATGCCCAATTAAAATGGGGGGAGGGTTCCTTTTATAGGAGATGGAACCCAAATTTAGAAACTATACATTAAATTGCAAAGAATATTTTTACAATAATATCTTCTAATTTTACAACCAATCTTCTAAGATTCTAGCATATACTTCCCTTAAGTGATGCAAAGATCTTTTTTATGGAAACTCTTACATATATCTTCAATATAAAATATCTTTAAGGATCTTGGATGCAATATATTCTTTGATCTTGAGATCAAATATATTGTGTCTTTGACTTTGTGTGCTATGAACTGCTGGAGACACTCTTACTTGACTTTAAGAGCTTGGTTTCAAATATCCATCTCTAATAGCTACAATCAAACAAACGCGCATAAGTACCTTAAATTAAATATAATGTATGACTAAAATACATGTTCGGGTATATTAAAATTGTCATAATTATGCGTTCATCAAAAACTGCGAAACGCAAGCGAGAAGAAGAAGGTAATGAAAAAGAAATTGGGAAAAGAAAGAAGGCGGAGCCGAGAACCTGGCAAAGGGACCACCAACAAAAAAAATTGAAAGATTGAAGAGAATAAAAAAGGTAAGGGAGAAAGGCAGAAGAAGACGAATGCCAACAAGAAGAACAAGAAGGCATAATAAGCTTATGTGCCCCTAAAGAAAATTTTAAAGGCACGAAAAAAGCTCCCACTGATGAACAATTTGATCATGTCCCACTGATCTTTTTGAAATCCTAAATCCCCAAGAAAGCTAATAGATCTCCAAGGAGGAGAGGGGCAGAATTCCCAGAACTTGAAGAAATTCAATCAACTGTAAAAATTTGATTTAGTAAGTTGCCCCTGGAGAAGGATTGGAGGTGGTAAAAGATTTAATGGTATAGGATGAAGTTGAAGTTGAGCGGAAAGTAAATTTGGAAGCGATATCGTCTGAATATGGTGGTAATCTTCTAGAGGTATCATCCATTTACGACTTCTTATCATTTATATGATTTTATTTGACATTTGTTGTTAAAAAAATTAGCATTTACTTTATGAACTTTGTCATTTGTTTAGAAGTTTGTTATTTGTTTATAATTTTTTGCCATTTGCTCAGATATTTTTGTCATTCTATTTTCCAAAACTTTCATTTCTTCTGAAGTCTCTGTTCATTTCATTTGTTATATGTGAATTGGTTGAAGGGTGACAAAAAAGATGATGAAGATGAGAAAGATGATGATGATGAGAAAGATGTCAAGGAGAAAGTTAAATTTGTTGAAGAAGAGTAACCTCAAGTTGCTGAAGAAGATGAAGTTCATGAGGTATTTATCTAACATTTATTTTGAGCTATCTATCATATTTTTTGTTACCCTGTTGTTTGTTCATTTAATTTTACCATTCGTAGTATGTATATCATATTTTAAAGATGGAGGATTCAGAACAACAACTCTAGTAGTGTATTATGATAGAAAGAAAGCCAATGAGGTATTTAACTCATATTTGTTTGTATTGAGCTATCCATAATATTAATATCACCTATCCATACCAATTTTAATTTGTTTCTTCTTTACCATTTGTTATACAGACTATGGTAGTAAAAACTAATGTAGTACTCTTCTACTAGGAGGAAGTTGTTGATGAAGCTTATCAGGTAACTTATCATTTTCTTCTTTACCATTTGTTTGGAGGTAACTTCTTATTTTCTTCTTTTATTTTACCATATCTCTTATCACTCTTATCATTTGTAGTTTGTTTACTTACAGACTAGTGCAGACCAAACAACTGCTATATCTGTCGAGAAACAAACTATGGAGGTTGCAATAACTGAAGTAGTAATCTCCTACCAAGAAAAATATGTTGATGAAGCTAGTCAGGTAACTTATCATTTATTTGTTGGTAACTTCTCATTTTCTTCTATTTATTTTCCCATATCTTGTATCACTCTTATCATTTGTAGTTTGTTTATTTATAGACTAAATAGAGTAAAGAGGAGGTGGAACAGAGTAAAGAGAAGTTGGTTGAAGGCAAGGATGATGATGATGGAAATTCACTGAAAAAAACAGACCCTGTGAAAGTAATAAAAGAAATGGTTATTGACCAGACCAATGTATAAAGTACTTTTAAACCAAACAACTGGTTATTACTCATTATCATGTAATATGCACATTTATATTTCATTTTCTTATTTCAACATATCTATTCCAGCTTATTTTAATGAAGTAAGAAGTTTGTGTCACCTTAAAGAAGAGGCATACACTAACTGATGAAGATATTAATGAAAGAGCCTTCCCATTGGCTTGTCAAATGAACCTATTGCATGCTCACCTTGACGAGCTTCTTCCAGGAGTGTTATCCCAATCTTTTATTCAAAGACCCATCTCCCAGGATGAGAAAAACTAGGTGGACCAAGTCTGGTCACTGAGGAAAGATAAATTATCTCCTAAAGCTATGGACTACAATACGAGTATCTATAGGAGGATAGGTAAAGAAAATATTTGCCTTAACGCTCTCTACACCTTACATCCAAAAGAATGGTTAGACAATGAAGTATTTATATTATATATTTCATTTCCCCTTTCATTTATTACATTATCCCCGTCATATACTTTATTATTTAAGAAAACTGTCATTTGTACAAGAGTTTCTACCATTTGTTTTTAAATTGTCTGTCCCTTTTTTGTTACACTTTGGCATTTCTTTAAACAGAATTTGTTTTCCTTGAACTTTATCATTTATTTTGATGTTGTTGTCATTTCTATTTATGAACTTTAACATTTTTGGTTTATAATTTGTCATTGTTCTTTTCTGTTGAGGTCATTAATATTTACATTGGAGCCCTAATTCAATATTTTTTATGCACAACATTGTGCCCACCCAGCTAAAGAAAAGATTGTGCTAGCAAGTGTCTATTCATGTCAATATATAGGCATAGCTTTCAGTATCTGGACTCGTATTATGTCCTCTCCAGAAGTTGTAGAATTGAAGAAGAAATCAATTTGGGAACAAATTACATCTATGCAATGGGATCCTACAATTTCTCATTGCTTCCATCGAGGAGATTTAAAAGTTGTCAATTCAAAATTAATACTCATTCCCTGGAATCTCAATGACAACCACTGGGTCCTTTGTGCTATGTCCTTTAAGGGAAGAAAAATATACATTTACGATTCCCTGGTGGATACGAAAATTGCAAATGCACAGAAGAAGATGAAGATATCTCCTGGACACCAGCGTATTAAAGATCATCTATTAACGATCCTCAAAAAAATGTTGATATGGACAGATTTTGTTGATCGTAGTAGTCTACCTACTGGTTCAGAGGTAAAGACTTAAGGTCTAAACTTCAGATGGACAACTCATTTTGGGAAATGTCCAATGTAGCCAAATAGTACTAACTGCGGGATCTATATGCTTGTCTTTATGGACAATATCCTAAGGGTAATGAAGTTTCTAAATCTGATAGACGGTGATGAATGTCGTTACACAATTGTTTATGATATATTGAGGCTGGGAGTTGAGCCGTAGGAGATTTTTAAACTGCAAGTTTCATTTTATTGTAATGTATAATTTTTCTAATTTTGTAAAGTTATAAACAGTTATTAATATCATTCATTTATATGATATTTCTCATTTGCTATATCTTCTTAGTCATTCGTATATGACATATTTGTCATTTGTTAAAATGTGTCAGAATCTAGTCTGTCTAGTTGGATGCATTTGTCATTTTATAAATTATATGCCATCCACATATAAACTATTTGTCATTTCTTATGTAAAATTTGTCATTCTTACTATATTTTTTATCATTCGTTATATATGATTTGACATTTGTTATATATTATTTTTCATTCGTCATTTATGATTTGGCATTTTTTATATATGATTTGTGAAACATTAACCAACAATTGATTTATTTCATTTGTCGATAGACAATTATAATGCATGATGTATGGAATAAATTTGCAGGCATATTATTTCTTTTCCTTTGACTATGGGTTATGGGAAATACAAGTGTGTTTAAGAGTATTAATTAGATTTTTTAATCCCAATAACTCAAGCTAAGTCTATAAAAGCCTATATTGTTACCCTCAAATATATCATAACACAACCTCTTTTCAATCATCTTTTACAATGGATAATGACAATTTAAGAGCAATAAAATATTATACAACCTTTGAAGATGAAGAATAAAGGAATTATGATTATCCCATAGATGATTCTACTGGTGATGATGACTCTAATAAAAAGAAGAGTGAGGATGATTACTTTGTTAAAACAGAAAGAGATGAGGACGATGACTCTGATGGTGATAGTAACTCTGATGATGATGGTATCTTTAATAGTGATGGGGACTCAGATGGTGTCTCTGATAGTGATAGGGATGATAGACACGTAATATTTACGTGTACAACTCCTATATTTATATCTACCTAGTCATTTATTAAATAAATGTGACACTAATAGTGTTTTTGTTTGTATTTACAGAAATCGGTAACATGATAAACAAGTCGTACATTTTTTTAGTTTTTAACGAAGAACAAGGGTGATGCACTCCAACAATGATTCTCATTTAAAGTTGTCATCCAAAGTGCCATGCATGAAAGCCTATTAAAAAGAATTAAATATAGATATTATTATCATGAGTAGTAATATATATACATGATTTTAGGCATTGATTAGGGGATTTAATATTAATGGTGATATTTTGTAACCCTTCCTATATACTCTATAAATAGGAGGGGAATCCCACCCATGAGAGATCATCTTGGAGAGTGTAATATCAAAGTTTAAAGCAATAAAGGTTATTCTTTCTCTCTTGTTCTTCTCTTTTACGTTTATCGCAGTAATAGTAGTATGGCAATGATCAAAGGGATGAATAGTTAATCTTCTTAGCCAAGGCTAGAGGAAGCTCCACCCAATATAGCCTTAGTGTAGATTATGTAGCTTAGTTAGAGTAATTACTTTCTCTTTATCCCAGAATATTGCATATTCGCATTCCTTCGTTCTATGCTTGACCATAGCTAGGATTAGGAGGAATAATGAATCTATGTAACCATCTTGTTGAACCATAACAAGATAGGTTAGGAACATGGAAAAGGGAACATAATCCATACTATAATAGCCTATTTTCGTAGAGACCGAAAACAGTGCTTTAAACCTTTGAAATATAGAATAGTGGTTGAGAACCGAAAGTAATTGACACGAGCTTTTAGCGTGGAAAACCCTTGAATTGGTAAAAAACCATGACCTCCTCTGAGAATTTCAAAAAGAATGGTATTTATATAGATGATAGCTATTACAAAGAGAAAGAGATTGAATATCTAAGTTTTGGTAAGGATGACTTTCTTTAAGAGTTTTGTAGGTGATAATAGTCGTCCTTGATCCTCATCTCCAGGTCTCTTTTTATAGGTCTTACAATATGACCGTTGGTTACATTGATGAAGAACGTTATAATATCAGGTTTTGATGAGTCTTCATAATGGTCTTTTGTAACGTCTTAATACTTGTTGATCTGTAACATATCTATTAATACTCTTAGCTGCAGCTTCTGACCATTGGAGAAGATAGGATCCCTTGTGATATTCCCATATATAATACCTGTTGCTAAGTGGCGGAGTATCTTCTGCAGTGCGAAGTTACAGGATGTTTTGATATCTCTGAACTGTTGATGAAGATACAATCTCTAATAGTGTTTGCATGTATTCGAACTATTGATAGACATTGAAGTATTTTCTGCAGTACGATGTTATTGGATGCTTCGACATCCTCGAACTATAAAAGGGGAAGTCTGTATTGTGAACTGCTTGCCTTCAGCCCTTGGTTAGTTACCAGTGTGCTAACTTCAGACTATATGAGCTTGAATATCAGACTTAGTATGAGGATTATAAATAAGCCCTCACAACTACCCCCTCTCAGCCAATAGCAGGAGAAATGTGCGTAGCGAGTGGTACTGGTTGAGAATTCCAGTCGTTTAAAATTCTGTATTGGTGGCTTCCTTTTATCTAGGAAGAATAATAATTTTGATTGTTGGGTCTCCCAAAAATTTTACTTGAGAAGTGCACTTGTGATAATGATTTTCTTAGAAGTAGTGGCGTGCATTAAATTCTACTGGTATAAAATATGGTGAATAGTTGTTACTATTGTTCACCCTGGTTAACCTTGTCAGTCACTCAGATTGGTATAAGTAGTCGTGATGGTGACAACTCATCGCCAGGCTTATGAGGAGAGAGTTCAAAGTAAGATGATGAGTCTGCAGACTTGTTATTTTAGTAACCAAAGTTTTTCGCTGCCAACTCCAATCCCTGTTTTTCCAACTTTTCATGGGATAACGTTGGAAGAAGTAGAGGAGGCAGAGTATGATTATCATCAAATGTGGTGCTTCCATTACATGGTCTTGTTTCCTGCTCATCGTCGGGCCTGTCTGCGGATGCTTGCTAAGGATACGGTGGTGGCGGAGGATGAGAAGGTGGGGAAGTTATCTGAGAAGTACTGCCGATACCCTGTGAAGGACTGGGTGTTGTAATGGCGGAGGAGGTCCTTCATCGGCAGCGGAGGTGGGGGTTATGGAGGAGTGGTGGGATTAACTTTGTCCTATACCTCACTCTAGTTCCATTTCTTGGGCTTTCAGTTCTTCTGTCGGGCCCGCCATTGTTTTTGATCAAAGTTGCACTGTCATGTGCAAGGTGGGTTATTCTTTCTAGAAGAAATAGTTGTTAAACTTTTAATCATGATTTTCGAACTGACTGAAGTATTCGTGCTTGTAAATTGTTTGTATTGAATAATAAATTTGAACTTTATTATCTTGTCTTGTAAGTGTTTGAAGCTGCTTGAAGAACTGTTGTAGGATACCATTGAACAATTATCGAACTAGTCACCGATGACATAGGTTAAAAATACGTAGATCAAATTGTTGTTAGGTTGAATGAAGCATATCTGAACTGTGTAGGTTGGTCTTATATATTTGTGGCCTTGTTGAGATATAGTGTTGTTATGTCTGTGGAGATGACGAGGGCATAATATCTTTCGTGCTCTATATAAGTTCTTGTTGTTAGAGCATTATCATTGTCAACTTGAACACTTGTTATCATCAGTGAAATTTGGTCGTAGCCTCTGATTAGTTCGATAAATCGTGCTGGATAAACTTGCTAAATAGGATGTGAGAGCTGCTGGTAGAGAAATCATTCCATGTGGTGAAGAGAATTATCCGTTCTGTCATTATATGTAAGGTCAGATGATTGATCATAATAAAATGATTTGTTTTTATTGAGGTCGTATTGCCATCAGTTTTTGTGCCTGCGATAATATAATTAAAGCAGGATCTGACGCTGATTTTCTGCTTCTGTCAGGCCTAAAATGAGGTAAGTGACAGCTAGAAAAAACTATACTAGGGTTTTGAACTGGCACTCATGCTATAAATAGTGTAGTAGGATCGTGCAACCGCAGAAGATTGTTACTGTACGTAAGTAATCGTGCTACATGATCTGTACCAATCTTCTTGGGCAGTGAGTCTTTGTATTTAATGATGGTAGAGGAGAGAGGAGAGAGGTAGACCTGAAAAGACGTGCCTGCTAGGAGAGAGGATGCTGACGTGTGCCCCAAAGAGCTGCCGTTCCAGAAACCGAATGATAATATAAAAACTTGCATTTCTCTCTCCCATAGACCACATTCATTTGCAGAGAAGGGAAGGAGCATTTCTAGAGAGCGAAAGTCTTCAAACTTGGAACGAAGTCCCCCATTGTTGTGTGATCTTGCTAAGAACAACAAAGTCTTGCCGTCTGAAGTACAAGTGGTAACCAGAGTCGACGACAGTTGCTCTACTAGTACGGGTTAGAATCTCTGCTTCCATCTTTTATGTTGTGATAGATAGTGTGTCTGTTGAATGCCATATTAGATTGCAGTGGCTTGCTTGGTAGATTGATGACTTGTTGGCTATGGCTAAGGGATAAAACCTGTTTGATTGCAAAGCGTTGAATAGCATTTTCTTGTATGTGTTAGATACATGTCAAAAATTTGGAACCCAGTAAAAAAATGGTTGTATCCTCCAGTGATGACTCATCGTTGTCTGGTAGGACTATAGATGATGCGGAAGTGAGGGGTACGGTAACTGTTGATATGCCAGCTGTTGTCCAATCTGGGGTAAATGAGAGATTGGAAGAGGAAGTTGAAGCTGGGGACTTTTTTAAGTATCCTGCTTATGTAGACGTAGAGAAGACATTTTCTAAATATACAAAGGATTTAGGCAGAAAATGGGGGCATTATGTGATGAATACGGGGTTTAGTTTTAGGACTCTGATGAGACCAGATGGTAGAATATAGCATTATCAAGTGCCTTCCCTGGATCAATGGAAGAGAAATATGGATATAGGAGATGATGTAAAAATCTCTTACTATAACGGCACTGGAGTTGAGGTCGCAGAGGAAGGGTTCATTTGTTATCTGAACCAGGTCGTTTATGGTTCATTTGTATTCCTTTGACTTTTTTCCAAAAGGGGGTAATGAATGCTCTGGAGTGCTGCCCTGTCCAATTGAATGGTAATGATTTCTAGATGATGAGGGTCTGCGAAGCCCTTAACAAGAAATGGAGGGATGGTGATAGTGCAAGACAGTTCGTTGCGGACGATGTCTTGAAGTATTCCAAGTTGAAATATATGAAGGGTCGGAAGAGCGAATACTTTTATAGTGATTCAGCGAGGCTGAAATTCTTTGATTTTGAATCTGCTGGGAGACCCTGGTGCGACCATCTTGTAATGGTGAGGGGTAATTGTATGCAAATTCCTGGGGAGGCGGCGCTCGGGCTATTTGAAATATGTCTACTCGCCTTACAATGATTACAATAAAACTCCTTGGACAAAGACCCTTCTCCTTTGGCCTCTCCTGTATGCTCATTTTTCCAACCAGACTTGTACCCCGACTTGATCTTGTTGCCATCTTTATCACACTTCAAGTACTTGCCTTCAATAGCAATTACTTTCATGGTAGCATCCTCGATATTGGCCATAGTAAAGAGCTTCAACTCTCTCCTAATGGACTCTAACAAATCCCCCGTGTACTTCATGAACACCTCATACTCGTCTACATCAATGTCCAAAGCCAAAGCTTGGTTATGAAACGCTATAGTGTACTCCTGTAGAGATTGCTCAAACTTTTGGCACAAATAATACCATTTATACCATCTCTTTTGCTCATACCCAATCGGATAAAATTGTTTTCGCACTAAAACCTTGAATTCTTTCCAACCCAAACTTTCTGCATCGTGACATTTTCGATAAGACTTCAACCACGTGAGTGCATGACTTGTGAATTTCAATGTAGCAAAGCATATTTGTTGAGCATTGAGGTATTTATAAACAGAAAAATAAGTTTCTAACCTATCTAACCAATTATCCAATTTCTCAGCATCGATTGAACTGTGAATACTAGAATTTCAATCTTAAAATTGATACAAAGATTACGTATAAGATTCGATGACTTACCAATACCCGATCGCTCCTTATCAGATTCGGCATTACTAGAATCACTATCAATCTCTACAAAATCGTCATCTCCATCCACCTCCAAAACCCATTTCTTCCTCGAGCGGCCTCGCCGATGAGAGCGACCTTGCCGTGTCACCGAAACAAAAGCCTTCGCAAAGTTCGCGAGATATAATTATTCTACTAACTCCCCTACAGTAGAAGTTAAGTCGAAAACTGTCATTTCCAAAATCGTAAGTCGATTTTCGGAATTGCCTATCTTCAAATCGCCTTTTTCTTCAAATTGGGTTTGCGATGGATCGTCAACGGACTTACTAGCTTCTTCTTCGTTTCCTTGAGATGGTCACATGTAGAGACCATAAACCACAATCAACCCCTGAAGATCATAACTGGAAAACTGATACCACTTAATCCACAATACGATGAAGAAGCTCTAGTTAGCAGAAAAATACGAAGAACACCAATTGGTTAGGAAAAATAGAGATTCAATTGCTAAAAACAAAGATAATACTCTAAACCCTAAGTTCTTCCTCTAAACTTTTTCTAGATCTTACATAAGAAAAGAATATAACCTAAGTCCCCTTTATATAGAGGGAACTAAAAATTATAAATAAAGCGCATCTTGAGGCAAAAGCATACCTCAGAAATACAACCACCTCCAAAGTCGTACAAACAAAATAGGGAGTCGTTCGAGCGACTTTACGCCTAATTGGTCTAAAACCCTAGAAATTTGATAACTCGTTCGACAGCATGACAACTCGTTCGAACGAAAATCCTCTATGGGCCCAATTTTAGAGAACATGAAAATGGTCGTTCGAACGAAATTGGGAGTCGTTTGAACAACTTTCAACCTCGTTCGAACAAATTTTACTAAAACTTTAAACATTCCTAGATCCTCTTAGATCATAGCAAGACCGAGAGCGCTTACTCCGTGTTAACAAGGTATACCCATCGTTTGCCACCAACGAAAAGAACAAGTACCATCTTCAATATTTACATAATCGGTTCTACCATAACTAGTCATCTAAAGATGGTGACGTGATGTACGAACCCTACAGGTTAGTAAATTTGCCACAAACTTTCTTCTCTTACAGTGATCCGTAGCCTACGGGGTTAAGAGAACTTGACTCTTCTCAGCTTTTTCCCTATTGCAGGACATTTTTAAACAAATTATGCGTAATTCCTCAATAAACACATAGATAGGGAGATCTCTCACTTTTAAAATAAAGTTATTCCAACCCTCGACATGATTAGTGTAAGCCACTCCATATTTGAAAAAATGATAAATAATTGAAAAAAAAAATACCATATCTGTAAAACCTGATGACAAATGGGATCATACAACTGCAAAAGAAATAATAAAGAACTGATGACAAATAATTAAAAAAAATGACAAATAAGTATGCAAATGGAGTAATAACGATTATTCCTGAAATAACAAATGAGAAGTTGATTAATAGAGAGTGACAACATGCCTACTCATTAGAATGTATAGATTATACCATATGTTCCTTAGGAATGCCTAGTATGTATTGGAGACCTACTGGATTCGTATTTTAGATAGCATTCATATGTTTATCGAAATCAATGCTGGTTAGGGCCTCTGTTGCCATCCTAAAAGTGACCCTCGTGCTTTCGAGGGTAGTTTTAATGTTGTTCGATATGTAGACGGCACAAAATGTATGGATTGAAAATCGAAACACCTTGGGTACAACATTAATAATTTTGGCATTCCTATCAGAGATGACAATGAGTCTAGTGTCATAACCATAGAAATTAGACCCAAACATCTTCAGGAAGTATGTCCAACTTTTGGTAGTCTCTGAGTCTGCTATCAAAAATACAAGTGGATAAATATGATTGCTTAGGCCAATGGCGATGGCTATTAGTAGAGTCCCACGATATCTCCCTTTCAAAAAAGTTTTGTCAATCACAATAATGGGTATCAATAGTTTATAAGTTTTTTTGGGAGGACCAAAACACCAAAAACACCTTGTAAATTTTTTATCCTTGTAACTCATAGTTTGTATATCAAATACCAAATCCAGGTCAACCAACCTTACTTCTGCAAAGTAGCTCGTAAGTAGTTAGTATGCATGCTTAAAGCTGCCTCGTATCTAAAATAATTACATAAATCAAATGAAATTGTGGAGCAGACAAATGTTAAACATCAAAGTACAAATGACATGTGATAAAATGATAAGCATTGTTGTACGAATAACTTGTATGAGGGAACAAATGACATATAAAGTTATGATACCTTTGCGTGGGCATTTTCTTTCGTACGCCAGGCAAGATTGTATGTTACATTAATATTATAATTAATTTGTATATCATCAATAATTTCGGAAGGCTTGTAGTTTGGGTCTTTTCGTAGTTTTGGCTTGATTATAGAAGCATCCCATCTACTGGACGCTCCCTTATATGCATTCCTAACATTAGTTTCTACATGGATGCATGTATGCATGGAGCAATAAGTACTTACTTTAAATTAGGTAGAACCGAGCAACCTTGTTGCGTAAATATGCCAAGAGTATTTATGACATTTGCAACGTACCACAATTTTATATTCGTTGCTCAGAACGTGTTCGAGATTAAACTTATTTATAACTGCATAAACTCTTATGTGATTGAACTTATTTTTACCTGTTCGGGTTGTGGCTCAAACTAAAATTTAGCTAAACAAATGAGAAATACTCTTCTTAGCATGATACTAATTTGATAAGAAATGTTAAAAAATACCTCACAAATGATAAATTCTGTGAGCTTACCTAAAGATTTAGTTTGTCCAATGATAGTTTCGGGTTCAATTGAAAGATGAACATTAGTTAACATAGGTTCATTTGAAAGAGGAACATTAGTTAACATAGATTCATTTGAGAAATAAATATTATATTGAGGAATACAAGGTTTATTTGAGAGAGAAACATCAGTATGGATAGTTTAAAAAGGTTTATTTGATTAAGAAACATTAGTTAACATAGGTTCATTTGAGAGATGAACATTTGATTAAGGAATACTAGGTTCATTTGAGGGAGGAACATCAGTAGGGAGATTTCCAAGGGATTCATTTGATTGAGGAGCATCATCATCATCCACTAAAGCTCCAAAACTACGTGGATCAAGCCCTCTAACATTATTTTAGGGTAACCCCTATATTCAGGTTCAGGATTAGGAAATGATTTATGACGCAAAGGTCGCCCCGCTTTGGTGGTGGACAACCTTTTACCCAAAGAACAGAAATCATAAATAAAGTTCTCAGAGTTTTGGGAAGGTACTCTAAGCTCATTAACAATTTATATGTGAAAGGGTGTGCTGGGATTTCTTTTATGCATATTGATCATTACAGTAAAGTCTTAAACTGATGAAATTGCACATGCACAACCATCGACGAAATTGTACAACTTACCGTCCTCATGATGGATTTCACTAATTTCTTCAAGGAGTGTAACGAAATCTTTATATTACGAGTGCATTCTTAGTGAGGTAAGTTTGGTACTTCCTCCAGCATAACTAATGATTTATTCGATCTTTGGACATATGATATCCCCCCCACCCAAAATGAACAATGGTATAAAGCTGAACTCCATCCATCCCTGAAACAAATGAGAAAAATAATATTAAAAATGATAACGAAGTAGAAGACAAATGTTATAAAACTCAAATTTGGCAATCCCTCAAACAATTGATAGGAATCCTGACATAAATGATATCAATAAACAATTTTGCTGATATAGTAGCTGATAATAAATTCTAAAAATAACACAAGAAAAATGGTAAATGATAAAGTAGCAGAAGATAAATGATAAAAAAGAAAAAAAATTGATTATCTACAAATTGTATCGTCTTGCATAAAAAAATTCTTAAGAAAAAAACCTTCAAATCGTGATGCGGATACACAGTTAGAGATGATGGATACAGAGTTAGAGATGATATTTACTGTAATGGTTACTTTAACGGTTGGAGAGAAGAATAATAATAGTATTTAGCAACGAGAATAACCTAGGATAACAGTGATCTTTTTCTCCCCAATGACCTCTGCATAAGGACTTTAGCGAATGCACAACAATAGTCGGAAGACTTGGGACAGAAGGAGACAAACAGTACATTAAGGAAAATCTATTTTGATTTTTGTAGAATCTTTATTGTTGAAGAAGAAGAAGAAGAAGAAGCTTTGATTTTTTTAAGGTTGGTAGTGTATTTGGGGAAGAATCTTTCCTCTTATTACTGTTCTAATTACTGTAGCAGATTAGACTACTCAACAACTCCAGTAGGATAGTTTCTCTTTTTTTATGTATCATTTATCATTTTTTTTGTGAGAACTTTGTCATTCGATTGGAAATCTTTGTAATTATTTTGGTATAGCTTTGTCATTTGTTGAGTAATCTTTGTGAGTTGGTAGATTTATTATTGTAGAAGATTAAACTACACATCAACATTTAATGTATGAGAATAGGGTGGTAGCTAGGGGATGGTAGGTGGGATCATTATCGATTTGTTAATTTTATTATCGATTTTGGAAGTGGCTTGCCAAAGTATCCATTTTATAAAGATGGCAAAAAGTAGTATTTATTCTCATAATTTCCGTTTGTAGTTTAAGCAAATATATTCATATTTATATATATATATATATAGTTTTTGTTTCAGGTTTTTAGTGCTACAGTAGCGACATGGGTTTCAAATTTTTTGGGATTTTTACGGAAATAACTAAGTTTGGGGTTCTCAGTTAGCAAGTTTCTTATTGGGTGTTCTAATATTCCTAAACTTGTAAGCAATGTTTGTGGACCTCGTGTTACGGTGTTACCATGCATTAATATTCATTAATGCGGAAGTAACATATACTATATAATTGCTTTTGGTCCACATTTGGTTGTGGAAAAAAAAAGGGAAATTTGATCTTGCCCCCCAATATTTTACTCGAAATCGCACTTGCCCCCCACTGTTAATCTAAATATGCATGTAGACCCCAAATTGGCTCTGATCGCCTTTTGACTTGAGTTTACTGGTCTTTTTTGCATGAACTGACTAATGTACCCTCATGTGCAAAGTACGTAAGAAAGGCAACCTAAGTAACCGGTTACACATTTTCTCTCTCCCCCTTTTAATTCCTCCAACTAAACATAACCCTCTTCTTTCCCTCTTAAGTATGCATCATCTCTCTTTGCCTCTTTTTGATACGCGTCACCATGATCTCCATCACTTCAAAAACTAAGTAGATCCTAAAGGGTAGTGTAATGGCCTAATTTTGTAAACACCAAGTGGCTTGGAATTAGCTCTTAAACCAATGTACCTGTGATAAAAATCTGATAGATAGCAAGAAATGACACAGGTAATTTAGCATAGAAAACCTTTAAATAGGTAAAAAAAAAAACATGACCTCGAGTTGAGGGTTTTTGTAATAGTGATTTTTATTGTTTGAGGCTGATATCTTATTACAAGTGATCTCTTGACTTAGAAATGCTTGATTTGTGAATAAGAAGCTTTTGAGAATCTAAAAAATATAGTTTTCTTAGTGATTTCTCATATAATTTTCTGGGTCTTTGTCTCTTCCGGAACTTCTTATTTTTATAGGCCTTCTCTGCAGCTCTTTATCGTGCTGAAGTACGTTCTCTGAATAATATGGTTAGTGGCGGTTGACTGAGTAACTGTTGAGTTCATGAGAGACAGGTGTCTTTGACTTGTACATGTATTTTTGTTTAAGCTCAACCCACGTTCTTCATCAGTTTGTAAAGTAGGTGGCAATGTTAATTGTTGAAGTCATGTAAAAAATATGTTGGTATGACATGGAAGTAATTCGAACTAGAGACAGCCCAATTTGGGTAAGATCGAGGGGTAGGCCCCTGCAATCGCCCCCTCGCAACTGAAGTCACGAGTGGCTTTAGTTGAGAAAGAGTATATGACTATACGGGTATTCGGGTTTGAAGTTTTAAAATGAAGGAAGGAATAATATTTATTAGGCTGCATGGAAAATGCGCGTGTTATGAGGGGATGTTTTTGCATTAAATGATGATGGGAATACGGATGTATGCGCCGGTTAGAGTTTGAAGATTTTCATCTGTATTGAATGATGACGCTTGGGAAAATGTTCATGCACAATAAGTGTAGGGTTATATGAATAGTACCTGTATCGAGCTTTGTGGTAAAGTACATTTATTTTGTTACAAAATTCTCAAAAAAAATTGAAAATGGTGAAGACCCGGAGAATGGTTCTTGAAGAGAGATTTGTTACTAAAATGTAGAGGTTAAAATTGAAATATTTTGGGGATCAGTCCTTGGAGATGCCTACTCCCGTTCATGTTCCTCCAACGTATCAAGAAATGTCGAAAGATAAAGCGGCTGAAGCTGAGGAAGATTTTTACTATATGTGGAGGTTTCATTATGTTGTCGTAACAAGCGAGAAACGCTAGGTTTGTGTCCGCATTCTTAAGGAGGACAAGGTTGGGGAAACAGATGCAAGGTTAAGCGTAACTGTGGGGAAGTTATGTTAATGTCTTGCGTTGGAATGGATTCTAAGGTCGGGACCTCTTCATCTCTACCAACTCTGCGAGGGTGGTGGTTATAGAAGAGACAGCGATGGTAGTGGAGGAAGACAAAGAATGGAAGTCTGCTTTTGCACTTCTATCGTTCCTCTGCGCTGGGAAGACCTTTAGTTTGAAGAATTGGTTCAAGCATGGATTTCTCATCTTCCATAGTTTCCATTTCAAGTTCGACTAGACTTCGACCAAACTCATGGGAGGGAGGATATTCGGTGTTTCCAATGTCAATTTTGTATCAGAGTGAAACATCACTAAAGTAGAACGAACTGAAGGATTTGACGTTTCGGAGTGCCTGAAAGACTTGTTAGTTATAAAGGCACTTAAAAAACTAGTTATCTGTAAAGTACCTGATGTCTAAGTACTTGAAAGACTTATTATCTATAAAAGTACTTAAAAGATATGTTACTTATAAAATACCTGTAATTTGATTCGAGATGAATAAAATTTGTTATCCAAACTCTGTATTGATATAGAATATAATAACTCCAGAAATCGAGTTGTATAAGACTTCCAAATATTTTATGAAATAAAAATGAATGAGATTAGAAAGTACACTTTTCGTAATAATTGAGCTGCTAAAAATATGATTGTAATTTGCATATATGTGTCAAATAATATGTTCGAACTAGGGGCCGGAAATTTGGGGGAGAGAAAATTGTAGAAATTTTAAAATGAAAGATCGAGCTTAAAGAGGTCGTTCGGGAATACTAGATTTGGATAGATACAACTCGATTTGGAATATTATGAAATAATTGTGGCTGATAGGGAGAGATATGTTCAAATAGCTTTTCTCAAGATATTAGTGTTTCTGTTAAGAGATAATATGATAATATCCCAAGCTGCAGGGAATTGGTAGCAAAAATGTATAAATAAGAGGGGAAGGCATTTCAAATAGGTGGAAGGAAATAAGAATGGCTTGGACTCGATCTGAGAGAATTTTTTATGCCGCTGAGGGGCGGTTGGCGATAAAGATAGCCGAAGTACAGGAATGGATTTTTGGACTGTTGGATTATGATGCTGAGCTGCCAGTGAGGGAAGTTCAAGTTGAAGGTTTAGATGGGATTAGTAGAGAATGCGAGTATGAATGTAGTTTCTATGAAGAGATGTTTTGAGAAATCGTGGTGGATCCTGTAACTTGAAAAAGATGCAGTGAGATCGTTTGCTACAGAGGAGATCAAATTGGAAGATGTGAGGATTGTTGGAGGATACTTGATCGGATGTGGTTCTCCAGGTCATCAAGGTTATTTTAGGTGTAATTATATATGAGGTGAATAAAGTAGCTTTAAATATGGATGGCATAAGTGTATGTAATTATATGAGTTTGAATAATTTCAAAGAAATGGAATAAGCATAATAGTTAAATCGATCCTCTATTTTTGTGAATGTTGTTGTGACTGTTGCGAAAAAACTAATTTAAAATTTTTTGAAATTTTAAGAACTTTGAAAATGATGTCAACACTTGTATAAGAAGAAAAAAAAATAGAAAAAATAGGTAGCTTATGATTTTGTCTCTTGTGTAAAAGTTATAAAATCTGATTGTGAGTAAGTATGAGTCATCATGAGTATGGGAAGGTCAGAGAGAGATGTGGAGAAGATAGATGAAAATATATTAAAGTATAAGGCCAAGGGCAATAATGGGACAGTATATTTATCAAAGAAGTGCAAGAGGTCTAACATTGAGAGTAGAAGGGATGCCGCAGTTCCAAAACCGAGGATGGCTCGTGCGAAGCTCAATAACTGCCAGCAGTTAGAGAAAGATAATATAAATACTGCTTCATCTTTATCAATCAAACGTTTCTCAACTTCTAAAAACTTGAAGAGCAGAGAAAGAGGAAGGAAGAAGAAAAATAAACTTGATTGGGAACTACCTAGTTAGAGTATTCACGAATTCCCATATTGCATATCCTTGGTCGGGTATATACAATACATCATGAGATAAGATAATTATTTATTAGGAACTACTCATAAACAAACTTATTCAACCATGGTCCGGTTGATAAGCATGGACTATGTTCTCTTCTCCATGTTCCTAACCTATCTTGTTATGGTCAAACAAGATGGTTACTTAGATTCCTTATTCCTCATAATCCTAGTTATGGTCAAGCATAGGATGAAGGAATATGAATATGCATTATACTGGGATAATAAGAATGTGATTACTCTAACTAAACTACATAATCTACACTAAGGCTACATTGGATGGAGCTTCCTCTAGCCTTGGCTAAGAGGTTTAGCTACTCAACCCTTTGATCATTGCCATTATACTATTACTACAATAAGAGTAAAAGACAAGAAAAAGAGAAGAACAAGAACTTTATTGCTTATTGAACCTTGATATTTACACTCTCTAAGATGATCTCTCATGGGTAGGATTCCCCTCCTATTTATAGAGTATAGGAAGGGTTACAAAATATCACCATTAATGTAAAATCCCCTAAACAATAACTTAGATCATGCATAGATATTACAACTCATGAGAACAATATCTACATTTAATTTTCTTCAATGGGCTTCCATGGGCCTTTGGTTGACAACTTTAAATAAAAATCATTATTGGAGTGCATCACCCTTGTTCTTTGTTGAAAACTAAAAAAATGTACCACTTGTTTATCATGTGGCCAATTTTTGTAAATACAAACAAAAGCACTATTAGTGTCATATTTATTTAATAATTGACTAGGTAGATATAAATTTAGGAGTTGCACACGTAAATATTACGTGTGTATCAAATACCCTGAACTTATATTTTACTAGTCCTCGAGCAAAAGTAAACAAAAAAAATTTCAATATGTCAAGCAGTTAAATTTAGCGCATGCAACAAGTTGTTAAACCCCCACGTTCCCCTGGTGGAAGAGTGTTGTCTCATGAGGATTTACAGTGATTATACCCGCAAAAATTAAAAATGACACTTTGGCAATTCTAGATTATAAATAACTTATTTCCTGTCAACTTATCTTTATTTTGTTACAACAAGAAAATATTATGACAAAAAATTCTTTAAAACTCAATATTTCCCAAGTGTACTATAAAATATCATTTTCAAAATCCAAAACTTGAAATATTACCTCATGCTCAGAAAAATATTCAAATATTTTCCTTAGCTATATTTCAGTGTAGTGAAGATAGTGTTACAACACAATACATTGTATAGAATAGTTGAGTCAGTATCTGGTAGTCTAGTATTTATTGGAATAAATTCACCGGTTAGTTCAACAAGTTCCTTAGTCAATTCATCTTCCTAGTATTCTTTTTTTTATAAGCCCTTTTTTCATACATGGTTTCTAAGTGAAGCCTCCATAACAAAGAGTTTCGATCGACAATCCCTGCCAATTGGCGAAGGTTGCCAGGGTTTGAAGACCCTTCTTGACCTAGACCCAGGATTCTCACAAGTAACACTTTTCTTGCTCCCTTCATATAGTTCATGGTCATACTCGAAATTTGTGATAATTTTTCCTCTTTCAGTTCTTAATCATGCGAGTATGCCTTGCAGCGTGAAAGTTTAAAAGTAAGTTTAGCTTTTCTTTTATACTTTCAGGGATGAAGTTATTCTTAGGCAGTTGTCTCCCTTGGAGTAAATTATTCCTAACATAAATGCTAAATTTTCCATATTCTTGTCAAAAACTCTGTTGAAGGTATTAGTAGTATAACTATAGTAAAGTGCAAGTTTTGAAAATATACCAAGAACAATTTAAGTTTTTTGTTAATCACAAGGTAGTACATCGAGTTTAAGAACACAATAAATAAATACTTTAGTGTACACTTGGTAAAATATCAAAGTTTTTTTTGGGTTATCTAATCATCATATCATTTTGTCTAAATAAAATTAGTTTAAGTGTTATAAATTTTCTAAAAATATATCATACATCGCCAAAGAGCCATTATTTTGCTTTTCATCAAAAAGTATAGAAAAAATAGTTTTTCTGCCCCCAAACTTAAATAAAATATTGTCCTCAATGTTTGTGAACAAAATTTAATATAAAGAATGGTAAATAAAAACTAAAACTTCTCACCTGAATGTGCCTTGGGTTGCCCCCTAGGAAGAGCTAAATTTTACCGTCTTCAGCCAGACGAATGTACCCCCAAACTTGAATGTCATGATATAGATCAAAAGGGGTACAAAGTATAATAATTGATGAACTATCCAGGTTGCAAGTTCTCCTTAAATAACCAAGGAATACCAAAATTGTCATTATCCATGAATAACCAGATAATAGAAAAATAGTAGTTCTCCTTATTTACACATAATTGTGCTGATGCAATCATGATACATAAAAATAACTCAGAGTTTAATCTCTCAAGATAAAGATTTTCCTTATTTAATTTATGGGGAATCTCACTTTGAGATATTTTACAGGGTATAACCCCATACACCAAAAATGTATCTTGATATTCATCATTTTCCAAAAAGTGACTTGAACCATTAAAGTAATGTCGATCGGGTGGTTGTGGGTTGGGATCAAGTTTGTATGACTCAGTTACAGGCGATAATGTTTGTACTATTTTAAGAATTACGGGGTCATCCCAGTACTTGAAATAATTCAAACATTAATCAATAGAGTAGGTACAACTAGAGTTATCGCACAACAAATCCACAAATTCATTAACAATTATGGTACCCCCAAGTGGCTTGTGAAATGGAGATGTAGGCATAGGAATAGGGAGGGTTGGGGAAGGAGTAACAGAATCAGCCCCCAATAATAGTGATATATCCCGTAAAGAAGGGTCGTCCACCTATTAGTTTTCAATGTCACAATTTGTGTCAGGTGAACGCGGCTCAAAGCAAGGCTAAGGTGACTCATAAAGAGACTGAGAAGGAAATGGCAAGTTGATAACATCTGTAATAGGTTTGGCAATTTTTAATTTCTTGACTTTGGTACAAATAGCATCATCTACAAATTCCTCGCATGTTATCGCATAATAAGACGGTGATTCCATATATTCATATTTTATCTCATCATCAGAAAAATCATTAGAGGGAAGGGAAAAATATTCAGTCTCAGCCATAGTTTTCTCAAAAGAATTTATTGGGTTGACAAATGAAATGATGGATGGTGACATCGGTGGCTGAATGCTGAGGGCTGAATTTGGACGTGATTGAGAAAGAATTGTATTAGACATGATAGTTGCTTCTTCAAGATCTTCTTGTGACATAGGATCGTCGACCTTAAAATGTTCATCTTTTAAATTTGTCTCGTAATATGGTATCCATTCACCCCACGGGGAAAACATTCCTTGATTATGCTTGAATTCATCATTTTCTAAATCACAAGGGGATTTTACTTCAGATTGTTCTTCTTCATTGCTTGGAATTTTTTCGTGTCTATTTCACTCTACGTGGTTGACAACTGAGTTTTCTGAGCCTCTAATCTAGAGATAGATTGGGTCATAGAATTTTGATTCACCAATGTCTGTTGCTGGAATTGCATCATTTATTACAAGAAAAAAGAAAGGGTATCTTCCAAAGATGGGTTGGGTGGAGCGGGTGGGAACTGATTCGATGATTGAATAGACTGGTGGGTCTGCATATATGAATGAGATTGGAAAGGTTCCATGTATTGAGAATTTTGGTGATCCCATGATTGAAAATAATTTTGAGGTTGCTCCAGGATGTCGAATTGTGAGCTGTATGGATTCCAATGTTCTTGCATGTATGGCATTTTAAAATAAAGGCAATGACGAGCGCGTAATTAAAACATTTTTAATATACTGAACATGTATTTTAGTCGTCCATTATATTTAATTTTGGGTACTCATGTACGTTTGTTTGATTGTAGCTATTGGAGATGGATATTTGAAACCAATCTCTTAAAGTCATGTAAAAGTGTCTCCAGCAGTTCATAGTACAAAAAGACAAATACACAATATATTTGGTCTCAAGAATGAAGAAATATATACACAAATATTCTTGGAGAATAAGATCAAAGAATATATTGTATCCAAGATCCTAGAATATATTTTATATTGAAGATATATGCAATAATTTCCATGAATAAAGATCTTTACATCACTTATGGGAATTATTTGCAATAATCTTAGGAGATTGGTTGCAAAATTAGAAGATATAATTGTGAAAATATTATTTACAATTAAATGTATAGTTTCTAAATTTGGGTTCCTTCTCCTATAAAAGGAACCCTCCCCCCATTGTAATTGGGGATCTCATATTAGAGCAAGTTTAGAAGAAAAAAAGTTATAAGTTTTATTTAATTGTCTCTTCTTCTCTTTTAGTTTAATTTTTGTTAATGTCTTTTTTAGTTGTTAATGCGATGAAGCCCGAGATAAGCGGCTAATCTCCTACCTAAGGCTAGGATGAGGCATCTTCTTGGATGAGCAATAGTTGATAAGAATTAGGTTCTAATTAGTTTTTTCTTAGTACTTTATAATTGATAAGTTAGTATATCATATCGAAGGCTTGACCATAGCTTCGATTTGGTGTACGATAACTTTGGATACAAACAAGTACTACTAACCGTAGACTTGATTTGGAGACCTAAATAAGAGAAAACACTAGAGAACTCACTCAATCCTAGCCATGGTTGAGTTAATAATTCTCAAAGACACTCTTCACCATCTCTAAAAAGCATAACCACAAAATGTTTGACCGGAGATTTAGTGGTTTATTTTACAACATCATATGTGTCTTAACACAAACATATGATGGGTGGAGATATTAGGATCTAGTTATATATTGATTAGTACTTTAAAAGGTAGAGGCCAAGTCCGAACCTTAGCTTTCTCTTTTATTAAGTTTTATAATTAGTTTTTATTTATTCTTCTTAGATTTATCTCGTATATAATCGTTATTCGGCCTAGAAAGTATTTGTTTTCCCAAACCCCCTTGTGGATTCGATCCCACTCATCCGTGCTACAATTTGACAACCATACTTTGAACAGGTATTTTGTAGAGGCCCTAAAAATCTCTTATCAAATACCATTGTCGGGGAGGCATCGTTGAAAACTATTCTCTTTAATACCGAATTTTATTTGTTAATTTTCTTTGTTAATTATTTCTAATACCGTGCCAATGATTTCAAAATTATTTGTTTCTAAGATTCGTTGAAAAGTATAGTGGGCTGGTAATAGCATATAGTTTTCTATTATTATCGTTTCTCTTTCTGTTTCTCTGGTTTAGTTTTTTTTTTTTTTAAATTGTTTCGAGTTTTTGGCGCTACAGTAGCTGTGAAGTCTGTTCCTGAATGTTTCATCGTTTTTGATCATCTATACTTCATAGTTGGGAAATACATTTTCTACGAAAGTTTTAGATAATTCAAAACCCTTTTCCGAATTAATATAGATTATATTTTTTTTTGTTTAGTCGTTTGTGAGTTACAGCCTTTTGAAAAAAATAGTAAAAAATAGTCTTAGTAAAGGACGTCGTTGTTCATTCATCACTTGTTTTGAGCATTAGGGAAGCTAAATTCTAGAAAACTTCCTTCTTGAATATTTTTCCTTTCTGAATTATTTTACGAAATTGATATTATTTAATATTTTCTCTCAACCGAGCTGAAAGATATGCGCATTTGAAAATCAGGACATCATAGATTACAATAAACTTGGAAATTAAATCAATATTGTTTTCTCAAGTTCATTAATCTTTTTTCTCTTGTTTTGCAGGATAGTCACAAAGTTGGAAACGAGATGGACAATACGCAAAGCTAAAAGCATCATTAAATCCATCATTCTTGTGCCCCCTAAGTGAAGGGGCACTTCCTTCTTTCGCCCCCTAAGTGAAGGAGCGGCCACAGCTTCACCGGGAAACACTTTCCGTAGGTTGGTACCTCTATAAACTTGACATCTAGAAGGGGTTCATATCTGCTCTGCCCCGGCACTAGGGCATATAAAGTCGTGTGGACTGTGCAAATACACGGTGCTCTAATAAAAATAGAGTTGTGGTTGGACTGACCTATTGTTGTGTTTAATATTATTTTTTTCATTCCAACATTAGTAAAGGTAAAAACTGTTAAAGACTTGCAGGATTTCATCACCCAAATAGCTCTCTAATAAATGGGACTACCCATTGGGGATACAAAGAAATTTGTATCACACAAAAATTGAACGTCCCGGACCTCAAAATAACAGTTAATAAAAATGAGTAGCAAGATTCCCGCGAGATTTCATCACCCAACAGATAAGTGTAACGGACTGGGGTACAGTTTTGAAACCGAGGCATCCCTTCCATAATTAATGTCAGACGTTTCATACCTTTTCGGTGAAAGTGCATTCCCATCATTATTCCACATCCTATATTTTAATATATTTTTCTATCTTTTACCCAAATCTCTCTATGACTTTCCACTCATGATGACTCTATATCAAACTCAATGGAACTTTTTCTAAACTTTACACAAAAGATAAAAATTAAAGCTGATCAGATTTCTCTATTCCTACTTCTGTTACTTATAAAACTGTTGACGTCATTTCCAATGTTCTAACATTTCAAATTTCAAATTATTTATTTTCACCAAAGTTTCCAATAATAATTACAACAAAACAGGAACAAATTCAGAAGAAACATTTTACCCACATTCACATTCCAATTATTTGATCTAACTCGGCTCGCTCATACATAATCACACATGAAATGCCAAGATGTTCGGGAGCGCCACACCTAATCAGTTCACCCCCAGCAATCCTTTCATCTTCCTCAACTATCTCTTCCACATCAATTTTCCTCACATCAATCTTTCAAGCTTCAGTCTCCAAGATCACTTCATGGAATATCTCTGAGTAAAAGTAACGCCCAATCTCGCACTCCCTCCCTCTTGCATCCAACCCGTCAAGCCGGATTTCATATTCAGGCAAGTTAGCATCATAATCTAGCAGGCCAAAAATCATATCCCGTACTTCAGCGATCTTTATTACTAAACGCCCCTCAAACGTGTGACGAGCTCTTTGAGAACGAGTCCTCACTATTTTTAACTGCTTTTGTCATCTCTACGTAACCTTCCATTTATAAGCCTCTCAGAGATAACTTCAAATCCCCCACATATCGTGAAGTGTCAACTCTATCTGCTCTACCTTGCCATAACTTGAGACCCTAAGATCACGATAGAAAGCTATTTGAACTTATCTTTCAAAATTGACATCTTTAAAAATCGTCCATCACCTTTTCGAGCTATTTTTCATAATACCTCCCCAGCTCGAAATTAGATTTTTGCATATTCTATTCTACGTAAGAATTTTATTACTGCACGATTCTTCAGATTTCATCAGTTCTATATTCATACCACATCACTATTTTTATATCTTCAACAGTTCGAATAATTATATTTATTTTTAGTTTGTTTTCTAAACATTACATGTTCATACTCCAACATATTTTTCTTTTAGTTCGATTTTACTACTAACTACTAATTAGATCTATCAACACAATCTTTGCACAAATATCTTTTTCATTAGCTTGAATACTACTTACAAAATACTTTATAGATAACAAGTTTTTCAGATATTTCTATAGATTGATCTACAGGTTATATTACATTTCATTTCAGTTTTCAACACTGCTTTATTCTGAAGCTCTTCTACAAGAAAGGTTCAGGCAATGGTTTTTACACTATTTAATTTCAGAAGAAACTTAGAAGCTAGTAGTATCAGTGCCTGAACCAACATTCACCAGGAGGTACCCCTTCACAACATAAAGTGATGATTGTGCAGAAGAAGATTTCCAATCTCTGTCTCCCTTCTCCACCACCACTGTCTTTTCCTCCATAATCCTCACCAGCTTAGAGTTGGTAGAGATTAAATGAAGTCCTGTCTAAGAACCCAATCCCTCACAGGATACTGACAGTACTGCCTCACATATACGTCGGCTTCTACATATGTTTCCTCAACCTTATCCTCTGCCAACAGGCGAAGGCATATCCGACGCTGCTCCCCAGCCAGTACCACATAGTGGGATCACCTCATGTGGTAGTAATCATCTTCAACTTCAGTAGCTTCCTCCCCCATCATACCATGGTAAGTTGGTGGTGCGGGAATGGTAAGTGTGGGCATCTCCAATGCTTGGTTGCCAAAGTATCTTAACTTTAGCCTCTGAACTGCAGTAGCCACCCTCTCTTCATATACATACCGCCTGGTCTTTACCATTATCAAAATAAAGTATATCAAAAAATGTTACAGTAACAGGATGCTTTCACGGAGATAGCAGACGCTACAGTACAGGTGCAATTTATATCAAACCCACATTCAATGAGAAGAAACGTTTTAAGAGCAATAATCATTCAAAAAACAACTTCTCTGGGAACCCCAAACGTCAAGTACGTAAATCCTTTCCACCATCATAAATGCCAAATACAATCTTCCATAAACAAATATGGAGTACCCAACCAGTCAAATTCCCCATCAATGCATCATAACTTTCCAACTTCTAATACCTACAGTTAAAGGGTTCTTTCTCAACCAAAGCCACCAGTGCCTTCAGTTGTGAGGGGGCGATTGTAAAGACCTATCCCTCGACCTAGTTCAAACTCGAACTACCTCAATATCAGACTCACGCATTCACATGACATGTGCAATCAGCATTGACACCTAGACCACAAACTGATAAAGAAGGTGGATCAAGGCACTACAGTAAAATATGAGTAGGTCAAAGACACCTGTCTCCCACGGACTAACAGTAACACATTCAACTACCATTTACCTTATTATCCGGAGAACGTGCTTCTATACGATAACAAGCTACAGGTAAGGTTTATATAAAAAAAAAGTTTCAGAGGAGATAAGGACCAGAAAAACTAGATTTTCTATAATTTAACACAGGAATTTCTAGATTATAAACACCACAAAAGTTTGTATTTCAAGATCAAGCATTTCTAGTTCAAGAGATTACTTGTAATAAGATATCAGCCTCAAGCAATAAAAGTTACAGTTACTAAACCCTCAACTCGAGGTCGTGGTTTTTACCTATTCAAAGGTTATCCACGCTAAATTGTAATGCTCCACTTTTTTTTCCCCGTTATATAACTCATTTCATGTTAGTAGTGGTAGCCGTTGTAGATTAGTAGGTTGAACCTATAAGTATGTTATCATAGCTATTGTTTCCCCAAATCCCAATAACGGAACCCATTCAAACCCACCACCGTACTTCACCAAATTCTCCACAAAATCTCCTCCTTATTCTTTTCTTTAGAACCTTAACTCCTCTCCAAATGTAACTATTCCACAGCTGTAGCCGTCAAGCAAACCTAGAGTATTAAAGAGAGGAGAGAACATCTATTTAATTTCTACTTTTCTTTGGGGATTGCTAAAATTTATAAGAGCATTGAGGGCAGGTTTTTATTCTCTTATAACCCTCGGATTCATCGATTCAGACAAGTACCATTATCACCAAGCATTAATGTTGATTGATTGCGATAGTTTTTTGATACAATTTGAGTATAACTTGAACGATTATGCCACGTTAAGTATTATGCTCGAGTCGTATAGTTGTGATGAATGGTTTGGACCATATTACTCTTCATTATTCATAACCTGCTGTAATCCATGAGTCTTGCCTATTTTACTTATGATGATCACCTAATACAGTAGGTACTGTTGGTATTAGTATAGCAATTTTAATGTATCTTTTACAAGTTGATCACAGTAGGTACTATTGGCATTAGTATAGCAATTCTAATGTATCTTTTACAAGTTGATCTCCTAATATGGTAGCTACTGTTGGTATTAGTATAGAAATTATAAGGTATCTCTTCACAAGGGGGTAGTTAATAGACATAGGATTGGCACTCTACAAAAACCCTAACTTTTGGGAGTTATCGGATAGACAATGTACGTAATCAATTAATGTCGTTGGAGTATTTAATATATGTTCTACTCAGAGCTTAGCCTCATTAATTTTGAAAGTCTAATATACATTTTGCGCCATGATAGAACACCTAAATTTTTGTAAGTGTTAAGAGAGGTATTTGGCAAATGGCTTAACTTAGCCATGATTATAAGACTTCAGTGATAAAGCCTTTATTAACTTAAGGTAAAAAGATCATTGATAGTTAGAGTATAATATCATCGACTGAGTCCCCACTCCTATACTTGTGATGGCAGAAGAGTAGTTGAGCATAAGATCGCCAATCATATGATATAGTCTCATTACCTATAGAGCAAGGACAAATAGGTCATTTTGATTGAGTGTCGGTCTCTTAAATCATTCATGCATAGGAGAACTTAGAGTTGTGTACACAGTAAGGCTATGATGTCAGGGTCCTTGGGTTCGATTCCCTAAATAAAAGATTCAATAACTGTTTATCTGTGTTCCAGGGTTGCAAGCCCTTAAAATTCTTCCCCAGTTACATATAGGCTTCGATATTCTTTGTGAATACTCCCCGTGGGCATAGATCCCTAAAAGTAAAAATAAATCAGGCTTTAGACCTGTAGGTTGAAGCTCCTTGGCCACCTTAATCCGGTGATTTCCCCCGCTAATTCCTGGCTCACTAAAAAGGAATCTGCCAATCTCTAGCTCGACAATAAGGGATACACTTCTATTAAGGACAGAAGGGTGCGAGAGTGTGGTCCCACTGAATTAAAAGTGACCCTGTGTATATCGTCTATTAGTTATCCCCCACATCTAATAACACTCAATAAATACTTATAATACCGGTTGGCGCCGACGCTTAAAACAACATTAATAATTGAACCTCATCTCATCAGTAAACATTAGATCATTTATACATATAGGTAAAGTATTATATCGCTTTATTATCTCTTTATTATATCGGTCTGTCATGTTCAGTGACCAGTAATAATTGTGTTTGCTGACGCCCTGTGCGTTATATTTTTCATAGGAGGCCGAGTACGGTAGAATTTTGTCTAGTGAGGCTTGGGTGATCATTTCGGGATTCTTTGGAGTTTTATTGGATCGTTGAGTTGTGTCGCAGGATATTTATGATTTTTATTTCAGACTTCATTGTCGTAGTCTATTCTCGTTTTTAGATTTGGTTGATAATATTATTCACTTTATTCATTTAATTTATAATTTAGTTATTTTCGCTGCGTTTTTTTGGTAAGTAGATGTAGTTAATTTTTTTATAAATATATTACATCTGTAGGGTTCATTCGTGGGTGCCCGACTTGCTAACCCTTAGGATTTACTTTATGATTTATTATCAGAAAGCAGATTTTGGGGCGTGACATAAATCATCTGTGTCATTTCTTGTATTACATTAATTTTTGTCACATGTACATTTGGTGTAAGATCTAATTTTGAGTTATTTCGAGCTACAAAATTAGGCCATTACAGTGAACATTTCTATCCAACAGGAGGTGGTGCAGGAAAAAGTTTCACTTAGATTCGACAACGTTAATTAACAAAGTCATATATATATTGCATTAAATTTTGAGTACACGGGTTTCACATTTTTTGTGGTAAGTTAGCCAAACAACTACCACTTAATGCAAACTCTGGCTGGGAAGGACATCTCCCCTTATTATTTATTGACTAAAATACCCCTCAAATAACCTATTAAACCCAATATATGTAAGGAGTCACAAGTAATTGACCAAGGATCTATAGGTTGCACCAGGCTCCCAACCAGCTGGAATTACATTTCTTGCAACCAATTGTTGCCCCGAGTATTGTGACTTCAAACGAATAGAGAACGGAGCATTTAGTGTAGAACCCGCGTCGAGCTTCCAGTCTGCACCCCAAGATTGTTGCATTTCCCGCCAATCGTAAGAGTTGGTTGATTTCGTTGACTCTTGTAATGACACTCCAGCCAGATCTCCGTCTCCTTCTAGAAATTCTACTACGACTGAAAAATAGTTAGAGTTTGAGCCTGCATCGACATGGAATGCCACAGTGTTTCCCGCGTAATCACATTCAACACTGAAAAACAATTTCAAAATTATCATGAAAAATAGTATCAATTTAGTTATAAATTTGTGTTGATAAAGTGTAAGTGCGTCATTTACCGTGCGTATTGAATTGTTAAGGATCCGGCATTACGTAGGTCATCTTCTTGCCCTTTAATAGCCATGGCTCCAAACGCAGTTCCACTAAGGTCAAAATGAGCGGCATCTGAGGCACATGAACCTCCTGGGCAAGAATCAGTGATCACGACTCTTGCAGGCTTACCAGAGCACGACGGATGGTCCATACATTTCACCTACCGCGATAAAAACTCTCAATCAACACAAATCTATCTTAAAAAATGTAAATCAAAACGCTTAATAAAATGACATTTCAATACTATACATTTAACGAAGGAAATATTTTTCTAAACTAAACCGGAAATGTACTTGATAACAAGCGCCACATTCTTTTCCCGACTTGTAAAGAGACGGTCCGGCTGCTGCTATCATTGAAGCAAATGGAACACTCGATACTATATTCCATATCCGCAAGCCCCACCTGCACACACACGCGCACACACACACACAAAATCCCTACTTAGAAAAAACGTACTAAAAGAAATATATCGTTTAATTTTGATTATCACACATTGCATTACCATCACTTCCGGCTCCATTAGCACTTCCGTACCAAGTTGCCCCAGCGGACGACCATTGAGTTTCAGTCAAGGACAAGTTAAGTTGTTTCACACTCAATGCGAAACTTATCTTAGGTAAGCAAAAGAGAGCTAACGATAAGGAGAAAAGTAAGAAAGCATTGTTAAGAGTAGAAGTAGACATAGTTAGAAATCAAACTGATGCTCTACTAAAGCTAGCTTTTGACTGATAAGTAAAGCTTTAGAAAGTCGAATATTTATAGGCGAAAACTCATGTGAGAGTGTTAAAATGACTTAAGCAAATTGCGCAATTCGTGCGATCGGCCGGTCTGAAATTTTCTAACTGATATGGTTTGTCATAATTGTGGGGCTTGTCGCTGAGCTAATTGTCTCTCTAACGATTGCTGATGATGGTTATAGGACTTAAATACTGCGGTTGGCCGGGTATAAAATTTGTTTTTTTTAATATTCATTTTATGGGTTTAAACATCAGGGAAAAAATTTCATGACCTCCTACTCCAAAACTAATAGTTTTTTTGTTTACCAGTTTGAAGAAAATCTTGGCTCGCCTCTGATCCCACTACTCGTCTGTTTTTAATTTGCATTTTATGTCGAAGTAAAAAATTTGTTCTATTTTTTCTCATCGTGTGTGTTCGCTAGTTTGAATGATTGATGAAGCTAAGCGACAGATTTAACAATGGCATCTAACCCTTAATAGAATTGTAGAATGTCTAAACCGTTTTTTGGCCCTTTTCTCTGCATCGTAATGCACTTTGGCCATGGTAAAAATTAAAAATTGTGGGCAATATGACTGACTCTTGGTCTCTTGTAATAAAAATAAGAACCTGCACCATGGATTTTTGCCGTTGATTATGGTTACTGGTCGTTAATTAATTACCCATCATTTTATTTTTTATTCGGATGATGTTATACTGCAAGAGACTTTGTATTTTGACAACTACCGTAGTGGATCTTTTATCATCTCATGTTCTTCGCCATCTAACAGAAGCATCTCATGAGCCTACCTTCCCGGAACTGTGCTTCATTTTGTGAATGACCATATCTCTTACTGTATCTATAATAGCTATTTTACGGTCGTAAGTACCGATACATTTCTCTAGCTACAACACACAAAAATTAATAATAATAATAATAATCTTCCAAAAGTCTGAAAGGGAAAGGCCAACGACCGGATCTTCCGTTTTCTTCAATCAAACCTAGAGCTTCTTTATTTTTTGGCAATTATAATTTCTTAATTTGTCGTCTACTAATCTAGATTGATACGCTCCTTTGATTGTGGATTGATTGATTATAATTCCCCAATTGTTTTTCGCCCGCCAAAAACATAGATGATAGAGAATGTGCATGCATTCACAGTACCCATTGGGATCAAAGGAACATTACGGCGACGACCTCGTTAACAGATTTACAATGCCCTCCTAGAAACCCTATGGTAACATAAATCAAAAAATTATAAACCTGCCATTCGTGATTTTCTTTTTATATCAATCCAGACCTTATAAACACCACGCTAACATTTTCCATCGCTATAAACACCACACCAACATTCCAATCTTATTCTTTAAATAAGAACCACGGAACACAAAATTAAACATTCAGAAGCTGCTTTTATCGATTATAATGATATAAGTTGCCCAGCCAAGTGTTATATTTATTGAATCCCGTTAAATAGACCTTAAGAGCTAATTTAACATCACTCTTGTGGGACCCCTCTAGCTTTATTTATTTATAATTATTATAATACTTCAAAAATTACAACACTTGCGAAGTGCCAACAGCCTTCAGAGCCTCGCTGTGCGCAGTTGCTGCTTCAACATAGGTCGAATGTATTCACGATAGCCGTCAGGCACAACCGTATCATTGAGTGGATCCTCCCATGCCTTTGCGTAGAGGTTTGGATACACATTCCCATCATAACGACCAAGAACAGAACCTAGGTAATGGTCTGTGTAGTTGAATGCGTCAACAAGGGCAATGGCATTTGGACGAGCCTGGCACCAAGAGAGTTTTTTTTTGAGTTAGTTAATTGGTAAACCAAGAACAAGAACAAGAACAAGAACTTAAACAGGAGAGGTCCAACAAAATATCAACCTCAAATAACTTGGAAGAATTTGATATATACCTGAGCGTAAAGAACTCTAAGTTGATCACTTGCAAGTGAGGCTTGCTTCGGTGTAATAGCTCCGGTGGCAAGGAATTCACCCTGATGCTTGTGAAGTAAGAAGAGGGCATAAATATTGCATAAAATTGTAGCTGTTCTTTCACTCCCTTTCCGGGTATGTCCTGTTTCAATTTCTCGATGAACCTAAAAGAGACGAATTATCATGAAGCATCATTAACTGCCTGGGTAAACAGTGAAAAAAGTACATATGAAGTAATAAACTAGTTATTCCTGCCTAACACCCACATTAGCGTCCAAAACAAAAATTCTAGTTATAAAAGTTGATAGGGCCGTGCTAGAAAATTAAAGTGTCTGTAGCTACCTAAATTAAACTCTAATGAGGGATCCCTTGGTATCTCCGAAACAGTCACGATAGGAAAAGTTTGTCAATTCCTGACCATTGGACTATCCAAGGTGTGCTCTCATAACTGAAAATGGTAAGCAACTGCAGGATCACTGGAAATAAACCGAAATACTTGATTTGTGGAGCCATTTGCGGGATACCAAACAGAGCCTAGAAGAAAGTAAGCAGGTTTTGGTTCCCATTCATTTATTTTTTTGAACTTTAGGTTACCATTCATTAATAAACCAATGAACAGAATAAGCAATAACAAAGCAAATAGCTTACTTGGAAACAACAATTAATTGACAGTGAGCGACGGCGGTCTCCACTAGGTCAGAGGAAAGTTCAGCAAAGCCTGAATGAAACAGTTATGGTATGGTATTAAACTAAGTAATACACGGATATCCCCAGAGAAATACTCAATCATTGCCTACATGTAAAGGAAAGTTCATCCATTCCTTCTTGCCCATGTGACCATGGCAAATGCCACAAATGGGTCTATAGTTCTCAGAGCCGCTTCAGATGGTATGGCTACCATTTTAAAAATGGAATTATCAAGTCAGCGGATTGGGAGGGAGGGATTAACATTAATATATAGTAGAAGTGAATGTACCTTCTTCCTGGCTTGGCATTTTGCTGATATTTCGAGCACAGGCAACAGACATACGGGCAGCCCTTGCTTCAAATGCCTCCAAAATCGCAGTAGGCTTTAACCAATCCTCAGCTGTACAATAAAAAGAAAATGTTAGGAAGCAAACACTTGCTTATGCAGGCTTCCCGCCAAACTATCGAAGTTGTTTGACGTAATGCAAGAGAAGAACAGCCAAGTGATATGAGAATAAATTTGTATCAAACCAATCAGGGTTCAAGTCGAGATCGCAAACATAGCACTTGGCATAACATTCAGCTAATTGTAACCATCAATGTTGCCCTCATAACCACACGCCAAATGGAGGTTTTACCTCAATATGCGAGATCCGCTAAAGGAATTCCATGGTTCTTAGTATCTACACATAGGCTTGTATTCGTAACAAGAAGTTAAACATGCTCATAGGCTTGTTTCTTAATGAGGTATTACAATTTACACTTCAGATTATTTCTCTAATATGTTAAAGCTTGAGAGGGCAATAGTTCAACGAGCCTACACAAAATATCTTGCATTATTTTCCTATTTCAAAATAATTCCTCCTTGCGAGTGAGAAAACTTCGATGTCCCAGTTTTCTCAAACGCATACTACTCTTAGAGGACTTTAAACGAGAGAAACACCAAACATTTAGCTTACATAAATAAGATTCTCATCTAAAACATTGTCGGAATATTGCACGGCCAAAAAGCACTTGTTATTTGAAAATTAGATAAAATACCTTGTTGAACATCAGAACAACTCTGCAGCAGATGTTCAACTCTCCCCATGTAAGCGGTTGTTCCCACAGGCTGTTTCCCAGACCCCAGTTGAGAAACTGTCTTCATAAGAAACCTTGCAACCTACACATTCAGTATAACGTCAGAAATTATTTTATATTAGGATGATAAAAAAACACCACAAGTAATAATTTGCTATGCAATACAAAGAAAAATGATATAGATTATAGACAGATGGGAAGAGGTCTTATATTCTGTGCACAAGACACTCCTAGTTTCATTTTAAGAGTAAAGTCAAAACTAGAGGATATAAGCATGCCTCAGGAGGGAGGGAGGTAAAACATATCTGCATTTGCTTAAAGCAGAAGAACTTCACCTTCAGTAAATCTGTAGATATAAATTAGAAATAGGAATAACAACGAACACAAAAACATAAATGATTCACAAACCTGTAAAAGAAGAACAACATTGTCCCCTTCATATGTACAGGCAGGGACATATACAGCAAATAACTCAGGAAGCCCGCTGCTACACAAGTAACCATGACCACCACAGAGTTTTCGACACTCTTCGATAGCATCCTACAGATAAAGCAGATGGGAGATCAGCGAAGAAGCACCTAAGCGGAAAAAAATTGAAACTAAAAAATTTGATTCAATGAAACAGCGTTAAATCCAAAAGTACAGATAACATTAATTGGAAAAATTGCAAGAAGTTGAGGAACACTTAAACAATGTCAGACTAAGGGAAGAACAGCCATGCACCCACATAGGCAAAAATAATTGCACTAGAGATAAACACATCTGGTCCACAAAAAGTAGGACACTGTAATCTGATGATTGCATTTGTGCAAAAGATGATCTCAGATTATATCCTGATATTGCATCTTTCTTAGATGTAATTTGGTTACTTGGGAAACTAAGAAACAAGTAGTAAGTTGTTCAAGCGTAGAGATGGAGTTCAGTCAGATCCGTGAAACAGGGTGCCTCAACAGCTCTATCGCAACAGTACAACTGAGAGGGGAAATAAAGGTTAAGACATGAGTGTGCAATCTCAACTAAACCAAAGACACTCGGAATAGCCAAAACCAAAAGCCTAAGACTTAATCTGTGACCACATTTTGACAAGAAAGTAGCACAAAGGGACATCAATATGGAACTGTCTAATAAAACTAAATCATAGTTACAACAGTAGGAATTAATGTCTTCCAAGAAAAACACATTAGGTATTAAGCTCAGTACTTGCCAATGTTTATAGCAGTGGTGCACCCAAAAATTATAATTAACAGGTATGAATCCATTTTTCATGAGATTACTTGGTAACATTGTGTTCTTTATTTGCAAGAGTTGATTCAGTGTCTTATGGGCATAAATGAGAAACTTAACTTCCTATTATACCTAGTTCTTACTGAAATTGAACAATCCAATTCAGAGCTTGCAACTATTCAAGCATTAATTACATATTATTATTTTTTTGCTAAGGTGCATACATCATAGATGGTACAAGAAACAGATTGACTTGTATTGCTTTTAAGGACTTAGACAATCAGCGAACAGGAAAGAAGGCAATAGATATGGTCAGAAAGACTAGTGATAAAAATGTAAGGATTTACGTACAGCAGTGGTGGAAGTGGTCAACGACTTCAAACCAGCAGTGCATGCATGAGCCTCAGGCAATGTGGAGAAGTCGTTTGCTTGCAATCTCTGGGTAACGTCGGTATACAACCATTTCAACCACTCACCAACAAACCTATAAGCATAGGCGGAAGCCACCAAAGGAAAAAGCCTATTTTGCTGGGTCTTGTAATCAATCACCTAAACATAAAACCGGAGAACAATTATTATGTATCCCTTAGAAGTACAGAGATAATCAATAACTAAATATAACTAGCAATGTTGACGTCAGATTGATACAAAAACAGTTGATCGAAATAAAATGATAATTCTGGTGGAGAAATGTTTGGATGCATGCAAGTTCTGAGACAAAAGAAAACAAACACTGAAGAGGGGTAACGGCCATAGGGGTACATAATTTCTCTCATTTGATCCATGGAGAAAAAAAAAAAAAAAAAGGTGACTAGTTGGTATAGCTTGTAACCTATGTACTCCCAAATTAAATCCAACCCAATAAAAATCCCATTTAAAATATGAGTAATGGCCAACTCAAGTAGTTTTAATCCGTACAAGCTCACAAAATCTACTTCTGATTAAGTTTATAATCAATTGTATACCGTATTGAAAATCATAATATGCGATTCAATTTCCATCCAAGAGTCAAGATCAAGAACATAATATAGGAGTGCAATGATACCCAGATGAAGACATAACAAGACTGATACGACATGGATACCGAAAATACGCTGAAGTGGGAGAATTTATGACGAATGAGGATCCATGAAAATTTTGGGGAATATAATAGATGCGGGTTAGAAACGGAAGGATAAAAGACTTCTAAGAGAGCCAACGAATAGTTAATGGAATCATCCTTGAACATAAACGCTGCCTGCTTCAGGGGTAATAAAGTGACGGGGTTAACTTTCTTTTCTCAGTTTGTGCTTAACTGGAATATGAATGTTTCCAGTTAGCCTCACATCTTGCTTTAGTTTTATAGTTATAATACTATACACCAATGTTGTAAGAGTCATAAGAGCGCTAAGAGTTTGTAATGTGTTTCCTCCTCAACTACTTAATGTTCAGGAGGAAGGCTTGGCCTTCTCAATTGATGAATTCGTATTTATGATGATAAAAAGCATGGAGAGTTAAAAGCTGCTTCTTAAATTACCTGGGTCTCAGGCCCACCATCTTGAGAACCAAATTGTCTTCGGACTGCACTGTATCTAGTGGCAATACATACAGCCCGTGATAAAGCACAAGAAGCGTCAGCAACAATTGTTTGCCGCACATAAACCATAGTCCCATACAGTAGTTGCCTTGGGACATCAGATTGCACGTATTTGCCTTCCCTTGTAACCTGAGAAACCCTGCAATATTGTTGGAAACTTCAAAAGAGAGTCTAACGTAATATCTTAAACATTAATACAGCTACAGAGCTTGAGAGCTTTATTTTTCAATGTATCGGACTCATATAGAAAAATATTGTTTGTATCTCAAACTATGAAATCATGTTTAACAGAAAAGACAGGAAAGCAAAGAAAAACTGTAAAACGGAGGTGGAAGCAAGCATAAGAGAGGGAGTAATAAACCAACCGCATCAGCATTTGATCCCTTGGAATGCGGACATGATCAAACCGTAGGACACCATTATCCATAGTGTTGTATGCTCCATTTCCGAATTTCATTCCAATGTCAGCGACTGTGATGCCAGGAAGAGGTGAGTGGTCATCTAAGCTCCGAAGCTGAACGATGAAACCTGTATGTTTATTCATATGTCAAATGCACAGTAGAAACTATCTTTTGCATGGGTCTTTAAACAAAAATAGGAAGTTACCATTAACTCCATGGTCCTTTCCGTCTACTAATAGACGAGCATAAACAACTCCGTGTGTTGAAGCCTTACCCAGACCTCCAGGCCACCACTACTCGCAAGAGTACAACAATATAAGTATTATTTAGTCAAATAATGGTATAGAAATATGTGTGCATTCAGAGGTAAGATAGGTATCAAAATTAGGATCTCCCGACATATTAATTGCATTATAAATCACTTAAGAACATGTAAATGTTTTTGATAGGAATTGTGGTCGTGGACCACGAGTAGGCACGTCTCGTACGTTGCGTGCGCACCTTTTTTATTTAGTTATTTCTATTAATTTAATTCCTTGAATAATAGGACTAGTTTCCTAATTAGATTGGTATTAGGGTTTCTATTTGTGCTAGGTCTCTTCTCCTATAAAAGAGAGCATAAGCTTAGTTTATTTGTTATGTTGGTTTGAGTGAGAAAGAAAAGCTTAGCCTTAGAGAGATATGTAGAGTTTGAGGTAAATCTCATAAACCCTGTCTTTTGACCTTTTATTTTATGCAATTGAGAGATCATAGTTTAAATTAAGATTAATTTAACTTCCGCAAATGTAATTTTTAACAACTTGGTACCCGAGCTAGCAAAATTCTGCGGGGGAATTTTTTTTATCGACTGCTACAGTGATTTCGGCATTGTTACAGTGATTTCGATATCTGCTGCAGTGATTTCTGTAGTTGCTACAGTGATTTCAGCTACAACAATGTTAAACCAAGAAGATTTAGAAAGATTATGGGACAAGTTCAGGTGGAAAAACTGCGAAGTAGAAGACTACATGAAAAATTGGATAAAATAGAGATTAGAAAATGACGAATACATACTTCATTGGAGAGAAGCCAATGAAGTATGGATTCCGAATCGTCATGGATTACAAATGTTTTTATGTTTAAAAACAAATCGGACAAGGGAGGCGTTCAGATGCTTAAGAACTCTAGATAGGTTTCAGACGAGTAGTATAGGTGTTGCTGAAATCGTGAGGTTAGAGGCGGGAGTTGTAACAGAGAATACAAAGAAATTCGATGGAGATAAAACACCACGAAGAGACGACGGAGAGAGATGTTCACCGTGCGATTGATCTAGTAGGTCGGAAAGACGAAAACGTGTCGAAAAGCTCTCGGACAAAGCCCGACAAGGAGGTTGCGACATTGATGCGAGAGGTTCACATGATCGACGATTCCAATTGTCAGGAAACCAACCAAATAAGACCAACCGCAATCCAAAACCCTTGCGAAGAATTCAAAAAACGATCGAAGGGGAATTGATTACATCGCCAACGACGGAGGAAGGATCACCAGTGACTACGGTGGTCAGAATACAGGAGAGAGAGGTCCCCATCGCCGCTAAGGTCCGCAGAAGATGCAAAATTGAGGGCCAAACGAACCAAGGATATTTGGGAGAAGACGTAGGCATGCCACAGGGGTATGGCATGCATGGCATGGGCATGCCACATCACGGGGCGGGAACGAGTCAAGGCACCGGGCAAGATTTGCAGGGCACAGGGAAGAGTACCATGGGCACGAGCCATGGCATGCCTACGGCAGTGCAGGGCACAGGGCGGCGAGCAGCAGCCATATCGACAGTATCACCGGGCATCGGGCAAGGCATGCCCTCGGGTGGCACGGGCATACCGTTGCAACAGTTTACGCTAACGATGGAGTATGGACACTGGAACATCAATAGAGAGGAATCGTAGGCCCACAGCGGTGACTCGGGTACGCCACGAGACCTTTTGAACACCGAGTTGACTCTAAATGGAGGGACAAGCACGATTACCGCGGGGGAATCGCGGATTCTTATGGGGCCGATGGCAAATTCGGAAAGCACGGAAGTGATGCCCGAAGGGGTGATCGCGATAGATCATTTCCCACGCAAGCGGGTAAGGTGGGGAGCGCTACTGAGAGCATTCACGTTATGTGGGTCACTAACAAAGAGAGAAGAGTCGACGGGGGGCTGATTCGCAAAACAATTGAGGAGATGGCAATTAGTTTTGGCAATAAGCAAGGACATATTTGGGAACCAGGAGGGAGTAATTTCTCGCAGACGGGTGTACCAAAAATAGTTCTGTATGTTAACCCTTATTGAATAGAGTTTCTGGTTCATTCTTTCGACTTTGTGGGTCCAACATTTTGGCGACTTCAAGTACAACGTATAATGTCCGCAGTTGGTAATACAATGGAGCAATATGAGCTTCGAGATGATGTATTACAACGTCCAAAGGGTATACTAGCAAGTTACGGTAAAATTTGTGGCCGTATTCCTCAGCTGTTAAGCGTGCACTTTTGATTTCATATTGATACCTTGCAGATTTTCTCGCCAATCGAACTCTTCTTAAACGGGGAGAGTTGATAGGAATCGTGGTCGTGGATACGACCACGAGTAGCACGTCCCGTACGTCGCGTGCGCGCCTTTTTTATTTAGTTATTTTTATTAATTTAATTCCTTGAATAATAAGACTAGTTTCCTAATTAGATTGGTATTAGGGTTTTTATTTGTGTTAGGTGTCTTCTCCTATAAAAGAGAGTCTAAGCTTAAATTATTTGTTATGCTAGTTTGAGTGAGAGAGAAAGGCTTAGCCTTAAAGAGAAATTAGAGTTTGGGGTAAATCTCATAAACCTTATAGGTGTTTTGACCTTTTATTTTATGCAATTGAGAGATCATAGTTTTAATTAAGATTAATTTAGCTTCCGCAAAGGTAGTTTTTAACAGTTTTCATAAACCATGACTTACTTTGCTTGAGGTCAATGTAGGGCTGTTAATGATAAACTCGTCAGATTTGGGATCAAATGTTGCAGTAGTTTCAAGTCCCTGAACATTGGAGCCATGACCAAGCTCTGTTTGTGCATAACAACCAATTATTTGCATCTTATACGCCAGTGGTAACCACTTCTGTTGCTGCTGCTCCGTACCTTGCCCTTTTATAGCAGGTATGAACATCCCCTAAGCAAAAAAAACAGGGTAAGTGTCAAGATAACCTTCAGTAACTAAAACACTCATGGAATGATATAAAAATACTTGACACCAACAAGCGCACAGGAAATAACTAGAGCTTTCAAGAAAAACAGTGATATTGACCTAAGAAAATAACTAAAATAGTACATCGTAATCAATGTTGGTTTACATGTTCAGAAATGCTATGGCTTCTCAACGGCTATGTGCTTGTTCAATTCTGTACTCTAAGCAATTATATGTCAACGTTAAAAGAAAACTGTGATATAGAAGCATGAGGCTCGAATTGATCTATCCTCTAGATGCTTCGTCTCAATCTCGTATATTGGCTGCCAGGTATTTGTGGTGGTCATGATGGGCACCCAAACGAGGTATTTAATGTGATCAAAAGCATTAAGCGGCGCCTAAGAGATAGTGGAACAACTTTGAGCTATCATTTTTTATACACTAGAAGGGGAGCAGCAATAACAGCACAAGTGAAGTTGTTGTTGTTGCATGTTAGTCACTGAACAAAAAGAACTAAGAAAGAAATGTGTCGATATAGACTTACAATATAACAAAATATTGTGAATGTGTGTGTGTGTGAATCTGTGTGTGGGTGTGGGTGTGGGTGTTTGCGCGTAAAAGTTTTTTATTAACGGTTAACCGCTGATTATTTGATAAATTTATGGACTAGGATATGCTAACGGTCGATATGTAGCAGCCTTCTTTCTTTCATCCTTTATTTTCTTGTTTCACAAAAATGTTTCCCTCTTTATGAGAAAACATTGTGTGTGTAGTCTCTTCGACCCGTAGAGTCTAGCATAAGATGGAAAAGAACGACATATAGGAGTACTAAATATAACCATATGCCTGGCCTAGTCTATGAGCTTAACATATAAAAAAAATTAACATTGCCACGTAGAAAATCATCATTTCAAGACCTATATATATACCTCATTCTACACGCTAAGTCTGCTAACTTAAACCATGCCTATGAGAATAAGACATAAATGTGAACGCCAAAGTTACTCAAAAGGAAATAGAAGTTACTCACCCAATGAAGATCTGTAAAAGCAGGTTCGTCTACGTAGAACCTTAACATGGATGCCTCTTGTTCTGTTATGATGTCAGTTATATTGTCAGACTACATTACTAGATGATGAAAAATAAAGATTAATCTAAGCAATTCTTTCTACATGCTAAAAGCATGAATTCATAACTTCAAGCTCTCAGCTTCTAGAGAACTGAGCATTGAAAACAAAAAGGGCGAAACATTAGGATCTTAAATAGCATTTTAAGATGAAAAGAGGCCATTGAGGTAGAGCATACCTGAAAGACGAAGCTCAATAATTCGCTTCCACGCATGAGCTGCTTTTCTAAGAGTGTTTTTAAACAAATCCTTCCTACTTAACGTCGTTCTGTTATCTTTGCGAAACGCCTTCAGCAAGAAGAGAGGTCAGACAGGAATCAAATTAACAGTATATAATGCTAAACCAAAATATTTATCAGTAGTAAGAAGAAAACTTAGAAAAGGTAAGAACCTTAGAATTTGATCTAAAATAGGAACATTGGAAGGAAGGAGCGGAATTGCCACTTTTTTTCTTATGGCCAGTTCAGACTTGTGCATCCAACACCAGAAAAGCAGAAATGTGAAAACAACAGATAACCAGGTCTTTTACAAGCACCGAAATGACACGTAAAATTAACATAGTATAGTGTACTTTAATCATGACCTTTTGACAAATGTCGGCCCAGTGTGAAGGGGACTTATGTCTTAGGTGTCCATGAGGTCTGTACATTAAGGTTTACACTAGCTTCCCTATGTGTACAAAAAAGAGTCAAACTTTTTAATAATAGGATTTTAAGTACTGACTACTGAGATTTGAGAGTTTCTCTTACCTATTTTGCGCATTTACACTACTATTGGATATGATCTAACACGCAAGGAATAAAAATCTCAGCACCACCCAATGTTTAATTGTGTACTACGTAGTTTGTTATTTTCAATTTTATAGGTAACTAAGAAGACAAACATTATCTTGGTACGCATATCGAAAATCTTAAACCAACTCCTAAGAGACTCCAGAAACGTGAAGCAAAACCTATGTTCCGGACTTGCAAGGGAACGCTTAATAAGACTGACGCATTCCGCACAACATCTGGAAAGGAGTCAAACGATTATGCATCAGTTTAGACTTTTGTTTACAGCCACTTAAACGTCTGAAAACTTGCACGGTCTATGAATTGCTCAAAATTGAGGTCTCACGAACATATTTAGCAAATTACTTCATATTTTTGTGATATCTGACAGCCCTACCATTACTTTATGGCAATAGCACCCTCCATTTGGGTATGTCAACCCTCGGGCCCACATTGACAATTGCGCTTACCAAAGGGACGCTTATGAATGCTCAAAGGGCATACAAATAGTTTGCTCCAAAGGGTATTAAGATGGGGAGAATCGAAAAAAAATGGGTGGCATAACCCCTATTTGTGTAAGATCAATAATAGTTTGGACAAATAAAAAGAACATTGGGCCCAAATGAGATTGCATACCCAAATGCCAATGTGAGTCCGAGGGTGATCACCATCTGACAAGCACGGTGATCACCATTTCCACCAAAGACTCCCTGCCTCCACAAAAATGTGGTCTCTGCAAAAGGCGGGAACAAGCCACTACTTTAATGTATCCTTTAAGGTCTTTTACCCCGTGAAATGCATCGGTCCATCCACGATCCCTACTACCATGTCTATGCACACTCACGCCCGAGTCTCTACTTATACACCTGTTGACCACTCTCCTGTCCTCATTTACCATCAACTGTCAAATAGAGATGTACGATGAGATGGAACCTACACGTTCCAGAGAGGAAGAGGGCTTCCCTGGTTTTGAATTGATGACAGCTGGTTCACCAAGATCCCTATCGGAATATCAGAATACTTTTACCACCTGAGGATGCATTATCATGTATGAGCCCGAAACCCAGGGCGGCTGAGTCTCCACGTGAGTAGTCTAGGACTAGGATGAAGAACTCAGATGCGCATGAAAACCGCAAATGACTAAGTGAACAGATAAAAACTGAAAGTGAGCTTAGGAAAATGTATTTCTCTTACTAAATTAGATGTACTTATGTTTTGTTAATTGGATGTACTAGTCAATGTTTAAACATCAATGCAACATCTATTACAGTGTTACACAACAATTACCAAGTATAATATTTAATTTGAGTTTACCACATCCTACTCTTACGGAGACCTATAAAATGGCCTTCATTACCTCTATGTATCATAGCAATGCCTAACCTCAAAAGAGTCACACGCTTAAACAAAACTTTGCATGTCGTTCGTATATTTAATTTGACATGATTGAGAAGATCATCGAATATTCGCAAAGCATTCAAAATTGCACTTAATCAACTTTGAAGTGTCAAAACATCCCTTGGACTCCATCCATTGCTATGATTCATACCTACACTCGAGATCTCCTTACTAGTCTCTCCTCCCAGACCTCCCCCAAGTGCGTAATGGAAAACGAGATCGAAATATGCACGACAACACAAGTGAGTGTCTTGTCTACTTCAATCGTGAAATTGTTGTCTGACATTATCTTTAGAGAGATAGAATTCAAGCTTAAGAATAGAGTTGAAGAGAAGGATATGTCGAAGAATGAAGTGGTACGGTATTTATAGAGTTGAAGAAAGAGAGTAATAACCAATGCAAATATAACCGTGAAAATATAATAAATTAACGAAATCATTTGGTTTTAACTAACTAAACATAACTACAAAAAGAAGCGATGGAAGACTTACGCAGCGGTAAATCCATGGTAACACTACCAACACCTTATGAGATGGAGCGTCGGGACTCAAGCTCAAGGTAGATCTACCGCAACATTCAGACACAACTTCGCGCTACACATTATTACTTCTGGGCTCTACATAAATATGTTTACCTAACTATTGTGGATATGCTCTTAACATCTTAGATAAAAATCGAGATAACGCAATTCAATTATTAATAATAATTATAACCCTATGATCAAAATTGCAAACTAAAACCTAAACAATAGGGAGCAAATAAGATATAATTTGACATATTTGCAACGAGATCAAACAACATAAGAGAGAACTTACAGGATCGCTCGCAACGAGTCGAGCAATTCGTTCCGAGACATCGAGTTGTTGTTGTGAACCAGCCCAGACGATCTTCATAGCTTCAACATCGAATTGAGCCTTGCTCCTCTCATCAGCTAAATGATCGACTTCCTCCATCTTCACCAATCAAATTCAAACACAATCTATCTCTCTAAACAAATTATTTTATTTTTCTCTTAAAAACTAGGCAGATGTTATTGAATTTATATCTAGCGAGACTCTGTTCCTCTTTCTCTCTCTCTTTCTAAAAATAGTAGAGATGATTTTTAAGAAGAATCGTTTTAGATAATAAAAAGAGGTTGTTTTGTTTTCCCAAGGTGGTACAAATTTATAGCCTTACTGTTAATTTGTTAAGATTATAACATTCTCAAAGTCTATTGACCATTGGTAGTAAATAGGTGTTAAATTGTGTTTATCTACATGATGCTTAGATAAGAGCATCTCTAATCTACTCTCCATATTGGTGTTAAGTCAAATACGGAGAGTTACCCTAGGTCAAATTTAGAGAGTCATCTCTATAAAACATCTACTAAAATCAAATTGCCTAAAATTATATTTGTTCATCAAATTTGATTAATTTTGTTCGCTCTTCGAACCAAATTTAATTAAACAAAATCTACTCAAAAGTTAGGGATTTTATGGAAAAGTTGACATATGACATTTGACGAATACTTTTGAGGAATCATACATATTGGAAAAAAAATATTTCACTTTTATTAGCCAATAAAGTCAAATTTGGTGACTAATATTTGAGGAGTCGACTACAGAGTCATTCTTTTTTTATTTAGTTGAGCCATCATTTCTTTTGCAATATGCCATATAATCCATATTGTATTAGTATCCTCTCTTAATAGTTTTCAGGTAATCATTCACTTAAGGTGATGCATGGGCCGTTACATACACCGAGAGGGAGAAGGGAAGTTTACCGTTTATGATTTGAACTTTTGAAAAGAGTAATCTTAAAAATAAGAAATAGCAAAGTTTTACGGTCCAGTCAATGATTTATAAAGGAAAACTCCTCTCCCCTATATCAAAATCTTGACCCGCCATTTATATACTAATGACAATCAACTTGACTCTATGCTTTTCCATTACATTAATCCAACATGGGAATATCCTCTTCCTATTTTTAAAGTGAAAACGGAGAAATGCGGTGAGGTTCTCCGTCTGGCCACACTTCCGGCAGTAAAACAGCAACTATAATGACATAAATTAAACAAGCCATACCTCCTTTATCTATAAGACTAGCAAAATAAGTGTGAACGAGTACAGGACTCTATCCACATTCATACATTCTATATGACCAATTCAAAGAGTAGTATGCCTAATTTTGTCCTTAAGGTTATCCCCACTCCTTCCGTTACAGTCAATAGCGGTCTACAAGGGCAAGGAGTCTCCATCCTCGTTTGTTTCCACGTGTAGTACTACGAGTTAATTATGAGTGTCCCTATTGGCATTAATTAGAGATGCATTGAAGCTGGGCAAACGCATCTCTAACAAATGTTTTTGCTGGCCAAAACATAACAAAAACGTAAACTCCCCCAGTTGACCAATACTTAAAAAACATCTGCTTACCTCCTAACTGCTAACACTCTAAATACTCAATTGTTTTCTTCATATTGGCTAACTAGACCGCCGCGCGAATGCACCATTGTACGTCCTCTTCGAAGTTAGGGCGGCCAATGGCTAGACAACCCCAACATTACCCAGCCCAGCTTGGTTAGCTAACCCCATTTAAACTTGGGCAGGCCCAAAACATGACCCATAGTGTTCTGCCACAACAACAACAAAAACGAGACTTTAATCCATTTTTTTTCTCTGCCTAAACTCTTAGAAACAATGGTTACGGCAACAACACTATCCGCCGATCAACTTGATACCTACAAATCCAACAACACTTGATCATTATGCGGCACGGCGATCGTATCAACAACTTTGAACCATTATGGACACCGACGGAAGCAAGGCCCTGGGACTACTCATCGTTTGGAAAATGTGCATAATCTAATTCAATTTAGTACGGTGTAATACACTTAGGAGAAATTTCTCTTCATAAAAACTCGACTTGTGATATAAATATTTCGCCTTTTCTTTTATAATAAGAACCTGAAATAAGATTTTCTTCTTTACGATCTGAACCCCTTGAAATCAATTTGTTCACCAAAGCTTGGAACAATGAGAAAGTACTTCAATAACGAAACCTAGACTGAAGCAAAGAAAAGTAAATAGCAAATAATGTAAGTTTGGAAGTTTACTTTATATCTAGTTAGAGCATCTCCTAAAGTACCTCACTACCTTGGTTGAAAAAAAGCCAAATCCAAGGTAGTGAGACTCTATTTCTTCCAACAGTACCTGACTTGGATTTTAAATAGGCGCATAACACTTGGGCGCCTATTTGTTTTAATATACAGACGCCTAACACTTGGGTGTCCAAATTATTTATAAAAAAAATTAGGCGCCTAAGTCTTAGGCGCCTGATGGACTGAAGCTTCAAGACGAATCTGTTGATCTTCTCTTGCCAAATTTCTTCCAACAAAGCACTTTTCTCTCTCTATATATATATACACATTTATTTTGAATTTCCTTGGTGTAATTGAAGTAAAGGTATCTATTACTTGTTAATTTATGGTATTCACTTGATTTTGTGATTTTTTGATGTATTTTAGTATATTGTAAAATTTTTCCAATATTGTGATTTCTTAGTAGAATTTAGGGTATTGATTGAATTTGACTTTCATAGTGTTGAAATCAATAATTTACAGTCTTCTTGCATCCCAAAGTTTTACTCCAATGTGTTTAAATTAAGGTATTGTGTGGAAAATGATGTTGAAAACGACGAACACGCCTTGGTATTTGCTAAAAATTTGACGTTATGTTGTAATCAAAAGAATTTGACACCCTCTGATTGATTTCAATACTTCTTATTGCCCTGAGTATACTCCATTGGTCTTTATATAAATTAGTATGTGTTTATTAATGCAGAATTTGACAATGTCGTTAGAGGAAGAATATGACAGAACCGGTGATGATGAGGGATCCAAGTCCGATTATAGCGAAGGTCATGTTTCCCAATTGCATTTTTTATCGAGCAAAAAGCGGAAAAATGATTTTGAAGAAGTTGTCAATGTTTCCATTGAACCTCCTCCACCTCTTCCGCAAAATTATGAAGCGCGTGACTTTCGGCAACTCACACAACCGGATGGGAATGGTCATTTGTCCACATCAGTTGTTACTACATCGGTAAGTTTAAAGTATTTACTTCCGGTAGAATTTAATTTAGATATTCTTATTTATGCTTATTAATGTCTTTAGAGGCTCGAGTTGGATTTAAATGTAGATCGGTGTTAGTCAAGCTCCGCAAAATTTATGTAATTCTTATTGAGGTACCTCACTTGAAGTAGAGATTAAAGGCTACCAATTTGATGAGTGTATTTGATTATAAAATTGGGAATAGAGACAACCAAGTAGTTTTGGCGATGATTGAGCGTTGGTGGCCAACCACTCACACATTTCACCTACCTTGTGGAGAGCTAGGGATCACTCCTAGGGATTTTACTGTGCTTACCGGGATAGGTATCAGGACAGGAGAGCCGATGGAATTTGATGAGTCATCCACAAATTACGGTAACGCCATAAAGGTTTTTCCCGACATGATGCCTAAAGATTATGAAAAATGATGCATTAGTTTTGCTCACCTCTGAACTTACCTTAACCATACCGGAGTAAACATCAGAGATCCCGCTAATGCTAATACAATCTTTAGAGCATTTATGTTATTGTCCTTTGGAGGTGTCTTATTTAGGAACTCGAAGAGCTGGGCTCAACTAGAGTTGTTATGTCTAATTGTCATTTCAGAAAATAAGTCTTATACGACAGACTTCGGCTCCACTATATTAGGCCATCTCTACTACTGCCTTGACCAAGCATTGAAACAAGAGGTGAAATACATCGGCGACCTATTCTAATTGATCGAGGTAAAATATTTTTAATTAATAGTTCTAGTTATTTATATTTTTGGAATTCAAGATTATTTGGATAATTTTTTATTTTTTTTATCTTCTGCAGTATCATTGCTACAAGTATTGTCAGATAGGTCATCATATCTTGATAGATAATATGATTTTTGGCCAAGAATGTCAGCCTGGCAAACTAAAATATGAAAAATTACAGGAAATAAGGTGAATCGTCATCTAACACTAATGAGGCAACAACTGGATTTGCGTACAATCAACAACATGCAATGGGGCCCCTTTAGAAATATGAAAGATGCACTCATCACCGGTAATATCAGTCATAAAAGAGTACTCCTACAATGCCCATTTGGTGGATACGAGTGGTATCTTGGGGACCATTGTTGGGCTCAACTAGAGCATCGTGCAGTGTCGTACGACCCTCCAGAGAAACTCCATTGCTTCCCATTTTCTTATGTGGTTAAATCAAAGCACAACATTATATTGTGGGTCACCATGTCGACTATGATGCATATTGGAGACATGTTTTACATGGTGCACTCATGTCAGATATTGTGAGGTGCGAAAATATTGACATCTCAGGCCATGGTGCTTTGACAAGTGGAGTTACATTTCCACATGTTGAGTTTCCCACTGCAGATTTTTCTACTCATCCCTTCCCCATGGCTTGGCGATTACCCTGGATGGATTATGAAGTTAGGGTCGCCACATGGGACCACGCGGCATACCATTCCCTCTATTACATCGACTTCTACTATAGACATACCAACAGGATATGATTTTTTTGCTATGACTGAGGTTATGCGGAAGCTTACACTTGATAGGACATTAGATTTGGAGGCTCGACACCTTCATGACGAGAGTCGTATTACACATTTGACAGCGGACTTGAGACGTGCAGAGGGCCCTCTTTCCTAATTGAATGACTATTTAGATGGAGAAGTAAGTTGTTTAAACATCTTATGATTTATTTTCCGTTTAATTAATATTTATTATTTTAATTAATATTTATAGTTTTAAGTAATATTGATAATCCCATTTTATATGTATTAGGGGATTGTAGTCGATTGGGAAGATGACGAAGGTGAAGCAGGAACATCTCAGGCGGGGACTTCATGGGGTAGAGGTTCACAGGGGAGGGGTTCGCGGGGAAGGACATATGAAGGTGGGGCCGATCTTCCCCGACGATCAAGACGTACGCGGGGAAGGACATCTTTTGTTTAGTGTTGTATGGGTATTGTATGAGTGTTGTATGAGGATCTTATGAGGTTGGATGATTTTTAGTTGTTTATAGTTTTCAATGGAATCTTTTGTTTTTGTTATCTTGTGTTATGCAATTTCTAGAAAGCATTTTCTTATGCAATTTACAATTTACAATTTAGAAGTAGCATATTGTGTTATGCAATTTACAAGTATCATCTTGTGTTATATTCTTCATAGTTTTTATTGCAATATAGCCATTTGAAACAAATATAGCCGTTGGTAGAACAAAAAAAATTACTCAGCAAAACAGGCGCCTGATTGTTTTTTTTTTCAATCAGGCGCCTCTGTCTTAGGCGCCTGTTTTGCTGAGTAATTTTTTTTTCTTCCAACGGCTATATTTGTTTTAAATGGCTATATTTTGTTGGTAATGGTTATATTTGGTCTGTAACGACTCTATCATGTGAAGAAATCATATAAACTAAATAAGCGAAGCTCATATTATTCACAAATCAATTCGGATATTCTCTTACTTAAATTTTAGTGTTGTGTTCCATATCCGATGAATTTTGAGGCAATTCTTGATGTTTTCATCGATTCTTCATCAGAGGAAGAAGAGGAAGAGGATATTGAGCAATCTTCAACCGATTATAGTGATGACGATGCTATTAATGAGATTAAGCTAAAGATATTGTAAAATCAAGTAGAAATTGAAGAATTAGAAGAGGCAAAATCTTCAAGAACTCGTGTCGGTTCGGTTGTCGGGCATAAAACCATAAATCGCTCACGTGTTTTCTATAATAAGTTACATATGCACGACTATTTCCGTGATGAAAATGTTTATAGAAGCGATAATTTTCGTCGAAGATTCCGTATGAGCCGAGGACTTTTCGATCATATTTTGAATGTGGTGGTTGTTTATGACAAGTTTTTTGCTTGGAAGCGAAATTGTGCAAATGTTTTAAGTTTATCGCCTCATCAAAAAGTTACGGCGGTATTCCGTATGTTTACATTAGGAGTGTCAGCGGACAACTGTGATGAATATGCTCGGGTTGCAGGGAGCACAACAATTGAGTCACTTATGATATTTTGTAATGCCATGATTGTGTAATTCGGTACAGAGTATTTGAGATCGCCAACTCCGGACGATATAAAATGGATGTTGTACGTTGCCGAGAAGCGTGTATTTCCCGGCATGCTAGGTAGTTTGGATTACATGCATTGGGAGTAAAAAAATTGCCCCACGGCTTGGGCGGGTCAATACACGGAGTATAAGAAAATACCAACAATCATTTTGGAAGCGATGACATCTCATAATTTATGGATATGACATTGTTTTTTTGGAATGCCTGGTTCCAACAACGACCTAAATGTTATTGATCAATCACATCTCTTTCAAGATCTTTGTCTTGGTCGTTCTCCACCTTGTAACTTTGAAGTCGATAGAAAACCATACGACATGGATACTACTTGGCGGATGGTATATATCTGAAATGGGTAACGCTTGTTCAAACCTTACGATTTTCCCGAGGTAATACAGAGAAATATTTTGTCAAGTAACAAAAGTCATATTGAAAAGACGTAGAACGAGCTTTTGGTGTGTTTTAATCTCGATTTGCAATTATGAAAGGTCCGGTAAGAAGTTGATCAACCAAAAACCTCGGTAAAATAATGCAAACATGTATAATGCATAACATGATCATCGAGGAAGAACGCAATAGGTCTGGAGTAAGCTTATTGACCGAGCATTTTGTCATAGACCCTCAACCAATTGACTTGAATCGGGAAGATGTCACTTTACAATGATATATTGCGAAGTACGATAAGATGACAACTTCAGATAAGTATATGACACTTTGAAATTATCTCATTAAGCATTTGTGGAAGCATTAGAGAAACAACTAATATTTTCAATTATTTGTAATTTTTATGTAAACGCAACTTTATTTCAATTCTATTTAATTTCAAGTAAGCATTTTATGAAATGTATTTAAAAAATTTATTTCAAAACTAAACTTTCTTAAAAAGATTATATTATTTAAAATTACCAAACTTCTTAAATCCAGATAAACTTCTTAAACAAGGTTTTTAAACAAAATATAACAAGGTTTTTAAACAAAGTATAACCAAACTTTTTAAACAAAATTCACTAAAATACTACCAAACTTCAGCTAGAGCATCTTAGGCATTATTATTAACTTTAAACATTCTCGCCATAACCGTATTACGTTGTGCCTCCCAATAAATTATTTGAGTGTCGTCCAAAGTAGACATGTCCGTTGCCATCACATTTTGATCGTTTTGGGCTTGAAATTGAGCTTCTAAATTGACCACGGCCTTTATCTTCCTTTCTCTTAACTCTATTATATGGACATCTTTATCTTCCTTCTTCTTATCTCTCTCAGATATGTACTCTTCTCTCTTCTTATCTCTCTCAGCAACATACTCTTCTTTCTTTTTCTCCATTCGGTCACGGCGACTAATAAATATATTTTGGCTTTCAATAAGAAGATTTTGTCTTTATTCATTCTTTTCCCTTAGTTTAGCACTTTTGATACCGCTGAAACGTTCTGTCTCCTCATCCGTGACAAGTACTGGAGGGTTTGTATTAGAGCTAACGGGTGTGTCGGGTGTTGCCGGAGTAGACATTTCAGGGCTAAAGTTTGATGTTTGCTTCATTCGCACATTGCGAGCTAAAGTGTCTGGGTGTTGGTCTTGCAATATTTTCCAACATTGATGACAACTTAAAACTTCATAAGCTTCTTTATACAACCATTTGCCTTTGCCATGTGCTTCATAAATCGCTTTGGCGGCATCGTCCATTAAAATAGATTAAGACAATATAAAAAAATGTATAATTTTGGTAAAAATAGTTTATAATTTATTAGTAATGGCAAATTTTGAATTACTTACCAAATTTCTTTGTTGCATACCGCTTATTAGACCTTGCATAACATTTTTCAAATAAGTCCCATAAACCTTGCAAGCACGATTCATATTCGACCAATGATTTTTTAAAGATGAAGCTGAACGTTCAACCTGTTTACCATCCTGTTGACAAAAATCATGAAATGCATCCAAAACTGAGTCCCAAAAAATATCAAGTTGTTGGTTGTTGCTTTTGATTCTATCCTCTGAGACATGAGCCCAAGCTATTGCAAGATTTTTGTTTTGAATACCCGCCCATTTCAACAACTGAGACCCCCCCCTCCATTGGTATTTTTCGTTGCCGAGTGACGTTTGACTTTGTTTTTTTGTCCATCAACAACTCTCGCGTCTTCGTATTGAGATAAGTAGCCGATTGAGTACCATGTGATTGAGATGATTAAGATTGTGAGGGATTGGTGAATGAAGAAGGATGTTGGAATTGGGTGGAAAAGACGAACTGAGAGGATTGTCCCCAATTATTGGGTGCTATGAACGGATGAGAGGGTTGTACCTAATTGTTGGGCGAGTTAAAAGATTGAAAAGGTTGGGATTGAGGTGATTGAGGTTAAGGGGAATGAGTGAATTGCAACCAATTAGGTGAGATTTGTTGTTGTTGTCCAAAATTATTGGGTTGATTCAAATTACTCTCGGTAGTGGAATATTTCTCTTGCGTTGTATTCGAGGAACTCATCTAATAATTTGTATATATATATAATTAATAATCATGAAAAACTTAAAACCCTAGAATATAAAAATCTAAAAAATTAAAAGGGATATGGTAAAATTAAACAAGGGCTTACATTAAGAGATCAACCTTCAACAATTTAAAACCTTATTTGATTCCAATAGAGTGAAGGAGAGTTGTGGTGCAATTGGGTGGGGTTTTTGTTTAAGTGGTGAAGAGAGGGAAATGGTTTTTGAAAATGTAGTGAAGAGATGGAAATTACTTAAGTTTTAGAAGCTCCAACGAATTTACTCAGTGGAACAGGTGCCTAAGAGTTGGGCGCCTAATTAAAAAAAATTAACTTAGGCGCCTGTTTAAAAATAGAACAGGCGCCCAACACTTGGGCGCCCAATCTCGAACTTAAAAAGCAAGACTGAATTCCAAGACTCAGCCTTTCTTTTTGAGACTCAAAACCAAGGTAGTGAGGCACTGTTGGATGATAAAAATCCTATGTGGCACCTATAAATCCAAGGTAGTGAGAAACTTTAGGAGATGCTCTTGCAATAAGTTTCCCATATCTTAAGATCATCAATGAATCAAAACTTTCATAGGAAAAACATATTGCTACCATGGAACATTAAGATCAATCACAAAATTACTTAAACATATATTAAACAAAATCGTCTCACTTTAGAAAATACTAATTTCTTGCTAAGATAATAATCTACAAAAGTAAGCACTCTTGACTTCAACAATATAAAATGAATTTGAAAACTTGAGAAAATTAAATTCTTCAAGCTCTCCCTATAACATACAACGTTCTGGTCACATTGGCATTGTTAAGGCATTCGAAAGATCAGTTAATTGCATAAGGTTATTAAGAGCATCCACAACAGTAGGTGGGTGAAAAACTAAATAAATCAGGGTGAATTCAATCCACCCCACAATAATTTGTTTGGAAATCAAGGTGAATATCACTTAGCGCAATTCTGAACCGTGCAAAAACATTAACGTTCACGATTCAGCCACGTGTCCCCATCAGAAGCGTTCATCACATCGGCGTTATTCAGAACTGCGCATAGTAATGACCAATAAGGATTGCCACGTATTTGTTTTTTTTTTAAATTGCTGCACAGTTCAAAACCGTGCAGTATCCTCCTGCAAGTTTTAGGCATAAACTTCATTCGTTTTCACAAGTGTTATTCCTCACAACTTTGGCATACCCAACTTTGCCATATCCAAGTTGTATTCCCTAAGTTTCCCAACCAAACATTTTCTTCTCCATAATTCAAAGCATTAATCCCCGAACAATGTCAGGAGAGTCTAGTCAAAGACCGAGCTATGCATACCCCCAAACAAGACGTAATCCAAGCTCTGAAGTAAAACGAAGGGGGAAAACATTGGTAACAAACTAGCAGTCGGGTACGTGTTATTGCACGTGCCTCAAAATGTTGTTTAAAGCACATTGTTTACATGAGTCTAGTCATGAAGGACACCCCTATATGTTGTGCCTTATAATTTTGGTTAAATCATAATGTTTGAAAGAGTTTGTACATAGAGGTAGCACATTCTTATGTAAAATTTGTAACGCTCCTCCAAATAATATTAGCGCATTACATTATGGTTGAGAGCGCGGATAAGGTAAATGAAGTGTTGGTGTTGTTGCCCTTGATTGCCAATATTTTTACCAAAGATATGCATGCTTGAAAGCTGTGGTGATTGAAGACTTTTATGTAGGCCATTCAACTGAATAAATCATAGGCAATTCCTTCTGCATGGTGGTACAGTTAATGTGTTCTCTATGAACCAAAGCTTCGGCAGTTCCTTTACAAACTGGTATTGTGAATCTGTATCCTAGGAAATGAGATTCCCTGGAAGACAATAATGGATATCCTAGGAAATGCTACATTGCCACTAGAAAACTATGGGATTAACAATTATATTTGACAACAACATCTTGGTACCTTTGAATTGAGTCAATCAAGGTCTATTCCAGTGACCTATAACTCCGTCCCAACTTCTATAATTTTTCTGGGATAACCCTTTCAGAGTATAGTTGCAAGATTCATAGGATTTAACTGAGAGTAGGTGCTAAACTAATTTGTAGTCATGTTGTAATAAGAGCTTACTTCTTTGGATAGTTGTAGTGAGGATACATTTTATGAAGCTTTTCGACCAAATCCCTTGTTCTGATTGTATGAGCTAAACAAATGTATCCCCCATCTGCTTTGAGGTTCTCGTATGCGAGTAGGAGTGCATCTGCAACATCCCATACATGATCTACAAGCGCACGTAATATGTTTTCCAGTCTGCCAAGCCTATCTGTCAGATAAAGATGGGAATGTCACATAGAAATAGAAATGGACTATTTACCTTTATAAAATCTAGTCGTATGCCAGTGATTTTCAATATCAATATATAAGGATCGGTAGCTAAGGTACATAAAGAGAAACCTATGAAAATCGTGATTTAAGCTGCTAGCATTCGTTGTGGATTGAAGCATTGGCCCAATAACAAGGCGTGGACAAACTATCACAATATCTAGCTTAGTCTCCTTTGCGTATTCCAGAGCCTTGCTTTCCGCTGCTATTTTGGCAAGACAATATCAGTTCTGGAACATAGATATCAAGCTTCAAATACATTAACTTTACCAAACGAAACTTCAAATATATTAGAGATCGAATTAAGTTTTTTTGCCAAACAATTATATTACCTTTATTTATCTCTAGTACTCTTTATCCAACCAACATGCCTCATCCACGACATGATCTCGTGGCCAGTTAGGATTAAACCCAACAACACCATCAGATGAAGCAGAAATAACTCTCTTCACTCTTGTTTCTAAACAAGCCTGAAGTATGTATCATATTCATGAGTATCAATTTTTTGGGCGATAAGCGGTGAATACTTAAAAAAGTTTCTTTGGTGGGGCACATGGCAGTGATGGCACCCCTTCCACAAAGAGTGGTTGTTAACTCCAGTTTGGGATGTTCATCTATAATTGTCTTTTGCACTAAGTTGTTAAATATCTCAGTTTATAATTAAAATTTACTAAGTAAAGATAGTACCTCTTCTTCAAGGTGTATCGATGTGTCTAATTCAGCACATACAATATGTTATGATGGAACTGGGAATGCAACATGGAATTCTCCGACGCATCCTTCGATGGCTGCATGAAGAGAGTTGTAATCTAGCAAGTCTTCCTTGAAGAGTTTCAGGTTCTCCGAAGCCTTGTCAAGTGTCTTCAAATGCGCATTTTTTTGTCTCCTGCAATAAATTTCCACAATCAAATCAATTATAAATTGAATCATAACAAGTACATATATATATGAGTACATAGAAGAGGAGTACGGAAAATACAATACCCAGGTTTCTAATGGTCCCATGAACAATATATCTTTTTGAGAGTAAGACCAATGTATTTCAAACACTTGCCTGATTTTGATTATTTTTATTTTTCACATAAGCTCCGATATACTTGCAGCTAACAAGAGAAAGTTCAAAGTAATTCCCATAGTCGTCATGCACCTGAGATTCCTTAAAGACATGCACTAAAATTCATTAGAGAATGAATAGATCTTCATGCAAGTATACAACTATTACCAAAATAAGTATGCGTCGTTGACGACAATGTCCATCTCTGGACATCTACAAGTGAGGACTGAATCTGAAACATAGTTAATACATACATACATACATACATACATAAACAAATCTATATATAAAGCTTAAGTCATCTCAACCGATGAAAATATAAGTGGTTACTATATGAGAAGAATATCATGTGATGCAAATAGAGGCAAGAAACCATAAATGAAAGAATGGGCCTAGCAGAAATAACAATGCCAATTTAGAATAGGAGAAGCAATCAAAAAATCCTTGTTTAATGATAGTGAAGCTAGGAATGACTATACTTACAAACCTATATGAAACTAAAATGGAATTCAACCGAATAATTTGTTCATGTAAATAAAGATCTGGTCTTCATAATTGACAACTTCTAATAGCCTCATGTAGTATCAACACACAGGGAAACTTTTAAGGGATATAGGCCATTCATTTAGGTGGGAATGACTTAAGAGAGAATGCCTCCATAAAGAATGTAGGATTCGAATTGTAATATTAGACAAGGCTAGAACGATGATACTGATGGTAATTGTAGGTACAAATCACACATGGTCTACTCCTTGAACCTTGGTGAAGCTTCTTGATACCAGTAATATGTATTCTGAAGAGTCACTGAGGTATTATAAAGAACACTGTTTATCTCAAATTTTAAACTGGGATCCTATGTTAGGAAGAGCCAACTGTTAATGGAAAAAACTGGAACTCAAAGTGATGATAATCAAACTTATTTGTATCCATATATAAAGTCCAGCCATGACAACGAGAAACAATAATTAGGAGAGAATTCAAAAAAAGTATTGTTGTTCTCAAAATCTTTATAGATAATTGACATCATTACTATCACAAAAGACTAAAAACAGGTAACACACCTTGGTATAAAATCTTGGTTCCCGATAGTGTGTTGGATTGTTTCTTTGCTTATAATCTTCAGACTAATGAAAAGTTAAGATTTCTCAACCAATTTTTTTCCAAATTCCAAAAATGAAGTCATGGTCCATGAAATGAGGAATAATTAACAAACTTCCGCGAAAAAGGAAAAGAAAAAAAAGAACAATTTCATTCAAAAAACCTGGACACAGATAATCAACTTATTTCATGATATTTAACATTTGAAGTGCAGATCTAACACGATACTTTCGTTTAAAAAACTTGGACACGGATAATCAACTTGTTTCATGATATTTAGCATTTGAACTGCAGATCTAGGACAATACTTAGGTTATAAAATCACTTATATAACGATCTATAATAACAAATAAGATGGCCAATGATTTATAGGCAGCTACAACAGCCTTCTATCAATGTCAACATATTCACACCGTCTGTCTTCCCCAAATAGTTCTTGTTCTCATAAGCAACATTGACAACAATTTTCTAAACAACGGGGACGCTGCAAATGGTGCCCGCCAGAGAAATTCTATTTTTCGTAGCTTTTTCTTAACTATTAGTCTTTGAACTGTCTTTAGATAAGTTAGGTAGCATCATCTGTTAGGCACAACAGTCTCTTAAGGAAAGAACAAAATCTTGAACCAAACACATTAATTGAGTTGTAATGCTCATCACCCAAGTCCAAATATGGTGAAAATCTTGATAATGCAACGAAATGGGACATATTGCACAAGGTTATTTGCAAGGGAATATGACTTTTGTAAAGCCTCAAAGTTATTGGTATAAAAGACCTCCACCAGGGTCTATTTTTTTGTGTCTACATTTGATTATACCAGTTTTCTTTGTAGTTTGGATATGTGAGGTCTAAGATGGACCTAAACAGCGACATATACCAACAAATTTTTCAGTTTTCTTTGTAGTTTGTGACTACCAACAAATTTCACTAATTTCCTTGGCTAGACTTTTGTCAAAAGATGGAAAAAAATCCTAACACCATGTTCTCATATGGACCACAAAATCTCGATCAAAAATGTTTTCTCCTAAAAAATGCCGCAGCTACTATGCACTATAAGATGGCGCATACCCTCTGCATTATCCCCATGTTGAGCAAGATGAGTTTTTCTTCTCTCTCTTTTTATGGAATGTAGTGTAAATATCTAACTCACAGTATGGGACTTATTCGTCCCGTGGCATGAAGTTCTTAATAGGGGATTTCAAATATTACGTACTTAAGTTCCAAATGACACAACAAAAACTAGTAGAGAAATAAAGCTATACAGATAAAAATATTAAAATTATGGAAAACACATACATTACTATTAAGGGTGACGATTTCCCTCCCACAGACACCATCCTCGCTCAAAAGTGCAGACATAACATACCCTATAACACCAATAAACAGCTAATTTATGTTAAAACATTTAACATACCCTATATGTCCAAATGTTTTCTAATTCGCCAATGGCCTAGGATTTAGGATTCTACAAGCACAGAATGAACAGCACTACGAAACATTTACTCGAGCCAACTATGGAAGAGAAGAAACAAGTATAAGTGATTTTATATCATGGATGAAAATTTACATACATCTATAGAATTAAAGCCAATGAAGCCATACAACAGTTAGTCCACACATGCCACATGAGCAAAGCCTACAGAGATATGATAAGAAAAAATAAACCTTGTAAATATGTCTATTACATGTCTGCGACTACATCTTCTGTCTCGGTCTTTTCAACAAGTTTCCCTTTAGTCCACCTTTTTAGCATCTCCAATGTAGCCTTGGGCTGATCCATTAGGACCATGTGGCCGGCGTCATAAACCTGTTTGTCGTAATAAAAGTTTGTATTAGTAATACGGTTTGTCGTCTAGACTGGGATAGTAGACAACCTAGAACAAGCAAATTTACTATTGAGATTAACGGCAATTAGAGTAAAGCTTTTCTAGATTATGGTACATACTTTAACAGTGTGTCTCAATATTAACATCAACATTGGTTTTCGACTCACATTTTTCCCACGATATCCTGTTGATATGATCTGTAATTTATCTCGCAATATTTAAACTGTGCTTTGGTTTTTTATAAAAGAAAAGATTAAGGAAAACATTTTAATGAAGAGTCATTTCGACAAGAATGGTATAAATGAAATCATGGAAATATAGTTTGGTTAGTTGGTTTGGAGATGCGAATACAAAGGAAATATCTTAAATGTTCATATTTGCAAATGATTTCAAAAAAAAATTGTTCACTATTTGTTCTGCTGAATTGAATTATCTCTCTTGATTTTATGAATCTAAGATTTCCTATCGATGTATTTCTTATTCTATTAATCAAAAATTTCTTTATCCAATTTTGTGATATATACTGTCACCATATTACTATTACTGAATCTTAATTTAAGGTGGATGGAAGGAGAGACCTTTAGAAACTAAGAGGACCATAGCTTTTCATTTGACCTATTTTTGCGCCATCAACTACAAAAAGAGCAGTGGGTGATCCAGCAAACTATTTATGACCAGACCATTCCATAGCATGAACCCACCTTGAGTTACCTGATCAAACACAGAACACAAACTAGTTACAAAATAATGATCCCTTAACATATGTACTATATGGCAATTTTCACATCTATCAAAGAATTGGACTTGTGGACTGGACTGAACTGAAGAACTTACCAAGCCAGTTGCATATGAGGTCGTACTCCCCGGCATAAATAAGCAACTTCACTCCATTTTCAAGGAGAGCAGAAATACCAACTTCAAGATTTCTCATCCAGTCCATTAACATTACCTGATACACAGTTGGGCTACAAGAAACAAACTCTATCTCCCCAACACCAAGAGCGCCCCTAACAGATTTTTGATTAAGGAATTTCAACATGTTTGAGAAATCGTAGCAGAGGTCACCTTCACACTTCTTTCGAATGTCATAGTACTAAAAAAATTGAAACCGTCGATATAACAATCATGGAACCAAAGATTATTTTCAACAAAAAAGGTAAGCAAAAGTGATAGTCACAACTTCTTACATTTTTATCTCTGGCGAAACTCATGATTTTGTTGAACACTTAGTTGCAAACAACATAAGAAGCCATACAAGCGGCTGTACCATGGGTGCCTGAAAGCCACTACCATCATTAAACCTTAAGGAATAGTAACCTAATAAGATTATAGGTACTTGAAGATCGATACACTACCCCAAATGTTTTGGGGTCTTTTGCAATAACCATATGCATGTACAGAGGTAAGAGATACCCCAGACCATGCATGTTTCATCAATGAATGATGGACGAACTGAAATAGTCCCCTACATGAGGAAAAAATAGGACTTACCACATAGCTTAATCGCTAACTTGCATGCTGGAAGCATCTTGTTAACATTCTTATAATCAAATTGTTGAATTATTCCCATCTCCAAAGCGTAATTTGAATATGTTTTATACTAGATTACAAGATCAGTGAGTCCATTACCAATAGTAAATCCCTACAAAGCCAATTTAAAACTATGTTACTCCATGAAGCAAGTAGAAGCCACTAAATATAAGACTAAATTAAATATAATTGGAGACATGCCTTCAGTAATATGGATACCTTCCTTAGCTTTGTTGCCTCGGTGAACTCGAGCGGCAAATGCTGGAATGTAATGCCCAACATATGATTCACCCATTATGTAAAAATCATTCTTCGCATATTGAGGATGCTCGGTGAAAAATGCCTAAACATAGAAAACAAAAAGGCTCAGACTTAATCACCAATTTGAATAAGCAAACACACTTCGACTTAATCACCAATATTAATGAAATCTAGGACTTTCACCTCCTGTAACTCTTATCAGCCATTGTTACGTTGGTATGTATAAATAATTGTAGTATTATGGTTTATGATATTTCTTTCGCTAGCTTATTGGCAATTTTATTTGTTGTGATGAATTCATTGTGTAACTCAATCAATCCATGCGCGCTATCTTGAAACAAGGGGATTTCTTATGCACGATGGACGATGAAAAGTTCTAAGCTACCGAGCAGATACTTAATTTATATAGACTCTCCATGAGCAATTTAGTAATTTGGTTTTATACTTTTTTTTGGAAAGGATTTGGTGTTATACTTTATTCTCAATCACATACAAAACTATTTTACAAATCTACAATGTATACCATTAATTTGTAGAGCTTAGTATTTAGAATTCAGTTTCACTTTTTTGTTAGACGGAAAAAGAAATTACCTGCAAGAAATCATACAGATCGTTGCTAACTCCATCTTCATTATGACGAAGATCGTGATTATCAGAGCTGAAACTAAAACCAGTTCCGGTCGATTGATCAACATATAAAAGGTTTATTGCATGCAAAGTAAAGATACAAATTACTTCATAACCATCATGTGTATAAATCAGAATAATGGTCATATTGTTAGTGAAAAACCAACTAAGAAGTTGTAGTTTGAAGAAATAATAATACCTGGTCTAGCCATATTCATTCCATACCAGAGACAAGTTTTTTGCAATATTGAAAAGTTCATTTTCATAGAAAATAACCAATTCACTGCTATATCCTGGACCTCCAGTTAACCATATAACCACTGAATCTTTCTTATTGGTTCGTGATTCAAAAAAGAAGTAGAACATCCTACAATTCCCAAATGAAATAATTCAGTACACAACTACATGCTCATAACAACATACAAAACATCTAGAAACAATTAACGGAAATAAAACGAATACAAATCATAGTAAGAATCATGCTTTAGACAAATAAAAAAGGTGCCTCCGAAATTTGTATCCTTCAAATTCCCCCAAAATCACCCCTTATGTGTGTGAGAATTTCTTAACGAATTACACCCAACTATTTTATCTCTTCCCACATATACTCTATAATATTCCGATCATTAACTCAGTACCCATATCTAATTATCACTTTTATTTTACCCAAACTAAAATTCTCTAAAAGGGTTTTAAAACAACAACCAAATAAACTCCAATCACAACTCAAACCACACTCAATTTCAAACCCTAAAAAATACCCAAAAACTCAAATTCAATTTACCTCGCAGCATGAGAATGCTGAATCTTATAATACCCCAGCCAGCCAGGGGCAAAGCAAAGGGGGACCAGTGGGGTCAAATAATCCCATTGGATTTGCCAAAAATCCATTACCAGATAGCTAAAAATGATACATATATGTATAATTTGTATATATTTTACCCCACTCAGTCCTACTCATATAATTGTTATTGGTCTAGTGGGCAAGTATGTTGGTTTTGACTACTTAAATAAGGGTTCAAGTCCCCACGGCCTCATTTTTACATTTTTTGATTATCAATTCCTACTTATCATTTAACATTACTTTTAGATTGGGGACTCTCTTCTAAGACTTTTATTTATTATTATTATTTTTTAACATGGCATGAGTTCTAATATAAGCAATACTAAAATACCCTAATATGTTTTGTTTTTTTTTTCTCGGGGGCGATGCCCCCGAACCCCCTCGTTTTGTTTTTGCCCCCAGTGGACTCAAGTCCTGTCTTCGCCCCTGTACCCAGCATGATACCCCTGATTCTTCCCCATTTGTTGGGGTTGCAATATTTGATCCATTTGAAAAACATGCTCAAATTTTGAATAGTAAACATAGCTCTCAATTTTTTCTACAAGATCAAGCACCGAATAGTTCATCGAATTCATTATACCCAACTCTCTCTCTTAATCTCCTGAATTAACAGAACAAAACATCATGAGAGTTATGAGTTCGCGTTGTTGATGCTCACTAACACAATGTGTGTTTTCGATCAAAGACTGATTGTTGCTGAACCTTGTTTCACAACTTCCATGGCGTACTTCACTTGCAAGAGACGACCTGTGGGACTCCATGTTGTTACGTTTGCGAAATCGATCGAAAGGGATTTAGATTCTAGGGTTTGTGAAATAAAGGTGGAGATAAACTTCAAAGAAATTGGGGAGAGGATCAATCCCAAGCTAGTAGATTACTTAGAAGCATCAAGTTATCGTTCTTGCACATCGAGCATCACCATATGGTTTAGAAGAAAAGGTTTTGTTTGGGTTTGGAAGAGAGGAGAGAGGATTTTGGTGGGTTTGGTTTGGAAGAGAGGAGTTTGGTGTATTTGGGAGAGACAAAATGTTCGAGGATGATTTATAGAAATACCCTTCATTTTGTATTTATGCTTCCCAAAATACCTCTAATTTCTTATATACGAAAAGTTATGCGTTGAGCTTCCATTTATACCCCTTCTTTCATCACCTAATTACGATTGAGATGCCTATTTTGGATGGAATTTGGTACATACGAAATAGGGGCATTTTAGTGTTAAATAAATTTTGAAAGTAGACTAAATAACTCTCATGATCTAACGGCTGTGTTATAAACCAAAGCATATATTTTCCACAACATGTGTAGGGTAGGGTGATCAACAGCCCGAGATTGAATCTCATGGGATAACTATTCCTTTAGTATTATAGATATGTGGCCTTTACACCTAACGAGCGACAATGATCCCTCCCAAACCCTCGAGGAATTGAACTGAGTTGGTATCCTCTCGGACGGCTGGGTCCATATTTCTGCTAGATCGGTAGAAATGCCGGTAAGTTTTGTTTGTAAAAATTTAAGCATTATTAGCGTATATTGCCAATTGTTCGAAAAAATGCCTGAATGAAAAATTAATATGTATTTATGGATAGAACCGAGATGAAATACAATGTAGGGGATCATTGGATAAGGTACTGAAGTGGTACCAATGGATTGTGCGGTATCCGACGTTGAAGAAGTTAGTCGACGATATGGGTTTTGAAGAATTTTTGTCGATTAAGGCGGGAAACTTGGATAACCGCTTGATTCATACTCTCGTGGAACAGTGGTGGCCTTCCACCCATACATTTCGCTTCCCTTGTCGGGAACTTGGTTTTACGTCGTTAGACTTCATCATGCTGACGGACATATCTTTTGGGAGGGGTCGCGAACTCCCGTACGATGAGAAGTACTCCAAGTTGGACGAAATAGAAAAGATGTTCCTGGGAATCACAAGTAGTAACATCAAGTACGATAACATCACTCTCGCCTATTTAAAGACGTGGAAATAGGCTTTAAATCTACAGCTCAACAATTGCAACCAAGAATTGGATATAGTATATGCGAGGGCATTTATTGCCTATATGATGGGTAATATCTTCTTCTCGAATGCGCAAGCATCTCTTCCGGCGGGTTATCTTGTATCTTTGACAAACTACAATATTATAGGTATGTCGGTATTCGACTGGGGTACGCCGATTATGGCATATTTGTATCGGGGACTAGATGAAGTCTCAGTGCTGAAGAATGGGAAGGTAAAGAAATCGATCACAAGATTTTATGCTATGTTAGAGTTCTAGTTCTTTGAGTACTATCGGGTTAGAATGTATCTGGTGAAGGTTTCAAACTTTAACTATATTTATCCCTGTATGGGTACGTGGAGATATGAAAGGGCTAATTCGGGGTCTAAAATCCATTATTCTTTTGTTATGATCAGAGAAATGATAGAATGGAAGGACAAAACCAACATAGATTGGTAACCATGGCATAAGTCTAGACAATTAATCAGTTCAGAGGTAAGAATTGTGCATTTGTTAAGTGTGAAGAGGGTTCCTTTAGTTTCAGTCCCATACGGGAATGGTACGTTTGGTATTTAGGAGACTGGTGTATGCGTCAGTTGACCGGGGAAGATAGTGTGCCATATGACCCCCCCTCAAGAGATTATGGAATTCCTGCGGCACGGTCGAGAGTTATATCAGGGTCTGAAAGATGTGGACTTCTACGATGGTCGCAATTATCTTGTTTCAGACGTAGATTACATGAGATATTGGCGTGCCGCTAATCCAAATCCCAAGATCGGTTATAATTTAGTCAAGATAGCCAAAAATATTTGGATGGTCAGGCATAATCTAGTGAAGCCCGATGTATACTTGCCACCTATGTCGAGTTTAGCTACGTCTTCACAGGTGCAAGACTATGGTGTTTAGGTGACCGGCGATCAACATGATATGGGATGGTTCATGGATATGGGGGGAATGAGCGATCAACATAGACAGATACCGATCCCGGTAATGCAGGTACCATACCCGTGTCCACCTATGTATAGTGCAGAAGAGTTGTGGCATCAGTTCCAAGGAATGTGGTATGCGGCATATGAAAACTCGAGGCAATACATTAACCACACGACCGAGTTAGAGGGGGACATGAGGCGGGCACAAGAGATCATCCGATAGACATCCGAGAGACTAGCTGAGATGTCCATTTCTAACCAGACAGAACTGGTTGTGCAATGTACCTATGATGAGAGTCTCACACATAGCAGACGCGCCCGCCAAACGAAAAGAGGTCGTCCCAGTTAGGCTATGCTTTATTTAAAACTTTTATTTATGTTTTGTTTAAACTACGTTGAGTATGATTTGTTTTGTTTAAAATTTTTATTTGCTATGTTAAAACTACGTTGAGTATGCTATGTTTTGTTTAGAACTTTGATATGTTATGTTAAACCTTAGGTTTTTTATGACCTCCTCTCTATACTTGGCTTATTTGGTAATGACAAATGTAATATTTTTGGGGCAAACTTGTTGACCAAGTATCTCAACAGCTATATTCCCTTGGAAACTTTATATTCCCTTGGAAACTTTATATTCCCTTCTCAACGGCTATATTTTCTTGGAAACTTGTTGACCAAGTATCTCAACGGCTATATACGGCTAGTTTTTTCATATATAAATATCTATACTCTCATATTAACTATCTTCTATACTTTTTTCCCTCCTTATCCTATAAACAAAACTACTATGTTATCCTCGAGCTCCCAATCTAATTCTCAAAACTTCTCTCAATCCTCCAATACGAACCAACAATTGAACTTATTTTCAGTTCAATTTGGCACATTTGATCTGTCGCAAATGCCTAACCCTTCCCAATATCATGATAACCATGTTCGCCACCTATTCCCGCCACCCGACAATCAATTTCAATCTTAAACCCAAGGATATTACCAAAACCAAGGATATTACCCTCAATTTGATCCTCATACGGGCTCGTACTCTCAACCGGGGAATTCATATTATACATCTCAAACCGGTTTTGCCGGTAAAAGTTCAAGTACCATGCCGATGAAAGCTACATGGGGTTTAAATAATTTAAACCTCAATACATCACCGATTGTATCTCCAGATTTCTCTCCGATCATCTCTAAGGAACTCAATCCGATTCTCATAAGAAGTAATATGCACGAAAAGGCAAAGTCTAAACCAAATACGGCATCGACACCTATTGTAGTTGAAGATGTAGTTGAGGCTGAGGAAGAAGTTCATAATGATAAAGACATATACAAGAACTCAAAAAATTAGTCTTCTGAGGATTTCGTAAATCTTGCACGTGCTTGGTCTCAAGTATCTCAAAACCTCGTTACCACAAACAACCAAAAAGCTACTACATTTTGGTTCAAGGTGTGTGACCAATTCAACTCATTCTATGTTGACCAATTGATGTGGAGATCGTACAACAGTGTCAATTACGCGTATAAGCGGCGGCGCATTAAGGATTGTTCAATTTTTAGAGGCGTCATTCAAGACCTTGAAAGCCGGTATTTTATCGGCATTGGATTGGGCGACTTCGTAAATATATATATATATTTTTTCATTTGATTCATTTTGTTATGTTAATCATACTCATTAGAATTTGAAACTTAATTTCTAGGAACGTATGGCATACGAGGCATTCGACAAATATAAAAAAGACCATTTACATTTGTGAAGGCTTACAAAGTCTTGGAGCAGTGCCCAAAATGGTCACAAACTCATCATATCGGGTAACCCGGCCGCAACGTCGCTAAGAAGTCAAATTTTCACGATAGCCCGGGTAACTCCACCAACACCGATTTTGAAACACCTACTTCTGACAATCCAAATGTCATAATTCCGGATGATTCTATCGACGTGGATGCACCACTATATTCTTATGGGGATGTACGACCGGACGAAAAAAAAAATACAAGGCAAAAGAAGTGGTAAAGTCAAGTATAGGTTATTGGGAGAAGAATATGTTTGAGAGGACGACCAACATGATGAAGTCATAGAATGAGAAAGATGAGCAGAAGAAAGAAGAAAATGAAGCTAGAACTAGAGCTAGAGCATGAGAGGAACAAAAGTTGGCTAGAGAGGCTGAGATTCAAATGAGGCGTAAAGCAGAACTAACTTGAAAAAAAGCCATCGAAGATGTGCATATGGTTAAGGTAATGACAACGGACCCAAGTAACCTACTAATGGCACAAAGGCGTTGGATGAAGAAGCAAATTAAAGAATATTCGAAGAAGTTGAAGGAGCAGTGTCCAAGTGATGACGACGTTTCCAGTGATGAAGATTAATGTAATCCTTAGCGTTAATAGTAGTTCTTAAGTTCTATATAATTTTATTATTTTAATAAAATTGTTATTAATCGTACGTAATCCTTAAAATATGCTTCAATCAAGTAGAGCAAATACATTACAACTTTAACATAGCACTTGCTAACAAAATACATTACTTTAGAAAATAAAAAAATAGTGATGAAGACTATATTACTCCGCCTCTTTTCGATTCCACAAATGCGCAATAAGTTTATCTCGTAATTGGAAATGTGCACCTTCATTTCTAATTTCATAAACCTTCTGGATGTACTCTGCCATAGTGTTGATCGTGTATTTTGGATTTAAGTCTGCATTCTAATTTTTCATGGATTTTCTAAACTCGGGATCAATGTCCATTTGCCGAATATAAGTATGACGTTCATCTTTGATGATCATATTGTGTAGAATTATACATGAGTACATAACATTTCCTAGATCACTAGGTTTCCAAAATCGTACATTGTATGCCAATATTTAAAACCTAGCTATAATACCCCAAAAGTACGCTCTACGCCTTTTCGGCATGCTACTTGCATCTTTGAAAAATGTCTTTCGGCATCGTTGGACAAATTTCTTATGGTTTGAACAAGTGTTTGCCATTTTGGATAGACTCCATCCACTAAATAATAATACCCCATAGTGTGTGGTACCGTGCCTATATTATAATTGCATGGCGGCGTAACTCCCTAAGACAAGTTGTTGAAAAACCACCCTTGATGCAAGATATTCACGTCGTTGTTAGAACCGGGCACCCCAAAGAATATGTGCCATATCCAAAGATCTTGTGATGCAACCTGTAGTATCATATTCCCCAGATTAGACAAGAATAAGCCAGCATGATATAAGCCGAAGACAGCTCAACAATCTATAAATCGAAGAGAGTTCAACAATCTATAGTCGAAGACAGCTTAATATTCTAGAAGATTCCATGATTCTTCGACCTACCAAAAGTAGCCGTTGAAGCCTGATCAAGAAGGAACTGTTAGAGATCCGCAAAGTTTGCTCACTACCCCCGGAATAGGAAACAATTTCTTTCTTTTGTAAACTGCCTATATCTACTATAAATACAGGCAGATAATAGATTCTAAAGGGAGTCCACAATTCTTACGATCATCAATCCTAAACACTAGCAACATTCTGAAAACTTGTAATAACTAGCATCTACTAGATTTTACAACAAATCATCCTCAAGGTCTTGGTTTTTCTCAACTTTTACTAAGTTTTCCACGTAAAATCCTGGTTATTTAGCTCTTTATTACATAACCCTTATGAACAGTAATGGCGAAGGCTTTCCTCCCGAAAAACACGGTATTACAATTGGCGTCGTCTGTTGGAAAAACTGCACATTTCTTTACCAATTCTATATACCATCCTCACAATGACCAACATGAATCTCATAAGCCAGTTCAGCATGGTGAGAGATCATGACAACAATCCTGCACCAGGAATAGTCAACCATCATGGTGCAGTGGTCAAACTCCAAAAATAAATGGCTGCTGAAAAAGCCCAAAGAATAGAAGATCAGTAGATCCACGCTAAAGCCCTTTAAGTAGAGAGAGACGAACGAAGGAAAACGCTGGACCATCAAAGTCAGACACATCAAAAAGAAATAAACCAGCTAAGAAGAACTCAGGATAGACTCACCGTCAGACAAACATCACCTCCACGAGCTCGAAGTGATCACCGGTCCAGAGAAACCCAAAGAGATGATCAACCAAGAGAAGACCAATTGCAAACCTCTCGAACTATATCTAGAAATCAAGATAGAATTTCTCGGCATTTTGGACTCACATCTTCAGCATCAACAACTCAAGGTAGTCGACATACTCATCATCAAACTCCCTCACCACCTGAAAGAAGACCAATTAGGGACCGATTGGGACCAGAAGGACAAGGAGATTTCTATCCCCAAATCATAGCTCTAAATCCCCCTTAACAGTTTATCACATTAGATGACCTAAATAATAGAATCGATGCCATAAACTCTGATATACCAGGCAGGCGATCTGCCCTGGATAGGATTGAGACAAACCTCATTTCCCTTTATCTCGAACTTATGCCCATCCCAAACAATTTCCATATGCCCAAATTCATCCAGTATGCAGGCCTCACTGACCCACTTACCCATGTTCGACATTTCAAAGCTGCGGTTGGCTTATACTATAAACTCCATCACATGCTCTACAGGCTATTTAATATGAGCCTGAAAGAAGAACCTTTTAGATGGTTCCATACAATCCAAGAGAGTTCTATTACTACCTTTAGCCAATTACAGCGTCAGTTCAAGTCCAATTATGCTCACGCTAAGGAGAAGGAGATAACAGTAGATTCATTAATTTTTTTTTAACAAGGCGCAAAGAAAACCTTAGCAAGTTTCTATAAACGATTCTTGCAATAAACAAGGAAAATTGGGAACTCTGATCCCAAAATCGTTGTCCCTGCATTTACCTCAGCCCTGCATATCGATTCAAAAGTTTGCGAAGAGCTTACGCTGCACAAACCACAGATAGTTACCAAACTAATTAATATAGTTAGCAATTACATCGTGTTAGAACGGCCAAAAAAAGACAAGATGAAAAGCTCTTCTACCATCCATTCTCGAGATTTGACTTCAACTATACCTCAAAAATCGACAACTACAGAAGCACCCAAACAACGAGGCAGGAACACTGATAACAATCGAAGACGGGAAGGAAGGCCAAACAGGCCAGTCCCGGTTCTACCGCCGATGACAACCACTCTTTCAGCAATTTTATAAACTATAAAAGAAGATAAATATTATCAAGCACCGCAAACCACCGCAGACATCCTCACAAAACCTCTCTACTAATATCACAATGTACACAGCCATGAAACTGACAACTGCTACTCTCTCATTTGAATCTTTCACCGTATCCTGCTCGCTGGAAGACTTCACAATTATGTCATCGACATCCAAAAATTTCTCAAAGATGAGGCCAAAAATAAGGACGTCAGGCAAAATGGAAATCAGGGGCAAGCTCGCCACCTGTACATGATTGAGATCAAGAGGGGCAAGAAAAGAAAACAAGATGATCGGATCATATCCTGCTGTAAAATGACTTTCTCAGACAAATCTGCAAAACTTCTTCCCACATCAAGCAAATCCAAACGTCTGTACCATATCACTTTTGAGGACTGTGATACTACCAACGTGAAATACCCCCATGATGATCCTCTAGTCATGCTCAAAGTCAGGCAGGACTACCTCCATACACTGCTCATCGATATAGGTAGTACCGCAGATGTACTGTTTCGCAGAGTAATCGAAGTCTTAGGACTCAACGACTCCGTTAAAGCTTCGACAACGACAATCATTGGATTCAATGGGTCAAAGGAATCAGCCACAGGAGGAATCACTTTACTAGTTCAAGCCGGATCTAAAACTACATTCGTCAAATTCCTCGTCATTAATGTAGAATCTAAATATCAGGGAATTCTGGGATGAAGTTGGTTACACTCCATCAAACCTGTACCCTCCACGTACCATCTGGCTTTGTATTTTATGACAGACCACCGAGTCTATAAAATCAAAGTTAGCCAAGCAGTCGCGCGTATGTGCGAGAATACGATCACAAATCCTCACACGATAAAACTGTTCAAAGCATAACAGCTACAGAAGGAGACACCCCCCTATACTCGAGCAGCACAACACCGAAGCAGTCGATACCATAGAACTTGATGGTCCCAAATGTCGCACCTTTGTCGGCTCTAAGCTATCAACTGATGAAAAAGAAGCCATAATCCAGCTCCTTCAAAAGAATATCGACATCTTCGCCTGGACTTTCCAAGAAATACTAGGAAACGGTCCCTCTATAGCATGCCATAAACTAAGCCTCCTTCCAAACAGTAAAGTCGTCATTCAAAAATGATAAAACCTCGCTCATCTCCTTCACGAAGCTGTAAATGGGGAAATTGATAAACTCCTTTGTGTTAGATTCATTCGAGAAGCCAAATATCCCATATAGGTGTCTAACATTGTGGCAGTCCCAAAGAAAAATGGAAAAATCAGGGTCTGTGTTGACTTTACAGAACCAAACAAATTCACTCCAAATGATAGTTTTCCGCTACCACTTATTCCACAACTGCTCGACTCCGTCGCCGGACATGAATTCCTATCTATGATGGACGCAGCCTCTGGCTACAATCAAGTACTACTTACCGAAGATGATCAGGAAAAAACAACCTTTGTTACTGAACGAGGTCTCTACTATTACACGGTGATACCTTTTGAGTTAAAAAATGCTAGTGCCACTTACCAGCGCCTCGTGACCCAAATGTTCAAAGATCACCTCGGCAAAATCATGAAAGTCTATATCGGCGATATGATCTGTAAAATCCTAAAGTGCGAGGATCACACCATAGACCTCCAAACCATCTTCGATATCCTTCGCAAATACAAAATGAAGCTCAACCCAAAAAAATGCCAATTCGGTGTTGCGTCCGATAAATTTCTAGGACACCTACTCAGCAAAAGCAGAATTGAAATCGATCCAGCATAAATCAAAGCACTCTCCTCCATGCCATCTCCCTGAACAAAAAAAGATGTCCAACAATTTACAAGAAAAATCGCTACTCTTCATCGCTTTATCTCCAAATCCTCTTATCGTTGTAAACTTCTTTACCTCCTTCTTCGTGGTGATCCCACTGCTGTTACAAAGAAAGAGCACAAGGAGATCGTTTGGACTCCTGACTGTGAGCTAGTTTTCCAAGATCTTAAACGATACTTGGGGCATCCACCTATCATGAGTACACTCGTTGATGGTGAAATACTCACAATGTACCTTTCCACAATGGAAGACTCCGTCAGCCCTGTCATTATTTGAGAAGATGCAGGCATCGAGAAACCCATCTACTTTATCAGCAAAACTCTTATGCCTGCTAAAAAATGGTATACAGCCACAGAGAACCAATTACTCGCCTTGGTCTACAGCTCTCAAAAACTTTGTCCATACTTACAAGCTCACCCCATCAAAGTCATTATAAAATACCCCCTCAAACTCGTACTCTCAAAAAAGGAAAAATCTCGACGAGTACAACAATGGTCTATTTTCCTTGGGGAATAAGACATTTCCTTTGAAGCACAAATATCAATCAAAGGACAAGCAATCACTAATTTCTTAGCTGATTTCCCTGTCGAAGACCTTGACTGGGAAGAACTCGTAGAAATATTCACAGATGACTCCATCGCCGAGCCCGTCACATGGTCAAAAAGTACTGGATAACGACTCTTCACCGATAGTTCCACAGGACCAAAGGGATTAAGAATTAGAATCATACTCGTAACACCTTTAAACCATCACATAGAAAAATCCATCAAGCTTAATTTATATACTTCCAACAACGAAACATAATATAAAGCTATACTCCATGGGCTCGATCTCGCACTCACACTCAGAGCCGAAGAATTAGCAGTGTACGTCGACTCTTTACTCGTGGCCAACCACTTCAACAAGACATTCTGCACAAACAAAAATATAGTCGAGTACGCAGCTCTAGTCAATGACAAGATGAGCAAGTTTAAACAAGCTTCGATATCTTGTCTACCGCGATAAGAAAATTGCCACGCTAATGCTTTAACATACATCACTGCTATGCTCGGGGATAGTAAAAGACGATCTTTGGATATATAAATCATCGAACATTCTAGCCTCCACGTGCAATGCACAATGCAGATCACCATTGCAGAAGATAAAGATCCTGACAACTGGAGGAAACCATTTTATTTATACCTCGACTCCAACATCCTACCCAGTAACAAAGAAGAAGCCCGCTTACTGTTGGCCAGATGCCCCCGATTCACAGTTCAGAAAAAAAATCTTATATCGTATCACAGGGGGAGGACCACTGATCGAATACATTTCTCAGAAGCAAGCCCACAAAAAGATTCAGGAACTCTACAAAGGTATCTGCGGCGCTCACATATCAGGATGATCCTTAGTACAAAGATCATTCACCCAAGGTCTGTACTGGCCAAAAATGCGACAAGATTGTGATACTTTCATACAGAAATGTAATAAGTACCAGATTCATGCTCAAGACATCAAAATCCCAGCACTCCAATTACACTTCAGTAATGTCCTCTGGCCATTTAAACGATGGGGAATCGATATCATTGGACCTTTCCACCCAGCATCAGGAAACTATAAATTTGCTCTCGTGGCCACAAATTACTTCACAAAATGGGTTGAAGCAGTTCCCCTCTGTCATACAGACGAGAATAAAGTTATCAAATTCCTCTGGGAGCACATCATTACTAGGTTTAGCTGCCCACAGATGATATGATCTGGCAATGGAAAGCAATTCATCAGTAAAAAAGTCTTCTCATTCCTCCACAAGTACAAAATCTAACTCTCCACATCCACACCCTACTACCCTCAAGGAAACCGTCAAGCTGAAGCCATCAACAAAAGCATTAAATTAGGACTGCGCAAACGTCTCGATGAAAAAAAAGGAAGATGAGTCAATGAACTACTTAGTGTTCTATGGGCTTACAGAATGACTCCTCGAACTTCAACAGGTTGTACACCATTCATGATGGCCTTCGGTACCGAAGCAGTCATCCCCTCAGACCTCGATCTCCCTAGTGCACGAAGAAATTTATCTAATGAAGACAACGAGCTCGGTCTCCTCTACAATCTAAACTGGATCGAGGAAACCTGAGACCACTCTATTGCAAACTTGGGGCGATATCATGATACCCTAAAAAAGGCCTATAACAAAAAAAATTGGCCACGAACATTCGGCATCGGCGACTTGGTCCTTCGACGAATTGTAGGCAATACTTGACCTAAAAATTCTGACAAGTTATCTGAAAATTGGGAAGGGCTATACATCGTCATCGATGAAATAGACAGTGGCACATATTGGATGATGGCAGAAGATGAAGTCCACCTCAAATTCCCATGGTACACAGCCTAGCTAAAGAAATTTTATAGATAACTATTTGTAACAGCTTTCACTATTTCAAACAAAGACTCTTTACTACCATCTTTACAACTAATGACTTGATATCGATCCAACTTTACAGTTACATCCAGGCAAGCATTAATCTTTCTAGTATCGACTTGATCTTGTTTCATACTTTATAAGTATGTCCCAAGACAAGCTACCATCTTTACAACTTATGACTTGATCTCGACCCAACTTTACAGTTACATCTAGACAAGCATTAATCTTTCTAGTATCGACTTGATCTTGTTTCATACTTTATAAGTATACCCCAAGGTAAGCTACCATATTTACAACTTATGACTTGATCTCGATCCAACTTTACAGTTACATCTAGACAAACATTAATCTTTCTAGTATCGACTTGATCTTGTTCCATACTTTATAAGTACGTCCCCAAACAAGTTACCCTCTTTATAACTCATGACTTGATCTCGATCCAACTTTACAGTTACATCAAGACAAGCATTTTTCTTTCTCGTATCGACTTAACCTTGTTCTATACTTTATAAGTATGCCTCAAGACAAGCTCACATCTTTACTATTTATAAATTAGTCTTAATCCCTACCTATTGAGTATGCACGCAGAATAACAATATTTTTTACATATCAATTACTATTTATGTTATCCGATATATATACTTAACGTCAACATCATTTTGCAATAACATTAAAATTCGATAAAGAGTACTGAATTTAAACCAATAAATTCAAATTATTTTGGTCCCACAGACCATTTGTTACATACTTTTATTTAGCACAACCTACTTTAACCAAAATTTAACATCTCCGAGGGAAATTTTTCGTAATTTACAGTACCTTCGGGCACCTGTACATCTAATTTACAAGGACGAGAACCTTTGACCTCCATCGTCACTTCATCTTCGACCACTTCAATTACTCCACGAACATCAGGGGTCTGGGGTATTTCATAATCTGAGCTATCATCGCACGGAAGACCACCAACTTTTACGAGTCCCTTGTAGTATTTTTTTTTTCCTTTCTTCTGCCTCCTCGAACTGCTCTAAATAATGCACCCTCACTTCCATGCACTTTTGCAACTTTTCTTTGTTCATTCGAGCTTTCACCTCTTCAAGAACTTTTCCCTGCTCCAGCTCCATTGCGTTGCGCGCATTAGCAACTTGATCTCTCACATCTTTCTTATACATGGTTTTCTGCAAAGCCAAGGCTTCTTTCTTTTCTTTCTCTAACACCTTCTTCGCTTCAGCCAGCGCAACCTCCTTTTTTATCTTCGCGTCAAGCTTATATTTATTCAGTGTCGCATTTAGAGTAATATTTTCTGCAGTCAGCTCATTCTCTATATTTTTATAGGCAACCAACTAGTTTGCCAACTCACCACTACCCTCAACACGACCCATTGCTTCACCCATCAACTTCTTAATCTACATGAAAGTCATATAATGAGTATTCAATTGACCTATCAAACTTTTCATTCGAATATAAGCATTAAAATTTCTCACCTTCGCCAAATTCATCTGCCTCTCACTCAAAAAAGTATCCAAGTTATCAATTCCCACCATACAATCGACCATAGCTTTCTTTAACTCGTCTGTCCCGGACGTATAAGACTCCATAGTCATTTGCACCTCCGTGTTAGACTCCTCCACAAATTTCTTCTTCGATGTCCCACCAGAAGTCTTCTTGGGAAGCACACTGCTCGAACCTCGCAGAGGTAACCCACTCCCCACGCTAGCTGGTTTGGCAGTGACTTAGATCCCTTTAGTTGCTGACTGACGAGTAACCCTCTTCGGGTTAAGCAACAGAGGTACTTTAGAGTTTACCTTCCTTTTCTTCTTATTTTTGACAAAAGACTCCTTCAGCATAGCATCGATCTCTGTATCTGTGTTGTACCCTCTCAAGGAAGGATTGTTCAGTGGCAAATTCATATTTGCGGCTCTTTTATTCTTCGCCGACAATTTCCCCCTAATAACAGGCACTTCCAAACCTTTCGTTCTCAACCTTTTCAGTCCTACTTCTTTTAAAATTGTATTTATATTATCTTGATCAATCGCTAAGTTATCGATCCTGCCAACAAATCTTCTCCTTATCTTATATAATTCCTCCTCCACTTCTGTTTTTTTCCCGCTTTCCTTCAAAGCTACAAAACAGTGAGCCAAATACAAATTTTCAAAAATAAATCTAACCCAAAATTACATCAAACTTAATCATTTAAGTTACCTAACCACAGACCTAGACGAAACATTTTTCTTTTTAGCAACTCCCCAGGATCTTTTTGATCAAACTAATAGTTTCCGGACACTAGTAATCGTTCGTTAGTATATTGACCTCCAGTTGATACCATATCATAAAACATTGGCCTCTTTAAAAACCTTGCCAAGTAACGATACCTGTGTAGTACACACATAAATCATCTACAGTTATTAACTTCTTCCCTCTATCCTTAGGCCTACCGTTTATTGCACCACATACCCTAAACAGGTCATATACATTCGGATTGAATTGACCTGGGGCTACATCGAAGAAATTCATTAATTATTTCTGGTCCGCCCTAAGGAGCAGCTTCAATCCTTTATTTATTTGTTCTCGATGTGCCAGAATACCATTTAAAGATATTTCCTAGTTGATCATTTCATATTGATACTCCTCTAGTCTCACATCCCCAGGAATACCGTATTGTTTCTTAAAACTTATAATTTTATTGGTCTCTAGACCCTCCCCATAACATGCTTCTTCGCCATCTCCCACATCTTTTTCCCCATCCCCACTCCCTTCTTGATCACTCGCCTGAGGCTCATGATCCACCTCAGTCTCCATCGCTCCCTCCTCAGATACTTCGATAACACTAGGTATAACCCTAAACTATTCCACACCCCCTGTATCTGCACTGCTCGAACCTACTCTATATCTCCCCCCCAATTACTGCATACAAGTTCTCACATCAATCATCAAAGGCTCTACATCTTTGAGATTCGCAAATATGTTTTTATCATCATTTACAGTTGGTTCAACCATTTTAACGAACCTGTCAATCAAATTCAATTTTTACCACAGTTAGTATCTATCATATGTGATACATATATATATTCATAAGTTCATATATTCATAATCATATCATTGTCAAGATTCTTCTCCAATCATATATTTATTTTACTATCTGTTACTATCATTTTATATTATTAAGTTCTCGATGCAATATATTCCTTCATATTATACCATCGATTCAGCATATTACTCATTACTCGATGATTTATAATTTATCACATATATCTTCGCTAACATATTTTGATCTATTTACCATTTTTAGTCAAATTTTACATATTCCAATAGCTTTTCGAAGACGTTTTAACTTTTCCCGCCAAAACACAATCTTTTAAAAAATTACGAACTTCCCTTCCCTGGCACACGAACTGGCGAAATCCTAACAACAACCACTATCTTTGTATATCTCGCTACTTTACAACCATTTCCTCCCACAATGCCGTAATCACAGCCTCCTTCACCAATCCATTTTTCTTCTCCTCCTATCCACCATTTATCTCCTTTTTACACGTATTTCAAGACCATAAACTCAGAGTCACCGGCAACTCAGAATTTTACAAACTCAAAATTTAATAGACCCAGATTTTATTTTCTTATCTAATCCATGGTCATAGCTCATTCATTTTGAATTCACTTACATATTATTCAACCCACTTATATCTATTCATCTATAACCAATCCATCAAACTACAAACAATTTCAAGTAAATCACTAACCTTGTTTACGTGCCGCTTCTGTATCCCTTTCCTTTGCTCGCTTGGCCCTTTCGATCAATACACTAATCTCCTTCTTTGTAATCGTATCTAACCACTTCAACGACGAGCAACAACACATCACTCCAAAAAAAATGTTATTTTCAAAGAGTATGAATAGTCGCCCACCTCTGACATATTTATAGACCCCACGTGATTGCTCCTCGTACCACTTCACCACCTTTCAGTTCCTCGAATGTAACGCCTCATACGTTTTTGCTCGTCTTCTTTAACTCTTAACCTTCTCACTATTAATAAACCTCTACATTCGTACTTCAATCCTTCCAATTCTCGAAGGATATCTGTGGATATATTCATATCCATCAGTGCACGATCTATCTTCTCCAGTAACTGATTTACATCATTTTCCTTATATTACATACCATCACCTAGTAGAACATATCTCGTCATATTCATTTTTCATGTACGTTCCCCTATTCATACTATCCTACAAATTCCAATACTTATGGGATTATATTCAACATAAGCTAACTTTCATTTTATTCGACTTGCACTTCGTTTAACCACAATTTTTATTTCCCGACAGATGACAAGTACATATTACATTCGACAACACAATAAACATTCATTTAACCAATAAAACATACTGCACAATTTCTGTACATTACAGTTTGCCAAAGCATTTAATCAGTACATAAAGCCTACATCCCAAACATTTACTCTTCATAAACCCCTTGCTGCCACCTCATCTTCCCTCTTCACCAGCAACTTTGCTCGAGTATAGATGCCACCACAACGTTCATGAGGACGCCAAAATTGAAGTTTCATATGAATCTCAAACTCTGCCTCAGCCTCCTTTGCCTCAGCCTCGCTCATCCCTTTATAATCTGGTATTTCAGGATCATCAAAATGCCATTCCATGCTCTGCGAACCAAAGTATCGGTTGAACAACACCCAATACATCGTTGTACCTGTCTTTAAAACCCATCTTGGGCCTGAGATCTCGTCTTTACCATCTTGCACGAATGCCTCACCCCTGTGGCAACAAGCTCTATTTATACTCCTTCTAATCAATACTCCAACTCACTTGTATTTATTATGCTTTGGAACTCTATACAGTCATAGTCAAATCAGGCATCCTCAAAATCAGTCATTGGCCCCACACAGAAACTACCTTTGACTTAATTCACATGGCATATATTCAACAAAATAATATCCAAAATGTTCTCATAATATACAGTCCTAGATGCAATACACAGATACAAATAAATTAAATAAACATATTTATTTATTTCATAACTTGTTTCTTAAATTCGATATCTCTCTAATTCGATTACATTCTCATTTCTTACATTTGACATATATCTCTTTCGAGTACATTCATTTCTAATACTTGATATTTCTTCAATTACAATTTATCTGATATTTCATAACTTGCTTCGACATATTGAACTTCTAAGAGACGCTTCAGCAGGAAAAAGGAAATAAAAAATTGCAAAAACATTCACACGTTCGGCAAGATCTCTGGACGCCCATCTATACTTCAAATCTTCATCACCAACACCAGCAGTTACCCCTTCACCCCCAAACTGATATATCCATTACCTTCACAACTGCATGCTGATACCACTATTTTCAACAGATACACATCGTCTTTGTTTGATCTTTGTTCCCACCCTAATGCTCTAATCTGATCACATGACAATTTGTCATCTATCAGTTTGTAAAAGTTATTTTTGTCATAACGCTCACCGTGTTCAACCCCAGACCACATCATATACCATACTTGGGGTGGCATCATTCCACAAAACACCACCTTCCATAACCTCTAATTTAATCCCAACTTCCTCCCCCTATATTTAATGAACCACATTAATTGTACCTCGAAACCAACCTGATCAGATACAGTTCACCTTGACCTCAGTAATGACATATGCTGACTTTTAAGAATATTCGATGACCTCTTCCATTTCTAGATTTCTTCTCGACACAACTGCAAGTACTTCTATCGAGAATGGGGCGATTATAGTATCATATTCCACAGATTCGATAAGAATAAGCCCGCATGATATAAGTCGAAGACAGCTCAACAATCTATAGTCGAAGACAACTCAACATTCTAGAAGATTCCATGAGTCCTCGACCTACCAAAAGTGGTCGTTGAATCCTGATCAAGAAGAAACGGTTAGAGATCCGCGAAGTTTGCCCACTACCCTCGGAATAGGAGACTATTTCTTTCCTTTGTAAGCTGCCTGTATCTACAATAAATACAGGCAAATAATAGATTCTACAGGAAGTCCATAATTCTTACGATCATCAATCCTTAACACTAGTAACAATCTGAAAACTTGTAATAACTAGCATCTACTAGATTTTACATCATATCCTCCTCGAGGTCGTGGCTTTTCTTAGCTTTTACTGAGTTTTCCACGTAAAATCCTAGTTGTTTAGCTCTTTATTACATAATCCTTACGAATAGTATTGGTGAAGATTTTCCTCCCGAAAAATACTTCATTACACAACCGCTTCTAAAATCGCCGTCGACATTTTCTTATACATTGTCCTGCCCACCCGGTAGGATAATTCTTCCATTTCTAATGCATACAATCTAAACTACCTAACATCCCCGGAAAGCCTCGCGATCCATTTACTTCTTACAATTATAATGTATCATTTTCATTGGGAAATCTAAGGTATTGAGCTTTGAATTGTGTTATAATTGTTTTACAAAATTCTTTCAAGCACAAAATAGTTGTAGACTCCCCAATCCGAAGATATTCTTCTTGGGCGTCTGCACTCATACCGTAACATAACATGTGAAGTGCACACATTACCTTTTGGAGCAAGGATAAGCCCATCGTCTTAACAGCATTTTCTCTTTGAATAAAATAGGGGTTCAAAAAAAGTATTTGATCATAAATACGTTGATATAGACCTTCGCTCATATGGAATCGACAACGAAATGGGATATCTTTGAAGATTTGGTTATCACCAAAGTAATCCCGATTAAGGCTAAACTCCCCCAATTTATGATCACGGCCTTTTCGCTTGTCAATCATTCCCATTTTACTACCTCCCCGCTTCTGTGATGATGTCACATCTTGCTCTTTTTCTTCTGTTTCTCCCATCTTAATCATAATCTTTCTATACTCGTGCATTATCTCAATTTGACGTCGGATGACCTCTTCGCTTCTGGACGATGATAAAGGCGATGACCCCAAAGATGAGAGTGATGGGTCAAACATGATTAGGTCAGCCAGGATTAAGTCAGACATGATTCGACGAAATTGATAACAATAAAATAAAGTTGAGCTATGATATTTAAGAGGAATGAGTTGAGTGTTGAAGAGTAAGAGAGTAGAAGATGTATGGGCATTATAGATGAAAAAAACTAGCCGTTTATAGCCGTTGAGTTTCTTGTTAAAGAAGTTTGATCAGGGAAAAACCAAGTTTGGAGGGGGAACCTTGTGAATATTTCATACTTACAGGCTCTTGCCGCGCAGTTCTGAACTGCGTGGCAAGAAATAGCCGTTGCACACACCATCAAATCTCAGCCGTCCACGTGTCTCTATCTTAGCCATTGTATATACACACAGTTCTAAACCGTGTGGAAAAAGGGACTTTTAAAGCTTGACAAGTGTCATCATCTCATTGGCTCACTCCCTAAGCACAGTTCAGAACCGCATGGTATCAATCTACCAAATATCCACCCAGAGGGTAGAGAATCTACCCTTAAGGTGGATATTACAAAGCTACGTAGGCGTAGTCACCTAGCTGCTTTTAAGTAGATTTGCCCAAATGAGGGCGAAGGATGGGAATCTACCCTCCACATCATCCTTCACCTAGCTGTTGTGGATGCTTTAATGTAAATCTACGAATGCGGAAGCTTAATTCATATTCGATTAACACTAAGTTTGAACTAGATCTCAAATAAAGTTTAATAAAAGGAAAACTAAACTCTTTTCATAAATAAATCAACTCTACTAACTACTAAAGAATAACCTCCCCTTTTATAGAACACAAAGGGATTATAATTAACAACCTTAATTCTAATCAAAATAAAATTCTACGAAAACTTTATTTTTAACCTTGTGTTGGTTAAACAAGCAAGTCCCTAAATTAACTTAGCATCTCGAGCAATAGAGAGGCTTGAATCAAAAGAGCATAAATATAAATAGTCTATTGACGGTGAAAACGATCATTAAAAGACAATTCATTTTAAATTCTCACTCTATGAAAGATTTCAACCACGAAATCGGCACGTTTTGGAACAATACAGAACTCAGAACTTTCTGATGTGACATACCCATCTTAAAACTTCGAGTTATACCGCAAAATTTACCATAAATTGATGTTATACCCAATTACGGGGGTATGATATTGTCACCAACATCCCTACGTCCATTAACATCTAAAATTAAAAACTAAAAAATTACTGTGGTCCGCTTCTCAAAACCTGCTATGAAACTTTCTCAAAACGAGTGAACATACGAAAATAACTCGTCTCCTAGGGTCAACATATCTCTCATACAAATCAAATGGCGGGATAACTCGGAATGTACCATGTGTGAACGACGCTCTTGGATAAGATATATCTATATCTCGTAGTGCACACGTGTCTCTTGAATCCAATGTCGTATTGCATGGTGATTGGTAGCTACTGCTGGAGTGGTTGTGCTAGTACTAACTTGACTCGCCTTTATTTTAAAGTGTTGGAGTCGATCGAGCACAATTGCGTTGTACGTTGTAAGAGCTGGTTGCTTTGACTTAAGAAGCATCTACCTAACACATGTTGTTGGAGTTGTTTCTATTAACTAATAAGTTACAACTGGTTGTATAGGATAGTTCTTTATCATTTCTTTTCCATAATCGCAGATCATTGTGATCTCCTGTAATTCATCTTCTTACTCAAGTCCCTTTTCGTTGCTTTTGACTGTGGTCCCCACGCCGCTCGGAGTTGCTCTTGAGTCAGGGGCTACCAGAATCGGCTTGTAGAGCAGATCAAATACGTTTTTTTTTACAAAAAGTTTGGTAAAATATATCCAAAAGTAATGGTACAAGATGAGGGAAAGCCAACCATGCCACACACTAGTATATGTTATTAGTGTATATCCATATGGGTCTCTCTGCGAAAAATAAAATTACATAAGGAAATAAACCAGTAATTCATTCGAACGAGTCCAGTGGCGTTCGGACGACAGGAGCTAACTTGTTCGAATGGCCTCTAATGTCGTTCAAACAAATAGTTGAAAAAACCTACGAGTTGTCATCTGATTTGACAATTTTAAAAATTCCAATTTTGAGGTTATCGCGCAGATCGTTCGAACGACTTCCATGTCCGTTCGAACGACCTGTAGAAAATTACCTTTGAATTTTTGCCTGAATCAACATGTTGAAAATAGAGCCATTTCGTTCGAACGACTATTAGGTATTTGCCTTCAATTTGTTCTGCAGCGTCCAACTCAAGGTCTATTTTTCCTTATTCTATAGTACTCTGTGCAATGGTCATCAATTTTCTCGTGATATGCTAGCTTGTCGGTTGTCCATTCCTTCATCGGTTGGGTTGGGTCTTGTAGTAGCATTTGATAAAAAGAAGTTAACAGAACTTAGTCAAAGATACCCTATCATTCGAGAAGATGTCACATCTACGACCACAGTTCTCAACCTACTGAAGTAGTCGTTGTGCCTAGTCAAATAGAGCCATTATAGGGAGATCCGCAAAGGTTCGCCCACTATCTGCCAAAATTGGAAACTATTTTTACTTTTATTTTTGTAACTGCTTATATCTACTATAAATACAGGCAGAGAGTATGTTAAACCGATGGGCAACTCTACTAATTAGACAGTCTAACATCCTTACCAAACATTAATTGTAATAACTAGCAACTTATTAGATTTTTCATCAAAACCCTCCTCGAGGTCGGGGTATTTCCCAGACTTTACTGAGTTTCCACGCAAAATCCTATGTGCTTAAGCGTATTATTACATTATCCTAATAAAAGTATTGGCGAAGATTATCCTCATGGAAAACACGCTATTACAATTGGCACCGTCTGTGGGAAGACCATCTGAAATCCTAGCAATCTGATAACTAACATGAATCTCTGAAGTGCCTCCAACACATTGAGGAACCATGAGATCAATCCCATACCAGAAACAATCGATCTGCACAATGCAGTGGTTAAACTTTAAAAGCAAATGGAGTCAGACCGAGTCCAGAGGCCGGAATATCAACAAATCCACACCTAGACACTACATGTTGAAAGAGACAAGAGGAGAAAATCCTTGGATCAATAGAGTCAAACACATCAGAAAGAAATGGAGAATTTACGAAGACATCAAGACCGGCTCACCGGCCGTCAAACGCCGCCTCCCCAATCCCGGAGCGAACATCGCTCCAGGGCAACCCAGAGATAAAACCTGTCAAGGGAGGAAAGAGTTCAAACTTCTTGATCCAGATTAAGGAATCCAAATAGAGTTTTACGATATTTTGGCATCACATCCTCAGCATTGACCGCCCAAGGAAATCAACGCATACGCCATCAAACTCTACCACCACTGGTAAGACGACCAGTGAGAAACATATTAGGGCCAGAAGGACAAGGTAACTTTGATCCTCAAGTTACAGTTGCACCAAATACTCTGTAGTAGTTTATTACTTTGGATAACTTGAACAATAGGATTCAAGCTATACATTCTTATAATCCGGGTCAAAGATCAGTTCTCGGTAGAATTGAGACAAATCTAATTTCTCCTCATCTTGAAGCCAAGCCCTTTCCAGAGAATTTCCATATGCCGAAGCTTTATCAATATACAGGCCTCACGGATCCTCTTACCCACATCTGATACTTTAAAGCAACCGTTGGACTATACTCCAAACTAGATCACATGTTATGCAAATTATTTAACATGAGCCTTAAGAAAGAACCTCTCAGATGGTTTCATACTATTCCTGAATACTCTATCACTACATTCACCCCAGTTGCAGCACTTCTTCGAGTTGAACTATGCTCATGCTAAGGAACGAGAGATAACAATAGATTCTTGAGCAAGGTGTGAAAGAAACATTGACGAGTTTTTTCAAGCACTTCCTACATGAAACATGGAAGATTAGGAATTTAAATCCTAAAATTGTCGTTCCAGTATTTACCTCCGCACTCCACATCGACTCCAAGGTTCGAGAAGAACTTACCTTGCACAAGCCCAAAACAGTTACAGAAATGATCGATGTCGTTAATAGCTACATCGAATTGGAACCGTCCAAAAATGACAAGATGAAAAACTCCTCAGTCATCGACTCCAATAAAGCATTTTCGTCGCCACCCCCGAAGTCAGCATGTAATGGAACTCCCATACGGTGTGGGAGGAACACCGACAATGTCTGGAAAAGAGATAGAAATCCAGATAGACCCGTCCCAGTCTTACCTTCTATAATAGCCACTCTCTCCACTATCTTACAAACGATAAAGGGAGACAAATTATTTCGAGAAGCACAAACAATTTCTGATGTACCCAACAAAGCCTTGTGTCAGTATTACAACACACATAGCCACGAGACTGACAATTGTTACTCTCTGATACAGATCTTTCACCGCATTCTACTCGCCAGACAATTACACGAGTATGTCATTGACGTCCAGAAATTCCTCGAAGAAGAAACCAAATGAAAGGAGGTCGAACAAGAGCAAGGACAAGGCTAAGCTTGCCATCTTTACACGATCAAAATTAAAAAGGGAAAAAAGCAAAAGATAGATGATAGAATAACATCTTGTTGTTAGATGACATTATCGGACAAGTCTGCAAAACTTCTCCTGAGCTTCAGTAAAACTAAACGTCCATACCACATTTCCATCGAAGACTGTGATACCAGTCATATCAAGTACCCTCATGATGATCCCTTGGTCATAATGCTCAAAGTGGGCCAAGACACCTACACACACTCCTAGTTAATACAAGAAGCGCAGCAAACATTTTATTCAAGAAGGCTATTGATGTTCTAGGCCTCAAGGATTTAGCCAAAGCCTCTACCACAACTATCACAGGGTTCAAGGGTTCTAAAGAATCTGTCATTGGAAAAATCGTATTGCCAGTTCAAGCAGGACCAGAGACCACTTTTAATAAATTTATTATCATCGATGCTAAGTCGAAGTATCTGGGAATTGTAGGTCGAAGTTGGTTACATTCCATCAAGGTAGTACCTTCGACATATCATCTGGCCTAACGATTTCCAACAGATTGCAAACTTTATGAAATTAAAGGGAATCAAGTTGTGGTACGAATGTGCAAAAATATCACTACCAACTCTCACACGACGAAACTTCTAAAAGCATTGCAATTATAGCTAGAACCACCTCCAACATTCGAGCAATGTGATACCGAGGCGATTGACTCCATTGAACTTGATGGACCTCGACGAAATATCTTTATTGGCTCGAAACTGACATTCGACGAAAAAGAAACCATGGTACAACTTTTAAAGAAAAACGTCGACATTTTTGCATGGTCATTTCAAGAAATACTCGGTATTAATCCCTTGATAGCATGCCACAAGCTCAACCTCTTTCCAGACAGTAAAGAAATTGTACAAAAACGACGCAATTTAGCCCCTTGCCTTCGTGAAGCAGTTAATGAAGAAATCGATAAACTCCTTCGCATCAGATTCATTCGAGAAGCTAAATATCTCAAATGGGTCTCTAATATCGTGATTATACCAAAGAAGAATGGGAAGATCAGAGTCTGTGTCAACTTTACAAAACCAAACAAATTCACACTAAAGGATAATTTCTATCTCCCTCTAATCCCTTAACTCCTCGACTCTGTAGTAGGACACGAACTTCTCTTAATGATGGATGCTGCTTCCGGTTACAATCAGGCTCCTCTTGCCAAAAGAGACCAAGAATAGACAACATTTGTCATGGAAAAGGGGTCTCTATTGCTGCACAATAATGCCTTTTGGATTAAAGAATGCAGGAACCACCTATTAACGCCAGGTTACTAAAATAGTTAAAGATCATTTGGGCAAAATCATGGAGGTATACATTAATGATATGATCTGCAAAAGCTTAAAGCGAGAGGATCATTGTAACAACCTGCAAACCATCTTCGACATCCTCCGTACTTACCAAATGAAACTCAACTCAAAATAATGCCAATTTGGTGTTGCATCGGGTAAATTTCTGGGTCATTTGGTTAGTAAGAGGGGAATAAAAATTAATCCAAAACAAATCAAAGCACTCATGGCAATGCCATCTCCTCGAACCAAAAAAGATATACAGAAGCTTGCTGACAAGATTGTAACTCTTCACAAGTTCATTTACAAGTCATCTGATCGATACAAACTTCTTTACCTCTTTCTCTGAGAAAATCCAGCTCCAATGTTTAAAAAATAACCTAAAGAAATCATTTGGACCCCCGATTGTGAATTAACTTTTCAAGATCTCAAAAGATACTTAGGGCGTCCTCCCATTATGAGTACTCCAGTTGATGGCAAAACACTAACAATTAACCTATCAACTACATTTGACTCTATTAGTTTTGTCCTAATTCGAGAAGACGATGGCGTAAAAAACCAATCTACTTCATCAACAAATTCATGCCTGTTGAGAAAAGATATCCAATAACTAAAAAGTAGCTACTTGCCTTGGTATACAGTTCTTAGAAACTTTGACCTTATTTACAAGCTCATCCCATCAAAGTCATTTCAAAGTTTACCCTCAAGCTTGTACTCTCTAAGAAGGAAAAATCTCGGAGGGTTCAGCAATGGTATGTATTCTTAGGCGAATATGATATCTCCTTTGAACCTCAGATATCGATCAAAGGACAAGTAGTAGCTAATTTTTTAGCAGATTTTCCAGTCGAAGACCCCGAATGGGAAGAACTTAAAAAATTCATGGCTGATGATTCACTAGCAGAACCAGATACCTAGTCACGAAGCACAGGATGATAACTTTTTACCAACGGATCTGCTGGACCCCGAGGATCAGGAATCAACATCAGTCTCGTTACACCATCCAACCATCAAATTGAGAAAGCTATCAAACTCAAATTCTATGCGGCCAATAATGAAACAGAGTATGAAGCTATCTAACATGAACTAGATCTCGTTACAACCCATGCAGTGGATGAAATAGCTGTTTACGTTGATTCCCTACTCGTCGCCAACCATTATAACAAAAGGTTCAAAACATTAGGCAAGATGGTTGATTATGCTATACTGGTAGAAGAGAAAATGAAGAAGTTCAAAACAACAACAATCTCGTATCTCCCTCGAGCCAAGAACATCCGCGCTGACGCATTAGTCTACATTGCTGCAATGCTTGAAGACAGTGAGAAAAGAACCTTAGACATTGAAGTCATCGAACATTCCAGTCTTGACGTAAGTTACACAATACAGATCAATGTTACTAAAAATGAAGATCTAGAAGATTGGAGGAGATCATTTTATACATACCTCAATTCTAACATCATCCTAAGCAAAAAGGAAGAAGCTCGACCACTCTTAGGAAAATATCCTCAATTCAAAGTCCAGGATAAAGTATTGTATCGAATCACTGAGGGCGGACCACTTATCGAATGCATTTCATAAAGGAAAGCCCAAATTAAAATCAGAGAACTTCACGAAGGTATTTACGCATCACACATATCTGGAATATCATTGGCACAAAAGGCATTCACTCAAGGGTTATACTGGTCTAAAATATAACAAGACTGCGAAGACTTCATCCACATGTGCTATACATGCCAAATCCATGCTCAAGACATCAAAAGCCCAGCCCTCAACTTATACGTTAGCAATGTCCTATGGCCATTCAAGAGATAGGCGATCGGTATTATTAGACCTTTCCACCCAGCATCGGGTAACCAAAAGTTTGTTCTTGTGGTAACAGACTACTTTACTATGTGTGTCAAAGCAGTACCTTTATGTCACACTAACAAAAATAAAGTCATCAAATTTCTTTGGGAACATATTATAACAAGACTATGTTGTCCGCGAATGATACGATCTGATAACGGCAAGCAATTCATCGGCAGCAAAGTGCTTAGCTTCCTCCACAAATACAAGATTCAACAGTCTACTTTGACACCATTCTACCCTCAAGGTAATGGCCAAACTAAAGCCGTCAATAAGGGCATCAAGTCAGGGTTACGCAAGCGCCTTGAAAAGAAGAAAGGCAAATGGGTGGATGAATTACTTAGTATCTTGTAGGCATACCAAATAACTCCTCAAACATCCACTGGCTGTACACCATTCATGATGGCTTTCGGTACTAAAGTGGTCATACCTTCAGACCTCGATCTACCAAGTACTCGAAGAAAAATCACAGATAAAGAAAATGAACTTAGACTCCTCTACAACCTCAATTAGATCGAAGAAACCATAGATCAGGCCAATGCCAACTTGGGGCAATACCACTACACTCTCAAGAAAGCTTATAATAAGAAAGTCTGCAAACATATATTCGACATCGGTGACCTTATCCTACAATGCATCCAAGACAGTACTAGACCTAAAAACTCTGGCAAGATGTCTGAGAACTGGAAAGGACCATATATTATCAATGACAAGAATGGTAGTGGGACATACTGGTTAATGACTAAAGACGAAGTACAACTCAAATATCCATGGAATACAACCCATCTAAAAATGTTTAATGGATAACCGTTGTAACCGTTTTCGAATAATTCCAATAACAACATTTTTATTATCAATTACATCTTTCACACTATCATTTCCTTAGTATCGATACATACTTGACAAGTATGCATCACAACTAACTTTCATCTCTTCGACAAATACATATCTAATTGCAGGATAACCTTGTTTGCAATTCATTACTTATTGAACAAAACATGTCATATGTTTTCCTGTTCTCTCAAAAACCCAGATATCCCATCGAGGAATAGCATCTGATCATCATTCTAAATTTACAAGAGCTATTACATGGCCCTCTTTCCATCATCTCAGATACTTGCTTAAAAGTAACATTCTGCATATTATCTACATTACTATCTAATGCTATCAATCTTGTCGAATAAAATACTTAGCATATTTTTTATAAAAACTCTATGCATCTTGAATAAATTACTTCCAACAAATTTTTCACAAACATTTAAATAAAGCATTCGAGCAGATAAACAAAAAAGTGTTTAGGTTCTATCGACCACTTGTACATCAATATTCAACAAAAACTTTTAACACAACATTTTTACTCTGCAAGTGGAGTAATTGGGGTATCAACTTTAATTGGTAGCCCTGGAGTAAGCTCATCCAAAATTCCCTCGGGAAGAATACCCTCGGGAATGGTAATCACGGGAGCCTCAGGTGCTTCAGGAGCTTCATTCTCCACATCTGAATAATAAAAAATTGGTTGCCAGCAACAGCCAAACCTTCATATATATCTTTTATCTCCTTAACTCCTCGAACTGCACAACAAAATTGGTCTTCATACACTTGAGCGAGTCGATATTGACTCGATCAGCCTCAGCTCTCACCTCATCCAAGTCATTTACGTGCTCCACCTACATCGATCTCTGAACCAATATGATCTGTTCATGAACATCGCTCTCAAAATTAGCTTTCTGCAATGTCAATGCCCCCTCCCTTTTCTTCGCGAGATCGACCCTTATCTACTTGACCTCCTTCCTCTTCTCCATGTCTCAAGCTTTCTTCGCCTCACGAATAGCAACTTCCTTCGCCTTCCCAACCTCAAGCTTCTGCTTTACCTCCAGTTTTTCCTTCTCCTAGAATAAATCATATTTTTCTCCTTCACCAGCTCCTTCTCGATGTTTGTGTACACGAGAAGCTGGTTTGTCAGGCTCTCGGTATTGAAAATACGCGGTTTCCCCTCGATCAACAACTTCTTAATTTGTAGTAGATTCATTATAAGAGTTCTCGAATACGGAACCAAGTTCTTTAGTCGATGAGAAACATAAATTTTTTTAACATTATTCATGGTGCGGTGGCCTTTGATAAGGAAGGATGATAGACTTTCCGCCCCACCAGGCAATCAGTAAACTCCTTCTCTAGAGAAGTTATCCCAACAGCATAAGACTCAATAACCCGTTAAACTTCAGTCTCTTACTCCTTGATAAACTACTTTTTCGTCGATCCCGAAGACGTCTTCTTCTTCGGCAAGAAATAAGTAGCCAATTTTGGAGGTTGACCATCTGGAACACCAGATAATATAGCATCAACTTTCTCTCCCTCCTTAGTAGGAGATCTTCGAGAAGCCCTCTTCGGGGGAGGAATGGAAGCAGCAGCCTGGCTGGCAACCCTCTTTTTCTTTCCCTTCCAGAAAGTTTCTGCCAGCAAGGCTTCTCTTTCTGCAATCGCAAAGTTTGTGGTATAACCACTAAGTGACGGATTCTCGAGAGGCAAGCTCGAATCCGCAACTCTCTTATTTATGGCAGACATTTTTTTGTCGAGGACAAAAATTTCTGTTCCTTTAGCCCGAGTTCTCTTTAAACTGACTTCTTGAAAGAGACTATCAACTTTCTCTTGGTCGATAACCAGATTATCGATCTGACCAAAGTAACTTTTCCTGATGTCGTATAACTTTTCTATAACGGACAAGGTCCTATCAATCTCCTTCAAAGCTTCACAAAGACAAATAAACACAAGTTAGCCACCAATTCAAACCTATCCAATCTACGTAAAAACTTTGACATACAAATTACCTAACCACAAACCTTGGTAAAAAGTCTTTCTTTTCAAAGGATCCTCTTGATTTTTCTTATCGAACTCGCAGTTCCCCGAGACAAGGAGACACTCATCACAATATTGCCCTCCTGTCGATACTATTTCGTAAAACAAGGGTCTCTTTAAAAACCTTGCCAAGTACCTGTACCCTAGTTTTTGAGGATTTTGCCTAAGTACGTAGTACACACATAGATCATCTTCGGTGATAAGCTCTTCCCCTCTCTCCTTTAATCGACTATTAATCACTCCTACCATACGGAAGAGATTATGCACGTCGAGATTGAACTTACCAGGTGCCACATCAAAAAAATAATAATAATTTCTCCTGGTCCGCGCGAAGAGGCAACTTTAGACCCTTTTTAATATGTTCTCAATGGACAAGATTGCCATCCAAATGAACGTCTTGATCTATCATCTCATAATGGCATTCCTCTAACCTAATGTCCTTCAGAATACCATACTTTGCCTTATAGCTTAAATTTTTAATTGTCTTAGGGGCCTCACCATAATACACTTCTTTTTCCCCTTCGACATCTTCCTTTCCACTATCACCACTTCTCGATCACTTGCATGCGGCTCGTGATCCACATCTGTCTCAGTCTCCTCCTTGTCAGATATTTCCACTACCCTGGGTGCATCTTTGAATTGGTCAATACTCGCCACCTCTGTGCCTCCCCCCAACTTTTGGATATATGTTGTGACATCAATTGATAGTGGTTCAACATCAATGACGTTGTCGAAGATTCCTTCTTTATCACTGTTTTGAATAGATTCAGCCATTTTTATGAACCTAAAAATCATATTCCCTTTTTCAACCGAGTATACTATCATATTTGATACATTATATACGTTCATATACTAATATTTTTATTATTGTCGAGTTTCATCTCCAACAAGTCATTCTATATATTACTACATTCAGTTCTCGATACAGGATTTATTTGATATTTTTTTTAAGTCCTAACATCGACAACATTCAATCTGTCACTAACATCTTCTAATCAAAGTGCATGACCCCTAGCTTCTCGAAGACACTTTGGCAGTACCATGTTTCCCACCAAAGCAAACCGAGTTCAAAAGTTTTAAATTTATGCTCTCTCCAGAGTAAAATCCGGTCCATTTTTCAAGAAATCCGGTGCTCCAACTACCAAACCTCATCCAATATCACAAATCATGACAGATAAACCTAGAGTTACGCCATAATCACAGCGACATCCAAAACTCAATCTCTCACCTCGTCACCATTCTTTGCCACCACCCCCTCTCTCTCCAATACATCCCTTTATCCTTTTTCGACACCATTACACCATCAGTCGCACCACCAAAAATCCAAATCACAGGCAATTTGAGAAAAACCCTAAAACAGTATTTTTCTAATTACTTCTAATACATACATTCAAACTACAATTCCTTCCTATACTATCTCCACCATGTTTATATCTACAAAGGGTTTCTATAGAATAGAGTGATATTCAGCAAACAAGAATGTACAAGAAAATTTTGCACAGTCACTAACCTTGGAGTCGCGCTGCTTCTGTACCCCTTTGCTTTGCAAGTTTTGCCCGTACAATCAATGTACTAATCTCCTTATTCCTAATTGTTGACAAAGACGCAAGAGACGAGCACAGAGAATTTTCACTTAAGGAAATTTTTTTAGAATCAGTAGTAGTGTGTGAACAGTCGCCAATCATGGGACTGTTTATAGGCCTCGCGCGACTGTTCACCGCACCCCTTCGCGACCGTTCAAGTACTCGAACAAAATGTCTTACCCGCATCTTCTCAAAGTCTTTGACTCTTCACCTCTTGAACGTCAACAGGCCCATGCACTGCAGCTCCAACTCTTCCATGTCCTCCTTTAACTCCTTTGATATATCTAACCTCGCCAAAGTAACTCTTATGTTAGCAAACAGAGCTTGCACATCCAATTCCTTGTACCTCAAAACATCACCTACTGGAGAACACCTAGCCATGTTTATCCCTAAACCACCACACATCTTTCCTTTTTTACATCCCCTCATAAATTCTTGGGACAGTTACAACAACAATTAAAAATTCAAAATAAAATTCGACAACAAAGCCACAAATTTTATTTATCACAATTCAAAACACATCGAGAATGAAATTGACATATACTGTAGTACTTCAGGAACATTTTGTCATTTTCAATCATTGACACAAACATTGACAAACATAAAGTCCTTTATTTCAAATCAAAACACAAAGTACAAGTTTATTCGATCATTACAGGCAACTACGACCACCAAATGTCTTTCAGCCATTCCGGACAACAGCAGCATCTTCCTCCCTCACCAATGACTTAGTACGGGTATACAGACTACCAACACGGTCTGGATGACTTAAAGATTCCAGTCGGCAGTGAAACATGTACTCCTCTTCCGCCTTCTTTGCCCCTGCCTCGTTCATCCCTTCATAGTTCGGCACTATCGGAGCTACCATTCGACCATTAATACATTGGTCACCAAAGTACCGCCTCATTAATTCCCAGTACTTAACACACACCCGGTTGGCATATTCCTTACATAACTACACCCTGGTCTTCACCATTTTCCCAATAGCAACAAGTAAATTTTATCAAACAATAAGGGCTTTTTATATTAACATATTCAAAGAGTCACCACTCCCAAAGATTAAACAGCAATCAATTTTACCTGACACCCTTACCTCCCAGTCAAACAATACCTCCTATGGAACCGTTTCGGGCCCTACACAGTCAATACTTACAACATCAAGATCATCTAGAAAATTGACATAGATGACTCGACATTTGTTCTTTCGACACATTTGCATTGCCGAAGAATTATTGATATTATTGTTCGAGATGATAATTACCAGTTACTTCGAACAGTATAGACGTTTACATCGATGCAAAATAAAAGTAATATATTATTTCATAACGATTGTTGTTACATGTTTCCTTTAACATTAATTACATTGATTACTTTGCAACTTGAAAATTACATGCTTCTTTTCACCAGAATCTGGCATATCCTCTGGAAAAGGAAAAATAGCCACCCTCCTCCTCTAAAACCACCACCATCTCACAACCCCAGGGGATTACAGAAACAACAGCACCCAGAGAGGCCACCACAAGAAGCGTTACCAGCCAAAGCATCTTTGACTTCCACATGGGCAACGGCTATTTCACGAGGCTGTTAGCAACACAAAGTTAAACTGACACTGGAAGAAAAACTCTTCTCTAGCACGATCGACCTCCAACTCCATCATTTCTCATATCTCGGCTCCATAGGTAAAGGATAATACAACGACAACGACATCCGGCTGAAGTAGAATTTCTTCCGCTCCCCATACTTGATGTCAATACGACCAAGGAACTCATTGTACAATGCCTGAAACCACGTCGTTACCATCATTCAATTCTTACCTTCACCAACTACCAAATAAACCATTCCTACTCTTTCCATCTATTAATAGCAACACTTAACTTTCACAACTACCACAGCCCAATGCTACGTCGTAACTGTTCCTCAAAATATAAAATAACCAGGTTCATTTGACTTTCAAACCTTGGTAATGATAGAACACAGACTACTAAGTCATTTGACAACCTTTTCACATTCCGATGTCCTTCTCGACACAACAAGTAATTGTCTCGAGAATGGGCGATTGTAGTAGCATATTTCTCAGATTCAAAAAGAGAAGTTAACATAATTTAGTCAAGGATACCCCAATATTTGAGAAGATGTCACATTTATGGCCACAGTTTTCGATCAACTGAAGTAGCCATTGTGCCTAGTCAAATAGAGCTATTGCAGGAAGATCTGTGAAGTTCGCCCACAATCTGCCAAAATAGGAAACTACTCTTTCTTTTACTTTTGTAACTGCCTATATCTACTATAAATATAGGCATAGAGTATGTTAAACTGATGGGCAACTTTACTAATCAGACATTCTTACGTCATTACCAAACATCAATTATAATAACTAGCAACTTATTATATTTTTCATCAAAACCCTCCTCGAGGTCATGGTTTTTCTCAGACTTCACTGAGTTTCCACATAAAATCTCCTATGTTTAAGCTTATTATTACAAAATCCTAACAAAAGTATTGGCAAAGATTATCCTCCCAAAAAATACACCATTATAGGTCTGAGCCTCTCCATGCAAGATGATCTACCAAGAAGCTACATTCCCTCCACACATGGCTAAACCAAATATTTAGAATATGGGGAGTAATAAGGTTCCAAGTAGTTCTGAGTGCCCATGGGATTATGTCCTTGGTGAAGGTTTTAATAGTTGTAGCTGAGTCTGAGACAACCCATAAATTCCTCCACCCATTTACTTTAGCCCTTTGAATGCCTTGAATAATTGTCGTGATCTCAGCTATAAAGTTCGTAACATGTCCGATGGATTTACTGTAAGTGCCCAACACTTTACCGGCATTGTTTATGTTGATAATGCATATACCTACTTCTCCTGGATTACCGAGAGCCGAACCATCACAACAGATTTTAACTTCATTTGTTATTTGAAGCCCCCATCTGCAGTTCTCTATGTTGCTACCTTGTCTCGGTTTGTAATGAACATTTAGCACTTTTATGATCTTGAGGTCCTGAATGGTGTTGTATATCAGATTTTTAGAGAGGTGAGCCGAATTGTCTATGTTTGTAAAGATGTTTAGCATAAGTTTCTAATGATGAAACTTGATTCTGACAAAATGCCATTTATTTCTCACATTCCAGATGTTGCTGCAGATGGAGATAACCATGGTCACCCAGAGATCCTTAATGTAGGAGCTAGACGCCTTACCTCTTTCTAGTATGGTTCTCCAATTGTCTGTAGGAGTAATAGGATCGTAAGAGAAACAGTTTGTAGCTCGCTTCCAGAGAGAGACCGCAAAGGGACAATACAAAAGAGTATGCTGCTCCATTTCCATGGCATTGTGACATTGGTTACAAATCAAAACTATAGAGATACCATTTTTCATGATGGTATCATCCATAGGAAGTAGATGATTAAGAAGCCGACATGCAAAACCTCCTAGACGAGGGCAAACTGCTTGATTTCAGACATATCGCCACCACCATGCCGTAGGTTCTCTTCTTCGCAAAGTTTTAAATGCATTCTTTGATGAGAATTTGCCTTCTAAATCTGGCTTCCATATCATAGTGTCCTGAGCATTAGGATTGCACTGGATTTGTTGTAGATTGATTCTTAATGCCAGAAGGAAGAGAAGTACATCACTAGGGAAGTTCCATCCTTGTGGGTTGATAAAATTGTTAAGTCCTGTTTTACAGTTTTTCCATTAGTGTTTAGGTATTTCTATATATTCCATGATTGGGATATCTGCAGCCCATGTGTCTCTCCAGAAATCAATTTGCATTCCATCTCCTATGAGCCAACCAAGATATAAAGAAGGTCACTCTAGTTTGTATGCCAGACCATATAGTCGAGGGTTTGTGGTATCTAATAGGATTTCCACTCTTGCTACTAAATTTAGATTTGAGGAATTTTGCCCATTCTTCTGTTCCTTGCTTAAACACTCAGTGAAGCTTGCATAACAAGGCATTGTTCACTTCCCCTAGACTTCGAACACCAAGTCCCCCTTCTTTGATCGATTTACATACCTTTTCCCACTTCAACGTCACTCCTTTCCCTTTGGTCGGATCTCCAGTCCATATATAGTTGCGAAGGATGGTATTGCCCTCTTTAATAAGTGATCGAGGCCATTTGTAGACTGCCATATTATTAATGGGAATACTGTTAAGGATAGATTTATGTGAAAGTAACCCGTCCCTGGAAAGAGATAATGCTTTCAGTCCAGCTATTAGCCCGTGATCTAATTTTTTCAATAAGCGGTATAAGAGCTTGTTTAGTTACCCTCCCTTGTATGAGTGGGATTACCAAATAAGTCTTTGGAAAATTACTTTCTTTAAATCCAAATATCTCTGCCACAATTCGTCTACGGGTGAGAGGAATACTGCTCATGAAAATCTTGCTTTTTGCCATACTAATTTCTTGCCCAGAGACAACAGATCATACAGGTGTTGCTCACGTGCTTTAAAACTCGAGTCGGGAGGTTTTGGATCTGGGTTAAAAACCCACACGTACTAGCCACGTGATGTCATCTCTTCTTCTCTATCGATCCCGACTTCTCCATCTCTGCTGATCAAAAAATTGTTGACTAAAGTTTTATCCCCGATCCCAATTCTGGTGAAAATACTAACTGATGGGTTCCACTGGACTGGTTGAGGAACTCAAGTGACTTATATCATAAAGAATCTCTCTCTTTGCTCTAAAATCTGCAACAAAATCTCGATTATCGGTAGTTACGAAACCACCATTGCCGACTATATTACCAACCAAAGCTCTTATTAGGGATACCTATTGGACCCCGTAATAAACTCTGATATCTCCTTTATCGTAAATTCTCGTGATATTGTAAAATGCGGCGAAGTTTTTTATCGCGAATTTGACAAAAAAATTGGATGCCGCTCGGTGGGGTCAGCCTTCAGGTACGAATTTACTGTCGGTGATGGTGGGTCATTGACCAGACCTTCCAAGATGATCAGTGTCTTTTTGCTCACCATATCAAACATCAGGGTTTTTGATCACACGTCGATATCGATAAGAAAACGTACAAACGGGGTTTCTATTTTACCAATTTTTGTGGTGGTGCTCCAATCTTCGGGATAGTCGTTGTAAATAGGCGGTAAAATCGCCATTGATTGGGGGGGGTGGGAAAAGGGCTTATGTACCCAAAGCCTCAACAAGCCTATCGATTTTTTCCATTAATTTTGCTACATATTGAGCGAGTGTAGGTTTCTTCGTCGCGGGTCTTCTACGAGGCATCTTGTTCTTAAAACTTGCTACATCGGGGATGTGAACGCGGCTCTGATACCAATTAATATGAATCTACGAACACAGAAGCTTAATTCGTATTCAATTAACACTAAGTTTGAACTAGATCTCAAATAAAATTTAATAAAAAGAAAACTCAACTTTTTTTCATAAACAAATCAGCTCAACTAACTATTAAAGAACATATAACCTAAACCTACCTTTTTATAGAATCCAAGGGGATTAAAATTAACAACCCTAATTATAATCTAAATAGATTCTACTAAAATTGGGAAAACTTGGCATCTCCAGTAATGGAGAGGCTTGAATCAATATAACATAAATATAATTAGTCTGTTGACGGTGAGAACGATCATTAAAGGACAATTTACATAAGTTATGCTCATATGACCCCTATCTATAATGTCATTGCTTAATATCCTGGAAAAAAATTATAGCATTCATGACCTGCAAATAACCAAGACCAACAACTACGATTTACATTTTTTTTCCTACATAGATTTGTTATGAGAAGAAAAAGATTAAGATGTATCATCCTGATTTCCTTTTAGTCCTTACTCCCCACTTTCTCTCTCGAAGAAACTTGCACCGCCTAGCAGAAATTCAAACAAACACAAAAATAATTATCATAAAACAATTAAATACATTCTCGCTATATTTGCTTTATTCCTTTAAGCATGAGCAAATAAGGTAGCTTCTCTATCAACTTGAATTATCCGAATTAGTCTTTCTTATGTAGCACGTTGAATTCTAGTCCTGAATTAGTTTGGAAGAATGATATTTTTCTTAGTGAGACAAATCATATTGAGTTTAAAATTTGCGTGAAGATAACATACCTTCAAAACCAATCAAAATAGGATGTGTTAAACCATAAAGGATATTAAAGATTTGGAGCTTGATTTGAAGAAATATGGAATCTTTTATCATAGTCACAATCCAATGACTCTACAAAGAAAATTCATAAAGAAAAACCAATGCAAGTATGAAGGATGATCAAGATAACCTTCATTAAGGTAACATAAAAGTTGTTACCAAGCTAAAGTCAATAAATTGGCTTTCATTTTGAAATGAAGCAGCTGAACATAAACTTCTGCTTGTCACACCTTAGGGAGTGATTCCAGTAATATCAATATCCATGTTCTAACAATGCATTATGGGTTAAAGAAGCCAAGCTTAGTATCTTTCTCATCTGAAGAGAGAGGGAGGGAGGGTAACCTCATCATTTTGACATTCTATAAACATACCTTATTCTAGCAATCTAGATTAATGTTTAACACCAAAGTTAATGCCTGTAACAAAATGAAACAAAACTTACTAAATCAGGTTTAACTCTTGTAAGTGCTCCGTCCAAATCGTGCAAGTCAGGATTGTGGATTGTTATGATCAACCATCTAGTTACACATTCTTCAATTGTTATGATCCACCCAAAATCCACCTTGAGGGTGGTCTCACCACCCTTAGAGTGGATTTTTACTTTATTGATGCCCCGCAGTTCTGAACTACACGACAACAATAACCAATTATATTATGATACCTGTGAAGATTTAAGTAGCTCTCATGCCCCGCAGTTCATAACTATGGGGCATCAAAAGCAATTTATTAAATGAAATATGTGGCGTTGTTCGATTCATTTGGATGCCCCACACATCTGAACTGCGGGGCATCTTGACACGTGGCTAGATCTTAGGCATTATTTTTGCCTCTCAGTTCTGAACTGCGGTGAGTAATATTCACCTTGTTTTTGAGGTGAACTGTTGTGGGGTAGATTGGGTTTGGTGTGGATTTAGGTGAATTCGCCAACCTAACTGCTGCAGATGCTCTAATATTTGAGGGATTTTTGAGGAGCTCAAACATTCAAGTGATTTTTGAGGAGCTCAAATATTCAAGGGATTTGAGAGGAGAGCTTTCCATCCTATAAATTTACCAAACTTATTAAAGAAGTATATATGGATCGTAGATAATTACATATAGTATGATTTTGACATAATCCAAACACCCAAAAGAGCGTAATTTTGACAAAGCCCAAAGAGTACAATTTTGAATTGGGTATTACATTTAGGATCATACTTTTATAAGGAAAATTTCATTAAAAAAGGAAAAGAAGTCATCAATGTGTAAAGGATGTTCAATATTGTTCGATAGGAAGTGAAGGAAGAAAATTAAAGGTCACCCTGGGGGCTAAGATTTTGCAAAAGAGAAATTTATCATATGGAAAAAAAGTGTTTATATAAGCATTTTGTTCGCCCATCTAACATCAAATGACACTAGCTTTGCTAGTGAAGTGTTTGGGAGTGAATACATGGGGCTCAATTTCTATTGGCATCGAATTGTATTCTTGGGTTCTATTTTGTTTTTCTCACTGGTTGATAAGTTCAGGGATTTATTATGATTTAGGCCTTAGGGGTTCAATATGATGCTATGCCCTTCTCAAACCTCTGATCCTGATTCCATTTTTTTTTTGAAAATTTCATGCGACATAGGCTAATATTCATAAGAAAACAAAAAAAATTCTCTATTTGTTGACTCCAAGCTATGTTGCTCTCTTCTGTGGCGGTTTTCTCCATTTTTTTAAGTCTATACTTTTTGTTACTTCACAAAACCATTTATGATTTCTTTCTCTTTTAGCATTGATATGATCATCTTCATTTGGTTACAAAAGATCTTGCATGACTGCTTACACACAACAAACCAAAGGTTTTTAATCTGGATTAATCTAGGATTAATCCCCGAGTAATCCCAAAAAATAATATTTGCGACTCGATTAATTCGAATATAATCCCTCTGTATTTTTACTTATAGAAAACCTAAATTTCCCAGAAAAAATATCTGAATAATTTAGGATTAATCCTGACTAATTTTGTTTGTCTCAAGATTAATCCGTACAATTTTTTATAGCTAAATCTCATCTAAATGTTATAATAATCACAATTAATTGAGATTAAAAAGAGATTAATCGAGATCAGTCTTGTGTCTAGTACTGATTTAAATGAGATACGACTACATTGAACTAGAGGAACTTAGGTCGTAGAATAAGTACCTAGATGGCACATACTACACAAGATAGAAATCATGGCTCTCGACCCAGTCATAATGGTAGGCGTCACAAGGACTACATCTCTCTCATTACGTTGTAACTTAGATGTCGGTTCACTTAGTACAAAGCTTAATGGCATGTCTATATGAGAGCACTCTAGATATGAGATACAACTAACGCCTTACCCATGCTATCAAAGCTACGTCAAGCAAAATGACTCACAAGGATCTTTATCTGGATCTTCAAACCTATATCACCAAACATTTGACTATAGTTATGGGTAAGGTTATGCATACCATCAGGGGTATGGGTCTTCGCCCGAGCATGCATATGATATTTCTCATCCTATATAAGATACAAGGGTCCCAAAGAAACATATCGGTAGTGGGTTATCTGCCGCTCGGAATTCTTCAATACATTCTGCAGGTAGTGTTCGAGGAATATATACGTCAATACAAATATAGATACGATGCGGTAAGCATGATGTGAGCTCAATTTGTTGCTCATAGTGAAGATCAAGAGAGGACAAATATCATGAACATAGAAGACACTCAAATTATTATTATTTTTCAATTTTTGTATTAAATAATTTTAATCATAAGAGTATGTTACGTCTATCAATTTTAATATTTAAAGATCATCCAATATTAACAATTTATTATTTTTCATTAACCCACAAATAATTATGATTAATTATGCGATTAAACTCGACTAAATGCGATTAATCTTATGTTTAATTCAAACAAAATTGAAGGAAAAATAAACCAATAATTTCCGATCTTTATCGGTTAATCTCCGATTAATCTTTTTTCAAAATGGGAAATTAATACCTAATTCCGATTAAAAATCTTGCAACAAACACATGCAGGCACCAACAAACACATGCAGGCACACACACCTTTGACACAAATTGAACCTCTTGCACAAACTGACTATCTCTTTCTCGCTCAAAGTCTTAAAACATTTTTCTTTTATACAAATATTTATTGATTTCACTTAATTTTGTTTCTTGCAGAAATATTAGTGACAGCTTCCATTTTCTAATGAGGTAACACACGATCAGCTTTCTATCCATACTTCCAAGACCCCTAACATTCCATGAAATAATATTATTCGACATTAATACCATCACAATTCCTGAATAAAAGGTTACACCCCAAGTCGACGTCCTTATTCTTACTTTGTAATGTGTTGAATGTGTCTTCGCTATCTAATGATATTGAATCCATTATACAGGTATCTATTGAATATGGAATATGTGAAATTTTAAGCAAGAAAGCTATGAGACCTGATCTGACGCCTAAAAATAGGGAATGGGATTTCAATATCTCAAAGCTTGAAGCTATGTTACCAGCTGGAACTGTGGATCATTTAGTAGAACGTGTGTACCAAGAGGTATATCTTTCTCTCTTGTATATCAATACCTACTGCATGTCTTATGCTGTAGTGTTACGTGAACCAACCTCAGTATCTGATACATTATCCATGGAATTATATTTTGATGTTTTTATTGACAATTATATAAATCATATTACTTGAGTGATTAGCGTATTCCCGTAAACTGCCAATATTTTTGCTTATACACAAGGAATATCCTAAATAATATCATCACCTCATTTCATTCAAATATTAGGAAAAATGGGCATGATAGTATAGTAGTAGCTAAATAAAATATACATTGTTTGTATTAAAATAAAATCTTTCTACTAGACATTGTAGTTGCCCCAGTGGAAGGAGACAGTGACAGGTACCAGAGAGAGATATTTGAGTGCTATTGCAGTACTTGCTGATAAATTTCCATCTGAATTTTTTTTTATTGTCACACACTATAAGCTTCATCTATAAGAACCTGTCCCTCAACCTACTCTAAACATTACCTGATTATAGGGACATGTCCCTCGACCTATTCCAAACTTGAACTACCTCAATCCCAGACTCACGCATTATATGCATGACATATACAATCAGCAATGACACTTAGACCATGAACTAATAAAGAACATGGATCGAGCACTATAAAAAAATATGAACAAGTTAAAGGCACCTGTCTCCCACGAACTAGCAGTTATACATTCAACTACCACCTGCCCCATTTTTAGGAGAATGTGACTCTACACGATATCGAACTGAGAGTGAGGTCTATAAAAAAGATGAGTTCCAGAGGAAAAAGGACCAAGAATTTCATATTCAAAGAATAAGTATTTCTAGCTCAAGAGATCACTTGTAATTAAACATCAGCCTCAAGCAATAAAAGTTACAATTACTAAATCCTCAAGCCGAGGCCATGGTTTTTACCTATTCAAAGGTTTCCACGCTAATCAGCTGTGTCAATTCTATATTGAGTTATATTAATTCTTATCACAGGTACATTTGGTGTAAGAGCTAATTTCGAGCTACTACGAAATTTGGCTATTATATTTGGCACCGTCTATGGGAAAGAAGACATTTCCACGATATCCTAAGGCATACATTCACTCAACTATCCATTTCTAATCATGGTAACTTACAAGTGACCAGCAACAGGAGTCCAGCTCAATCTTTCAGTCAAACTAGATCAGTTCGCAGAACTAAGAAAAAACCTTCATGCCAAAACAAAAAAATGTAATGAGCTCGAGTATTAGTTAATCCTTGACTGGGAGCTCTGTAAACAGGAACTCAAGAGCAAGCGTAAAGCTCGTCAAATAGAATTCAAGTGACATGAAGAGCATATGACAACAATACAAACCTCCTTGCAAGCCTTACGAGATAATCAACAAGCCCCCCTTGCCAGAGATCATGATCAGATCCTAATAAACTCCCGAGTCTCTGCAGGAGAATGATTGGGACCTCGAGGAGCCACTAGCAAAGCCATTTCCAGAGGTCTTCATAACAACCCACAAGTTTCAATTCATTTGGGAAGAGAAGATCAGTCCGATATCAGTAGAGGTCATCAGCCTTCCAAACATCCAGAAGATGAGTAATGACCTAAACCCAAGATACTAGCTCGCGAACACTTGAGCGAGGGTACCGATACTTATATTCCCCAACCAGTTCACCAAGCCGCTCAAGCACCATGTTAGTAAATCACACAAGAATACATGGATCAACATATCAAGGAGTTGATCGAAGCTCAAGTTCTAGGAAATAATGACAATTTAACAAAGTTGCAAGGTAGTTTGATTGCCAAAGAGTTATTTGATATGGAAATACCAACAGGGTTCCATACTCCCAAAATAAGCAAATACAAAGGCATTGATCCAATGGAGCACATTCAACAATTTTGTGATTCATTAGGATTGTATTCAAATTTAAACCATATTTTAGGTCATCTGTTCGCCTCAAGTCTACAGAGAGAACCGTTGCGGTGGTTCCATTCTCTACCTGAAGATTTTATTCTCGTATTCGACCAACTACAGAAGATCTTCGTCAAGACATGCTCATAATAAAGATAATCAAAAGAATTTATACACTGTTATTAGTCTTAAATAGTCTCCAGGAGAGAAGCCCGAGGTCATTACAAAGAAGTTTCTGAAGTTCGCACAAAAAATTGACAATCATGATCAAAAAATAGTCGTTTCGACGTTTACAAATGCACTACATATCGATTGCAAAGAAAAAGAATATCTCTTCTTAAACAAATCCTCGACCTTGGAAGACAAGATCACCAAGGTCAATGGGTATGTCAACCTAGAAAAGATGATGACCAAAATGCATAAATCTACTAAATCTGTCATTACCACGAAAGGTCAAAATACAGAACGCAATAGTGAACCGAAGGAGGTCTAGGGTGATTAAAAGCGTGCCAAAGCAAACACCGGCAAATCTCAGAAAGGTTATTTATTACCCAAGTCGGTCCTCCCCAAGATAAATGTCTGAATCTCGTCAATTTTTCAAATGTTAGCAAAAGACAGGTTTTATCATGTATCTCAACCGCTGGAACCAATTGAAGGCAAACCCTACTACATGCATCACAAGGTAAATCATCATGAAACTGACAGCCGTTATGTTTTACAAAGGTTGCTAGAATATATTTTTAAAGACGGAAGAATGCACGAGTACATTGTTAACCTGGAAGGATACAATAATGGAAGCTATAAGATACAGGTTGAAGTAGTTCAAGTCGATGATCATTCTAAGGGAAAACACTTATACCATATGTACTACAGCAGCATGATCGAGATCCATCAAATTAACAGCTCAACCAGATTCAAGCGAATGAGATTAACAAAATGCTGCGATCTTACCGCTCAAGATAAAAAAGCTAAACTCCTTCCTGAATCAAGCAATCAATGACTTGTTATTTCATTTGAGGATTGTGATATCAGTCACGTCAAGTTTCTGCATCATGATGCTCTGGTTATCATGCTGAAGATGAAGAAGTTTGTCATGCATACCATGATGATTAATACAGGTAGTGGCATTGAAATCCTCTTTCAAAGTACAATCGAACAAATGGGACTCGCCGATCAAGTTATTCCAAGCAACATCGATATCAGTGGGTTTAATAGCTCTAAGGAAGAATGAGTAAGAAAGATCATCTTACCCATTACAGCTGGACCTGCTACAATCGATGTTGCTTTATACATAATCAATGCCAAATCGCGATACTTAAGGATTATGGGCCACTGTTAGATCCACAACATGGAAGCAATCGCTTCCACGTACCATCAAACACTTTGATTCAAGCACAATAGCGACATCTATGAAATCAAAGGCAATCAAAATCATTCTCGAGCTTGCAAAAACACCGTTTCTACTATCTCGACACATCCGACAAATTTGCTGCATATCAATTATAGAAAGTTGGTCACACCAATGACCAATCTTTAACAAAAGAACCTACAGAGTACATATACATTGATGGACCTAGTAGAGGTTATATTGTTACCAAGCAGATCCAGCACGAAAAGGAGGCCCTCATTCACTTCTTACGAATGAACAGAGACGTCTTCACTTAGACTTTTAAAGAAATGCCAGGAGTCAGCCCAGCTAAGGCTTATCACAAATTGAGCATCAACAACAATACCACGGTAGTAAAACAGAAATAGAGAAGACTATCACCTCGTCTTCGAGATGAAGTCAATAGTGAAATTGATAAATTGATCAAAGTTAAATTCATTTGAGAAGCTAAATACCCAGATTGGATCCCCAACATTGTCGCAGTTCCAAAGAAGAATTGGAAAGTCCGAGTTTGTGCGAATTTTATAGATTTCAACAAACACACTCTAAAGGATAGTTTTCCTCTTCCAATCATTCGTCATAGTCTCGATTAAATGATAGACCATGAACTTTTATTTATGATGGATGTTACTTTCGGATACAATCAGATACCACTTCTAGGCGACGATCAAGAAAAGACCACTTTCATCACTAAAAAAGGGCTTTACTGTTACAGAGTCATGCCTTTCAGACTCAAGAAAACCAGAGCAACTTATCAAAGGTTAATGACGATAATGTTCAAAGCATACTTGGGGAAAATCGTTAAAGTATATATCGATTATCTACTCTATAAAAGCTTACATGCGAAGGACCATATCGTCGATCTCGCTACGGTCTTCAACATTATACGCCCATACAGGATGAGGCTCAACCTTGATAAATGTCAATACGAAGTACACTCAGGCAAGTTCTTGGGACACTTCATCACCATGAAGGGGATTAAAGCTGACCCATATCAAATTTGAGCTCTCCTCAACATGCTATCTCAAAAAATAAAGAAAGAGGTCCAGAAGCTCGATGGCAAGATCACCGCTATCAATCGATTCGTCTCTAAGTCTTCATATCGATGTCGATAGCTATTCTTATTATTTTAAGGAAGTACCAAACGAGGAAAGATTAAGCCCAACAAAGGGATCTATTGGATAAAAGAATGTGAAGCAACTTTTCAAGAACTTAAAACCTATTTGGGGAAGTCTCCCATAATGAGCACCCCATTAGACAATGAAGAATTGATCATTTACCTCGCAGTTATAAAAAAACTCTCTAAGCTCGGTCCTCATTCGACTTGATAGAAAGGTTGAAAAGCTGGTATATTTCAGCAGCAAAACCCTCACTTTGACATAAACATGATATTCCAAGATCGAGTGACTCCTTCTAACTCTCGTTTATACTTCACAGAAGCTCAAACACTACTTCTAAACTCATTTCGTCAGAGCTATGAAAAACTACCCACTCCAGGAAATTCTATCCAAAAAAGACAAATCGAGAAGAGTGCAATAATGGTCTGTCAGCTTGGGAGAACATGATATCAACCTTTAGTAGTACCATTCAGAAAAAGGTCAAGCCGTTGCTAATTTTCTGGCAGATTTTTCTGCAGAAAATCCAGATTGGGAGGAGCACGACCTTAACCTCACAGAAGAAATACCAGAAGTTCTACCTACCAAACCCTTTGACAAATGAGCTAAATAGATTACAAGAAAAGGGTGGAGACTTCCTACAGATGGCTCAGCAGAACCTATAGGGTCAGGAATTGGAATCATTCTGATTACCCTATCAAACAGCAGAATCAAAAAATCAATCCGCCTAGAGGTGGGCACTTGATCTAGTAAGAGAATTTCTTAATACTCTGGCTAACCGATGATTCTTACTTCTAGCAACATATTACTTTACAAAATAGGTGGAAGAAGTTCCTCTTTGTCAAACTAGAGAAGAAGAGGTCATCTCGTTTATCTGGGAACATATTATCACACGTTTTGGATTCCCCCACCTGATTCGGATTGATAACGAGCCGCAGTTCGTTAGAGAAAAGGTCATGGCTTTCCTCTACAAATATTATATCATTCATTCACCATCCAATCCATACTACCCCAAGGAAATGGCAAGGCTGAAATTACCAGCAGAACAATAGTGGATAGGATCAAGAAGAGACTTCAATCGCAAAAGAAAGAAAATTGGTTACAGGAACTGCCTCACGTCTTATGAGCGTACCGTACTATACTAAGATAATTAACTGGGTGTTCCCCCTTCCTTCTGGCTTACAGTACAGAGGTCATCATTTTAACGAAATACCACCATTTTGCCAAAGATCATGCGCTAACAGACAAAGAGAATGAGTTCTAATTAGGCTACAATATGAACTGGATTGATGAGTCCCGAGATTGTACTATTACCAACCCAGGTCGATATCATCTTATGCTAGCCATCTCGTACAACAGAATAGTTTGAAGCCGTGAGTTCCAAATTGATGATCTAGTCCTCAGAAAAATTCTAAAGAGCAGAAAAGTGTTGAATATTGGATAGCTCACAGAAAATTGGAAGGGTCCTTTCTTTATCGTTGGCCGCACTAGCCTTGGATCATATTACCTCATAACATAGAAAGACGTTCTAATACCAAACCCTTGGAACACTAGGAGATTGAAATGATATTATTGTTAAATCCCTTGTTCCAAATACAGAATACCTCAATTTTAATTCTTTACATTCCAAAAGTAAGATTCCAATCTCCAATACTGTGTATATTCTTTTCTACGCAATAAAAGCTTTCAAGTTTTTCCCTATATTACTTTCCACAGACATACATGTAGACTCTAATAAATTTCAAAGATTAAAGCAAAGGTAACACTACCTTTCAATCGATACAAATATCAATGACTAAAGGAAATGTAACACTAACTTTCAATCGATACATCTATACAAATATTAACGATTAAAACAAAGGTAATACTTGTTTTCAATCAATGATTTCTACTATCTCTAAGATACAAGATAAAGCATAGGTAAAACTAGCTTTTATCTCTCTAAATGTCTACAATACAGAAAATAACAAGTCACTTATGTAGGTTTTTCTTTCGAAAGGTTAGATGCGCTTTCCCCTACAGTGGGAGGTTGTGAAGCCATAATATTTAAAGCTCAAGCAACTACAAGCTCTATTCCTCTCTCCACTCGTTCCGCAATATTGGGACCTATATCAGTTGCCATTAAGTTCAAGCAGCTACCTCGATCTATTTCAGTATTACAGATACAACCTTTCAAAACCAAACAGTCATGCAAGGTATCCCTTCCAAGCTCAAGCCTATTTACTTCTTCTACAAAATAGACAATTACTATCATTATCTCCCTCAAGTGTGCCTTATCCAGGGAAATCCTATGTCGGTTTGGCATGGCTAACTCAACAAAATTCATTTTTAGCTTCTTATGATGTTTATCCAAATTCGCGTAATGGGTGTCTGCTCGCTCTGAGCGTCACTCTAAGCCCGATATAACCGCATTCAGATTCGATATCAACCCCGTCGCCTTTTTCAGCTCAGCTCAAATTTCCATTTTTAGCTCCTCCACTTCACAACGTAGTTCCCCCAACTCCACCATATTTACATCACGTCTCCTGGTACCCATTTTTTTCAATGGCTCATCCTTTCTCTTGATAGCTTCATTTAACTCTTTCTCTTTGAGGAAAGCACCATCTATCCTATCACCAATATCTCTTGATCGTTCCTTAGCTTTCCTTACGATAGCTCGAACGTAAACTAAATATGCCTAAAACTCTTTAATTCGAGCTAAAGAATTAACCACATCACCCTTGGCTGTCGTAACCTTGACGCCATTATTTTTCTCCTTTGACCTCTCTCCAGCCTCGGCCTTCTTGCCATACGAACTAGACAAGTCCGCCTTCAACTTTGCAACTCGCTCATTCAGTTTGTCATATTGATTTTAGGTGACCCGAAGATCGATATCTTTACCTTGTACCTTCTCACTCAGCTTTTCCACTTCACTTTCGGCACTCGCTAAATCAGCTCACACCTTCACAAGTTCATTTTCCATCTTCTCTAATTGACCATTCAAACTGGCAAGGTGGTCTCGCAGCTTTTTACCTTCCACCTCTAACATTCTGATACAATATTGCGCGACATCCACATCTCTGTCTTTCGCCCCCAACAATTCTACCCTACTCTTTAACTCCACTACCTCACTCTAAACATTAACGAGCTCCCCCTACAATTTTTCTTTTTCAATATCTCTACTCTCGACCTGCTGGGTCAGTTCATTCACAGTATTCTTTGCTTGTACAAGCTTGATCTCCAACATGACATACTGATCTGTGCTATCTTCAATTGCCTCCTTCAATCTTTTAAAATTGAGCTTACACTCGCAATTATATTCCATAGCATACTCTTCATTAGCTCGAACAGCTTCTAACTCAGCTTGCACATGCAGCTCGATTAAACAATACTCTACAGATATGGTCTATAAACTACAGTTTGTTGTACACATATCTAGCAGAGTTCTATTTATCGTGAGCCAACAAAATAAGAAGTTACTACGCTCTCAAGCTACGAAGTTATCTCACATTAATGGTCATACTATCTACATTTCCTAATATTTCAAGGTACACATTTTATACATTTTCATTCTCTAGCATTCTAACGCGGCCTAATTCTTGGATTACTTTCGTGAAACATGATTTCTTATCTGCCCTCTTACATTGCCTTTATCCATTCTCTAATGCAAGCGCTAGAGTTATAAATTGAGCATGTCAAAATATTTCGAGCTATTTTCTAAGCTGTAGCTCTGTATGCAAAGTCAATAGAGTTGCTGAAGAGTTTTGCTCCTTAGCGAGCTATTTCTCTAAATCCTCAATTTTGAGGCGCAAACATTTAAGTTCCAACAATCAATATTTACAACATCTCTTAGACTACCCTATAATTATTCTCTGTTTATATTCCATACAGTCACAGTTTTTAATTGACAAAAACAAAGCTTCATTGTTTACTCTACCTTCTCATTCTCACCTCCCCGGTTCTCTAAGTTAGTTCTCGAGGAGACCACATCCAATCCTTTCACAACACCTTGAGGAGAGCCACCATCAACAACAGGCTCCTCTTCAGGATTGGCCTCTTCGACATAATGCCCCTCTATAATCACTTCAATATCAGACACAGAGTATCCAACTTCTAGGAGCTTCTGACCAAGGTTGTCGCAAACAACTGAAACTTCCTCGACATTTTTCTTTACTTCCTTTACGAGTTTGAGCATCGCAACCTGGTGTGAATCCTTCACAGAGCTCGAACGATCCTTTTCCAGAGATAAATTGGCCCCGGGTTGAGAAACTATCTTCTCGAGCTCAGTTCTCCCATCCTCGAACCCGAGACAGATTCCCTTCAAGACGCGAGAGACCTACAACACAAAAAGTAACATTTCAGTTTGACGATTACACAAAATTCAAACATAACAAAGTGTTTAACTTACCCTATACAGCTCTAAATGAACAAATGTGTTAAGCTCCTCCGAACCTTCTCGAGCTGTCGCCCTCAGCTTGTTCTCAACAACCAACAATTCGTCCTCCACAGTAAGACTACTTTCAGCCTCCTTCACCTCACTCACAGGAGTAGAAGCGTCCACCTTCCTCTTTTTCAAACTCATGACAACCTCTCTACTCTCCGTGGCTGCCGAGTTTGAACCATTAACCTTCACAGTCTTCCTTTATGGGTTCCTTTGAATTAACTTGCTCGATGTAGCCCCCACATGATTGACTTCAAATAAATTAGGGCAGCCTTTTTAATGTTGGACGTCCTTCAACGTCTGATGTTGCCATCCCTCCATCTTCAACGGTCGTGCCAGTTCTTGTCATTTTTCTCTTAGCTTGAGACTTTTGAATTTTTTTAGACATACTAATAGACCTTTTAAATTTGCTTATTTCGAGCTTTCCTAAAACAATCTTGAGCTTTGATCCTTCTCAATCTACAATATAGATCAATGATTCCTTTCTTGCAACTTGAGATCGAAGATCTATAAAAAAACAAAACTCATTGTTACGTACAGACAGAACGCTAACACAAAAATAGTTTGATATCATAAACAATTACTTACTTTTCTTCATAGTTTTATATATAAGATCCATGGGTTCCTCATCCACCCTTTGGAGACAATCACCCTTCACCCATATCAAGTTATCATTCCACACTTGCCCTACTGAATTCAGGTCGAAGAACTGAGGTCGAAACAAGCTGGAAGAGAAGTACGCTGCAGTGTCCCAGGTTTTTTTTTTTTATTATTATTTTTATTCATATTTTATTTTATTTGGTTACTTATCACTTTTTTTTTCATTCATACATCATACTACACGCATCCATATTCATATCGTGCATCTTGATGTTTCATCCCTTTTCTCTTATCAGGGTTTTAGAATTAGATTCCCTTTTCGTGCTTTCGGTGGTTTTGGTGGTTAAGCAGAGGAGTTTGTTGTTGTTGTCTCATCGGGAGGCCCGTAATGGCTTGGTGGTATTGTTGTTGTTGTCATCATTGTTGTTATTGTTGTTGTTATTGTGTTTATGTCCTAAGTGGTGTGAGCCAAGGGGATTTTGTGATCCCGGGGGAAGCTTTGTGTTTTTCTAGTTTTGTCAAAGTTGTTCGAATGACATTTGTAATCGTTCGAACGAGTTGACATGTCCCCTGGAATTTTGGTCTTTGAGGGTGGTTCGTTCAAACAAATTCCTGTCCCGTTCGAACGAGTCGACTAATATCCTGGAATTTGGCCCATGATCTCCTAGTCCTTCAAATGACTTTTGGGTCCATTCGAATAATTTTTGTGTCCCTTCTGTGACTTTCTTGCCCATTCAAATGACTTTCTTGTCCATTCAAATGATTTCCTTGTCGTTTGAACGACTTGGCGGTTGTTTTTCCCCTTTTTAGTTTTTATTTTCATTTCTCTTCCTCTCTCTCTCATTTCTCCCTCTCTCACTCTCCACTTACCCTCTCCCTCACTTAATCCTCTCCTCCGTAGTGTTTGGCATTATTTGTGGGTTAATTTCTTTGCCAATTCATCTGTGAGTATTTTCCCCTTTCTCTGCTCTGATTTGTGATTCGTGTGTCTAGGGTTGGTATTTGTGAAATTATTTTGAGGTTTTATGATTTGTGTAGTTGCGTTGTTGCAGGTGTTGGGTTATGGTGTTGGTGTGATTATTGCCGCGAGTTGTCCTATTGTTGTTGGGTTTCAGTTTGTTGGAGTTCCGAGTTTTTCCTGTGGGATTCGAGCCGGTTTATCAGGCGAGTATCCCTTCACTGTTAAATTACTATACTAATTAACCTGTGTTAGTTAGAGTTGTGCATACTGGCATTGAGGTGTTTGTGATTGTTGTTAAACTATATTGTTCTGGTTATTGAAATTGTTGATTTCAGTATTGTTGTTTCCTATCCTTAGACATATAGATTGTGTTTCTCCTTGTCCCTTCGGAGGGTTGCTTTGTGGGGAATTCTCTTGGGTCGTGCTTGACTATTGTGCTCCAGTCGGTAGCGACTGATGTTGTTGGGCGTCATGACTAGTAAATTAGTCATTGTTCGTCTGTGTTTGGATGTTGTGACTGGTCAATTAGTCACTGTTAGCATCTGTATTTGGATTGTTTATCATCCTCTGAGACAGGTGGCTATCCTGTGTGTGCGGGCCAGATTATGGCTATTGGGTTAGGATTGTTTGCCCTTCTCTGAGGCAGAGGGTTATCCTGTGTGAGGGCCATGGGGGTGGCTGTAGTGTTTTGATCCTTGGGATCTGGTTTCGGTGTGAGTTTCTTTTATTCCTTTAACTTAACGGGATCAGATACATAAACAAACTCTACGTCGGCTGACCCTCGATATGTTATCAGGATTCCTACATCGGGTGAAATAGTAGGTGAGTCGCCAGCGACTGGTACTATCATGTCTATTCACCCATCCAGGAGTGTGGGATGGCATGAGACAACCCTTAGGAACTGGGTCTTCTCCTCGGTGAGGTTGAAATTCCATGGAATATGGAAAATAAAGTTTAGACGTTAGCTCCGTGGGTTGCAAGCCCGGAACACTCTGATCAAGTGGTAATATCCTTTAGACTAGTCGAGCTTGGACAAGAAATTGTACCTTTGTATCAATTGAGGTTTCGTTAAGGTTATTATGCATTAGCGGTTGATCAACCCACTATATTAATTTATTAGGTCTAGTTCTCAATTTCATAACATTCGCATTAGGACAATTTAGTAGCATATCATCATCATATCATATCATTACATCACTGCATTTTGGTATTCCTCATTTACACCATTCTGCACTTATATATTTATTCCTCTCCTCTAACCTTATAGATCTCTATGCTTTAGAATATTTCATATATCTTACTCATCTCTCCTCTATCTCTGCACCTGTTATATTAGTTTATTGTTTAGCCTTGTTGGGCATTAATGAGCCGTGGTTTTGCTCACTCTCGCTTTGTTCTCCCCTTTCAGAGGCGGAGTAGTTGTTGTTGGCTGAGAGTACAGCTGTTGGTTCCAGCCTTGACCACTGCAGATCCGTTCTTGTATTAGTTTTGCCTGTACGATTCCAGCTTTTGTCGCTGTGTAGTATTATGAGATATTGTATTTACATTTTGGTGATGTATATATATTTTGCTTCCGCTTTATTTCTCCTACTCTGATGATATTGCTATAGTCAATGATTAAGCCTGAACTTGTCTATGGTTCGGTTGTTTGTGAGGGCAAATCGGTTGGATTCCCCGACCTGCACATCCCGAATGATAGTAATTGGTCTAGCTACCGATTATTGAATTTTGAGGCGTGACATACGCTCCCCCAATCGCTGCATAGTATTTCATAGTATAATACTACAAAACATCTACAGGGGTTATTCTCCTCTCTGTGCCCTTAAAAGCCTACCTTATATTCAGATTATCGCATATATTTATCACAACCCATATATTCCCATTCAGTTGGGGAGGGCAAGCTTCAATGGCATTCAAAATACCTTTAGCAAGATTCCTTAAAGGCACCATCAGTCCAAACTCTAACTGGGAAAGGTATCACAAGAATTTCTGATCCAGATTACTCGTGACAGTCCCGTTGAAGTACTCTAAAGCGATAAACTCATCCACTTCCCTCTCAGATTTCTCATACTCTAAATCAGGCAATAAGAAAAAGTATTCGTCGCCACTTTTAATGGTTTACCCCTTAAATGACCTACCGGCATATTCTATCACCTCACCCCATACACCACCTAGACTACCTTTAATTTTGTAAAACTCCTTGAATACATCTGAATCTACGGAATATGATCCAAAGTTATCAGGGAAATCTGGAAACTCTAATTTATCCTTCCCCTCCACCTCTAACTCTACTGCTTCTGAGCTCTCCGTTCTTAACTCACCCCTTACAGGATCTACATTATCAATTTATATAGGTACGACCTCCATCAAATGACCAGAGGTCGAAGTCTCCATATCAAGAGTATGCTTGAAAGTAAGACTTATTTCTACAACAGAGCCTTATTACGCTTCTACCAACATACAGGTCCAGGTATTTCAATTAAATTACTTTATAGTTTCTATATATATATATATATATCATGCTTAACATATATGCTTTTCCATATAAAACTCCAACTTACAGCACAAAAGCCAATTTTTCAAAGAATTTCCTCATTTAGCAAAATTTTGAAATTCAATTATAAACCAAAATGGTAATTTTCAAAGCCCTACACAATGTTTCTTCTACAATCACTACAACACAAACCAGAAAAATCAACCATATTGGGTTATGGTTGATTTCGATGGCAACCTCTTTAAGAATAAGAATCTGAGATGTCATACGCCTCCTCTTTCACAACAGAACTTCACAACAGGTTTTTTTTATCAAACCCCACAATAGCAACCACCTTTACCCTTCGATTACGATGGCTGCTTTCATTTACTCTTTCTCTTGTAACTCAATTTTTTTTCTCTCTCTAGTTTTTCATTTCTCTATATTTTCTAAACGTTTGAACGAAGAAGAGGAAATGATATTTATACTTTCTCTCTCCAAGTACAGGCTGTTATTGGGGCTCACACGAGCCGCCCTCGGTTTTGGAGCCCAGATGTCCCTTCTACTATTTATGTAAGACGTTTCATACCTTTTTGGTAAAAATGTCTCTCCATCATTACCCCAAGTCCTATATTTAAATGTATTTCTCTTTCTCCTACCCAAATCCCTCTCACACCTTCCCATACTCATTATGATACTCCACTCACACGCAATCAAATTTTCTCTCCTCCAAAAAAGACTGATAATCTGATTCCTATTCTCCTACTTTTGTTACTTATAGAACTGTTTACGCCATTACCAATGCTACAACATTTCAAAATTCAAATATTTTTTTGCAACAACATTCACCACAAATAAGAAACAAATTTAGAAGGAAGTATTCTCCTTTTCTAGTACTTGCATTTATTTAAACTAACAAAGTTCACTCTCTCAAACATAGTCACACATAAAATAGCCAAGATGCCCTGGAGCATCACACCTAATAAGTTTATTCCCAGCAATTCTTTCATCTTCCTCAGCTATTTCCTCAAGAGTAGTTTCCTTCACCGCAGCTTTTTAAGCTTCAGGCTCAACGACCAATTCATGAAATATTTTATACCATAAGTGACGCCCAACCTCGTCCTCCCTCTCCCTCACCCTCAGAGTCAACCCATCAAACTGTATTGAAGATTCAGGCAAATTGGTATCATATTCTAACCGCCCAAATATCCTCTCCTGAACTTTAGCAACCTTTATTGTTAAACGCCCCTCCGACGCATGTCGAGCTCTCTGAAAATGAGTCTTCATCATTTTTCATCCTCTCTACCTCACATTTCAAGCATTATTTATACAACTAACTATCACACACAATCCCCCCCATTCAACATATGTAATAATGAGTATCAATCCCTCTTATCCATAACTGCAACCCTTAAATCATGCTAACAATTATTCGATTATATCTTTTTAGACCGAGCTCATTGCATATGTTTATTCGACTATATATTTTTGAACTAAATTCACAACTCTATTACACATGTTTTACCTTCATTCACACATCTACACACAATTTGATTTTTTCACAACATTACCTTCTCCTCCACAATGATAAATTGTAATTCGATCAACTAAATTTCTTTCAGTTCAACACATATATTTGTTACATTTAACATATATATATATATATATATCTAACAATTTCTATCACACATAGATTGGTATATCAAAATTTCCCATACTAATTTCTAGTTCGATATATCAACATAGAATTACTGTAAAATATATTTTTCATTAGCTCGACAATGCCTTACAGAATACTTTACAAAAAGCACAATATTTCATAAACTTCCTACAGATCAATCTACAGGTTATAATATCTATTAATTATTAACAGTACTTCCACTCCAAAACCAGGTGCGTCTCCCGCATGATACTCATTTAAGAAAATAAAGATGGTTGTAACAGAGGAATATTTCCATTCCGAAGACTAGAAGCATATTTCCAATCTGCTACCACTACCACTGTCTTTTTCCATAACCTCCACCACCTCAAAAAGGCAGAGAAAGAAGAATGACTCTACTTTTATAAAGCTCAATCCCTCGTAGGATAATGGCAGCACTTCTTGATATGTATACCAGCTTCTTCATCTGCCTCATTAATGATATCCTCTATAAGAAGACAAAGACATACCCGACGCTGCTCACCCAAAAAAATCATATGGTGGAACCGCCACATTTGATAATAGTCATTATTAGCCTTCACTACATCCTCATCCATCATCCCATGATACGTAGACGGCACAGGTATGGGAGTAGGCATATCCAAACGTTGGTTGCCAAAGTATCGCAATTGAATCTTATGTACTTCAGCAAGCACCCTCGCTTCATATACTTGGCGCCTAGTAGTCACCATTCTCAAGACAAGAAAAATCATAGAGACAGAGTACTTTTGCAAGGATGACATATGATACTGGATCAACAATATTTATAGTAGAGCCACATTCAATGCAAGGAAGAAGTTCTAAAGTAGTCATCATTCAAAGCCAGCAATTACTGAGAAACCCAAAAGCTAAATACATTAATCATTTCTGATGCATTCAATGCCAAATACAGTCTTCAACACAGAAGTGAGAAGTCCCAACCCAATCCAATTCAACGCATCCCTTTCTAACTTCCAACACACAAACATTCCACAAAATTTCTTAACTTGTCCCTCGACCTACTCTAAATATAAATTGATTATAGGGACATGTCCCTCAACCTATTCCAAACTCGAACTACCTCAATACCAGACTCACGGATTATACACATGACATATACAATCAACAATGACACTTAGACCATGAACTGATAAAGAACGTGGATTAAGTACTACATAAAATATGAACAAGTCAAAGATACATGTCTCCCTTGAACTAGCAGTTACACATTCAACTACCACATACCCCATTTTAGGAGAACGTGCCTCTACACGATATTAAACTGAGAGTGAGGTTTATAAAAAGGATGAGTTCCAGAGGAGAAAGGACCAAAAAATTTAGATTCAAAGAACAAGTATTTCTAGCTCAAGAGATCACTTGTAATCAAACATCAACCTCAAGAAATAAAAGTTACAGTTACTAAATCCTCAAGCCGAGGTCGTAGTTTTTACCTATTTAAAGGTTTCCACGTAAATCACCTGTGTCATTTCTATATCGAGTTACATTAATTCTTATCACGGGTACATTTGGTGTAAGAGCTAATTTTGAGCTACTACAAAATTTGGCCATTACATCATCTTCTCCGAAAACTCTCATTTTGTATTACTGGTTAAGGCTGGTATTACAAATATATGAATGTACAAGTGCAAGTTTATTGTCAAGGTCGTAACTGGCTTATGCTTTTCATATTTGTGTCTGCAGGGGTAGGAGTTGGGGTTGCGGTTTCTGCATTCTTGAAGGACACCACTGTGTATGAAATAGAATATTGTGCATATGCGCACTTATAGAGACAAACCTCCATTAACCCAAAATATGAGCCAGTTACTACTAATGGCCAAACTGGTATCCTCTTCTTATCCAAGAACTCTAAGCTGTAAACCAACTCTAGTCATTTTATTGTTTGCAGTTGCTATGTATTTATGTTTCATTTGAAAAATACTATTGTTCTCATTGATGCTAACCTCATTTCATGGGAAAACCGAGAACTATCAATTAACATGTTTAAAAATTCTTCCAAGGTTTTAGTTTATCTTATTTTCAGTAGGGGCGCCTTGATATTCGAAAGATAGTGTTACTATTATTTATGCAGAATAAATTACTGAATGTATATTTCTACATTTTCATCCTAATTACCACCTGGCCCATGACTAGCATTTACGTTGTTAATTTTGTTAGGAATTAGGGTAGCTAATCCTAATTCCTCGCCCAAAAATGATAAACGGAAACATCAATAGTGAAATTTAAATGAAATCAAGACACAACAATTTACCTGGAGGAGGGAAGCGGAAAACCCTTACGGATAAAAAACCACTCCCCGCGAATAATCCACTATAATCAAACAGGTTACAAATCAATCTCTCAAGCTTCCTCGAAGCTTTAATAGAGTCTCTAAAACTCTAGTTCTCTCAAGGATTAAACTCTCACCCAGATACCTAAGAAATATACTAAGTATCTCTTATATACTTGGGAGGTTATTACATCAATTAGGACTCAAAGTACGGATCATGAGGTGAGCCAACGTCTTTACTTTAACCTTCTAAAGTTGAGTTTATGAAGTCTATTTGAATAAACTTTTAAGTCTATTCGAACAGAACGTGGTCTGAGACTTCTATTCGAATAGACTTTGAGTCTATTTGAACAGACAACTTTCTATTCAATAAAGCATGCTCTGTCTCTTCTGTTCGAACAGACACAAAGTCTATTCGAACAAAACACTGAAATATCGTATTTTCCTTCCGTCTTCGATCCTTGTTCGTCCACGAACTCCAATGAACATCCACAAACATAATTCGAGTTCATTCCTCAATAGATTTCTTGTAAAGATCTCTGCCCCATCTTCGAGCAATACACTCTTTGATATAATCATCCGCATGTTTAAATTATATAGCATGTTAGTCTTATTCAAATTGTATAACAATTAAGATTGTAAGTTGTAACCTCGAAGGAAAATCGTACTTATTCAGTATCTTAATAACATGTTACTTTTGTTCAACTATCATTCTCACTTGCAATGTGTTGTTGTCTAGCATTCTATTCTTGCTTAAGGTTGATAACATGTTAGGCTAGTAACACGTTATACATGACAAAGCCATCCTACTTACTTTCTTCGTAACACATTGTAAAAGAAAAAAATTCCTTTCCTTAAAGGCTATCTATGGGAGACTAATTGCCTCCCTTTTAGTAGAAAAGACATGCCAATTCAAGCTATAGAGTTTTTTTAGTGTAACCTATTCAACTAAAATATTGGAGGGAACCAATACTGAATTAATATTTCCATTTCAATTGTGATCTCCAAAGAGGTGATGAAGAAAAAAATTAAGAAAAAGATTTTCCTGTGTAAGTTATGATATGTATCTCTACCAAAGAATGCTTACTTTGAGGCCACAAATTGAATAAATGTTAAAATACGACCGCTCTATTAGGCTCTTAGTTACACGATCTTACGGCTTAAGTCGGGCACTCAGGCTCGAATGGTACAAGATGAGCTCATTATATTATGTTTATTTTGTTTGAGTACCTTTGTTATGAAACTCGTTTTTTCTTGAATGTGTATTTGTATTCACACCAAAATTTGTCACTCCGATTTTATTTATTTATTCATATATTATTACAGCAATTACCCAAATAAATACTAGTTAATGATCAAGTTCCAAAATCGATACTCAAACAAATCAGTTCCAAAATCAATACTAGCATTCTATAATCAATATCGGGACCACACCTATTTCATATTATGACTACATGCCTCTTAAAAGTAACTTTAATATTTTATATTCATACATTCAATCATTGACAAAAAGATTTTAATAATAAACAATGCCACAAAAGTAGGTAAGATTATTAACCAAATGAAACAATATAAAAAAATGGGTTGGTCTTTTACAAGTTGCCAAACATGGCTTCAACAAACCCATTTGTTTAGTTTCACATAGATTTTTAGTGATTGATCACCAATATTTCTCTTTAAGCTTAGGGTTTGAGAGTGAGTATTGTAACCTTAAATTTATCTTTAATCAGAGATTAGTAGATTGTTCTCTTTAAAGTATTAAATATGCCATGAGTGATAGAGAAGTGAAAGAAAGTGTGGGGAAAGACCTTTTCTTGTCACCTCAAGCGACAAGATTTGTCATATGTTATTAAATTTAACGACATTGTTATTTGTCATTTGTTTTAAGAAATTGCCATTTGTTTTGGTAAAGCATATCATTTCTCCTTCGGTATAGTTATCATAGGTCTACAATATAAAGTATTTTATAAAATAGTCACGAGAGATAGAGAGGTTGAAAAAAGAAAGATGAAAGATCTTATTTTGTCTCCAAAAACAACTAGATTTGTCATATGTTATTGAATTTTACGAAAATTGTCATTTGTCATTTGTTTTTACATAAATTGTCATGTGTTATTGAAAAAATTATCATCTGTTTTGGTAAACCATATCATTTGTCATTCGATACAGTTATCATAGGTCTACAATGTAAATTATTTTATGAAATTGTCGCGAGAGATAGAAATGTTGGAAAAAAAATGAGAGATCATCTTTTGTCTCCTCAAACAATTGGATTTGTCATATGTTATTAAACTTTACAACACTGTTATTTATCATTTTTTTTACATAAATTGTCATGTGCTCTTGAAAAAATGATCATCTGTTTTAGTAAAATATATCATTTGTCATTCGATACAGTTATCATAGGTCTACAATGTAAAATGTTTTATGAAATAGTCACGAGAGATAGAGAGGTGGTAGAAAGTGAGATGACAGATCTTCTTTTGTTACCTAAAATAACAAGATTTGTCACTTTAAACTACAAAATTTATCATGTGTTATTTATCTTTATGGCATTTGTTTTTACAGACCAAATCTCTACCATTAGTTCAAGCATTTGGATTTAAACCAAACCAAACCTTATGATAAAACTTAAAAATTGTCGGATATTGATTCCCAACAAGTAAATAAGGATTGAGGAAGATAAGGAAAATAAGAGATAAACCGAGAATAAAGTCAAAATTGAAACCCTGGATTTTGATTTCCAAATTGAAATCTAGAAGATATAAATCTAACAAAATTCTATGAGAAAACTCGAAGAATATCGGATATCTCGGCGCATAACAAGTAAATATGAGGAAGATGAGAGAGAGACCGAGAGCAAATTTTAAAATTGAAACCCTAGATTTTCAAATTAAAATCTATAAGATTTAATTCATATCAAACCTCATAAAAAAACTTAAAGATTATTGGATATTTCGCTTATGAAACAAATATTCAGAAGCTTTAATGGAGGAGCATCTCTCTCTCTTCTTCTTCTCCATTTCTCTTTTGTGTTTTTTTATATTGTCTCTCTCATCATATAAATACCGATCTTTAGCAGGGATACAAATGTCTTTTCAAAATTGATTTTGGAAGAACCGGGTTCGGGTCATCTGCTAGTGAATCAGTAAAACTCCAACAAAACCGGATCTACATCTAATCATCGTAACAACAAATTCTCCTCTGCGCAAAATCAGAAACAATGGCGACTGCAGCCCAAACCGTCGATCAGCAACAACAACACCTGATCGTAATGCGGCACGGCGATCGGATCGACAACGCCGAACCGTTATGGATATCGGCGGCAGCGAAACCATGGGACCCACCACTGACTGAATCCGGAAAGGTGAGAGCATTCTGCACTGCGAGAAAACTAAGAAAGAATTTAGGGTTTCCGATACAGCGAGTCATTGTTTCGCCTTTTCTACGGTGTATTCAGACTGTGAAGGAAGCTGTTATCGCGCTATGCGCGATCAATGATAATCCATTGGACTTGACGAGCGAGAATGTGTCAATCGATCCCTCAAAGATCAAGGTACTTCAGCTGTCTTGTTTTTTCTTACAAATTAAAACTGAGGGTCTTTGAATTGCCAACGTCTCCCATATGGAGTCCTTAATTGACAAGATTGCTATTATTTAAGTTTTAATGTCTAGTCTGCAAACCAACTGTAGTATTTTTTTGAAGTGGACATTAGACTCTCTACACATTTGATGAAAAACAATTATCTAATATCATTATGTCGATAATGGGGTAGAAAATCTTATGGTCTACATCAAATGTTTGCAGAGAAGAGGATACATAGATTTAACATCATTTCTTATACAGGAAATTTCATTAGAAAACAGAAAGAATGTTTCACTACTTTCCAATAGGAAGAGAGAGAAGAATAGTAAATGTCACACAAGAGCCAAAGTGTGAGAATCCAACATGAATATTCCAGCCATTCTAAAATTCTATGCTGTTGAGAATTGAGGTAGCTACTCTCTCTTCTCTGACAAGAACGATACGCGGAATAAGCCCTAACAGAAGAAACAATCAAGCAAGAACAACAAGGACACAAGATTTTCTAGAGGAGGGAAGTGGAAAACCCTTGCAGATAAAAAATCACTCCCCGAACAATCCACTATGATAATCAAATAGGTTACAACGATCTCTCAACCTTTCTCTAGCTTTAATGGAGACTCTTCAAGCCCTAGGTTTCTCTAGAATTAAACTCACAAAAATAGGCTAACAAAATAACTTAAGTCATCTTTATATGTTAGAGGACTAATTACATAAAGATAGACTCAAAGTACGGATCACGAGACACACCAACGCCTCCAGAACAAACTTCTAAAACTGACTTAACGAAGTCTATTCGAACTGACTCTCAGTCTATTCGAACAAAGTGGGTTCTGAGGTGTTTTGTTCGAACAGACAAGAAGTCTGTTCGAACAGACAAAATTTCGTTCGAACGACTTGCCTTTTATTTGAATAAACAGAAAAATCTATTCAAACAATCATGTATCTGCCTCTTCTGTTCGAATGCCTCTTCTGTTCGAACAAACAAATAGTTTATTCGAACGAAACTTTGAAAAAAACTTTTTTTCAAACCGTCTTCGATCCTCGCTCGTCCCACGAGCTCCGATGAACTTCCTCGAACAAGATTCGAGTTCATACCATAACAATCTCCCACTTGAAATCTAATCCTGTAACCCATCTCTAGATCTCCAAATGAATTGTTCGCACTACCCGGACCTTCAATCTTGAAGACCCACAAAAGTTGTACATGTCGTCAACTTCTAAAAAGTTACCACCTTCGTAAACATATCGGTCGGATTCACATCAGTGTGAATCTTCACATGCTTCAACACACCGTCCTCGAGGAACGAGCGAATATAGTGATACCGAATATCAATATGTTTGGTCCTAGAGTGAAAAGCCAAATTTTTCGTTAAGTGTATAGCGCTTTGACTATCACTATACAACTTCGGAGAAAATTGTTCTGTACCAAGCTCTTTCATCAACCCTTTTAGCCAAACCATATATTTGCATACTTCTGTAGCTACAACATATTTTGCCTCCATCGTAGACAAAACTATAATATTCTGTAGCCTAGAAACCCATGTAACCGCACCGCTTCCCAATGTAAAAACAAAACCACTAGTACTCTACCGCCTATTAATATCACCCGCCATATCAAAATCAATAAAATTCTGTAAGCATATCTGAGAACCCCCATAACATAATGTCATATCTTGAGTCCCCTTTAGATACCTCAGTATCCATTTCACAGCTCTCCAATGCTCCTTGCCTGGATTACTCATATACCTACTAACAACTCCCACTGCTTGGGCAATATCTGGTCTCGTATAAATCATAGCGTACATTAGACTACCAACCACGGATTGATAAGGAACCTTCTACATCTCATCGCGATCCTTCTGCGTCTTCAGACAACAATCCTTTGATAATTTGAAGTGACCTCCCAATGGTGTACTAACAACTTTAGAACCATCCATATTGAACCGCTTAAGTACTTTGTCGATGTACTCAGCTTGAGATAACTTCAATTCTCTCCGCTTTCTGTCCCTTGTAACACGCATACCAAGAACTTGTTTCGCCGCACCCAAGTCCTTCATAGAAAACTCTCGTGAAAAATGTTCCTTCAACTTGACAATTTCTCATATGTCAGTACTTGCTACCAACATATCATCTACATACAGAAGTATAATAATATACGAATTCTCCGTATTTTTGATAAAACAACAATGATCCGTATTGCTCTTCGAATAACCATTTCTGGACAAGAATTGTTCAAACTTCAAATACCACTATCTCGGCGTTTGTTTCAAACCATATAAACTCTTCGTGAACCTACACACAAGATCTTTTTCCCTCTAACCGAATACCCTTCTGGCTGCTTCATATAAATTTATTCATCAAGGTTATCGTGAAAAAATGTTGTCTTGTCATCTAGTTGCTCAAGATGCAAATCTTCAACTGCAACTATATTCATCACAACCTGAATAGTAGACATCTTCACAACAGGACCAAAGATCTCACTGAAATTAACGCTTTTTTTTTTTTCTGCTGAAAGCCCTTTACCACAAGTCTAGCCTTGAATCTCCTTGAACCGTCAGATTCGTGCTTTAGTTTGTATAGCCACTTGTGCAATGCTCTATTCCCTTTCGGTAACCGAACTAAATTCCAAGTTCGATTAACTGATAATGACTGCATCTCATCATCCTTAGCAAGTTCTACTTATTCTTGGCTTCCACATCTAAAGCCTCCTTGTAACTTTTCGGTTCACCACCATCCGTAAGTATCAAATGATTTAGGGAGTTAACGTACCTTGCCGGAATTCTTGCAACTCTCGACTCCTTTCGAAGTGCTATTGGAATGTCTAGATCATTAGGTTCCTCGTTTTGATCCGGTATATCGGACTCAACAACGACTTCTACATCAACCTCTCGAGAGGGTTCATCAACTTCAATGTAGATACTTTCCGCTGCTTCACTTCGACTTCTTTCACGAGGTACTTTGAAATTTTTATACAAAACTTCCTCATTGAATATAACGTTACGGCTCTGAATTACTTTCAGATTCTTTGCATCCCAAAATTGGTACCCAAACTCGTCACCACCGTATCCAATGAATATGCACTTCGTCGACTTTGCATCTAGCTTTGTCCTTGTATATGAATTATCAAACACATATGAGGTACAACCAAAAATACGCAAGTGATTTAGATTTACCTCTTTATTGCCGTACTAACCGCATCCGCCCAAAAACACTTTGACAATCCAGCGTTGAGTCTCATACTCTTCGCTCTTTCGTTTATTGTTCGGTTCTGCGTTCTGCAACACCATTTTGTTACGGTGTTCCGGGAATAGTCTTCTGTCTCCTAATCCCGTTTGATGCGCAAAAGTCTTCAAACTCGTCACTACAGTATTTGCCCCCGTTATCCAACCTGAGGCACTTCAGTTTTAAACCGGTTTCATTTTCAACTAGAGCCCTCCACCTCTTAAATTTATTGAACACATTTGATTTGTTCTTCATGAAGTAGACCCACAGTTTACGAGTAACATCATCGATAAAAGTAACGTAATAATGAGAACCACCAAGAGAAGACACCTTGGTTGGCCCCCAAACATCCGTATGTACAAGATTCAGCTTTTCAGGTTTCCTTGATCTTCTAGATATTTTAAAATTGACCTTCTGTTTCGCAAGAACACACTCTTCACAAAACTTGATATCAACCTCTGCAAGACCTTTTAGTTTTCCTTTTGTTACCATTATCTTCATCCCCTTTTCACTCATGTGACCGAGCCGTTTGTGCCATGTACTTGTATCAATCCCCGGAGTGGCCACACAAATAGTGGAAATTATGTTTTGCGTTGTATTGTCGCAAGCCTCGAGCTACTACCATAGCTCCCTTTGTAACCTTCCAGAAGGTTGTACCAAAGGTACTCACATATTCGTCACCATCCGCCAACCGATATAAGGTTACGCCCCAATTTAGGTACATGTCGCACATTCTGTAAAACCAACATTCCCCCTGAAGGCAACAACAACCTAACGTTTCCCTTTCTAGTAATATTGCGTACACTCTTATCTACAAGAAAGACCGTACCAAAGTCGCCTTTAACAATATTGGTTAGGAAACCTACTTTCGCAGTAGCATGGAAAGATGCACTCGAATCAACTATCCAAGATTCATTTACATCATTACATGACAGTAGTAGAACCTCGTTAGAACTAACCTCCTCAGTAAGGTTCATTGTATCTTTCTCCTCATCTTCTTTCTTTGAAGAAGAGTTACAATCTCGCTTAAAGTGACCCTTCTTTCCACAAGTCCAACACGTACCGGGCGGCTTAGACTTTCCTCTTGACTGTGATCGACCCCTTCCAAATTTGGGCCATTTTCTGTAAGACTTCTCTCTTTCTTCGACGTTCAACATACTGCCGTTTTAACTCGGAGAGGGTTCAGATGTTTTACATCTATTATCTTCACTCATAATCAAAGAGACTATAGTGTCAAATTTGATGTCTTCCTTACCCGATGAGTTGCTCACAGCTGTAATGAACCCTTCCCAGCTCTCATGCATCTGCCCTAAAAGAGCTCACGCTCTCACCTCCTCGGTAAAAGTGATTTTAACGGATTCAAGTTGAGCATGTATGGTATTAAACTCACTGAAATGAGCTTGCACACTACCATTATCCTTCATCTTCAAAGTAAACAAGCGTTGTAAATGGTGTACCTTGTTTGCCCCGGACGGTTCCGAGTACATAGCGGACAACGTCTCCATCAAACCCTTCGTTGTCGTAACTTTGGAGATTATGTGTAGAATCTGAGATGACATCGCTAACCTAACGGTTCCAAGCGTCTTGCGATCCAATCGCGCCCACTTAGCAACATCGTATTCTGCGGGCATCATCTCATCTCCACCCAGTGGTAAATCAAGATCCTTCTGATAGAGGTAATCTTCTATCTGCATCTTCCACACTCCAAAATTTGATCCATTGAACTTCGTGATTTTCAACTTCTATTAATCGGCCATCGCTCTTCACCACACAAGTCCTGTAACACTTGCTCTGATACTAATTGTTAAAAATTGAGGTAGCTAGAGTCTCTCTTCTTTGACAAGAACGATACGCGGAATAAGCCCTAACAGAAGAAACAATCAAGCAAGAACAACAAGGACACAAGGTTTCCCAGAGGAGGGAAGTGGAAAACCCTTGTGGATAAAAAAACCACTCCCCGAACAATCTACTATGATAATCAAATAGGTTACAACGATCTCTCAAGCTTTCTCTAGCTTTAATGGAGTCTCTTCAAACCCTAGGTTTCTCTAGAATTAAACTTACAAAGATAGGCTAACAAAATAACCTAAGTCCTACATAAAGATTGTCACGGCCCAGCCCGGGACCGCCTCTACAGTTCCCGGAGTGCAGCGGAATAAAGGACCGTGCGGCGTACACGGACGCGCGGTCGGCGTGTACCAGCCATCTTCACGGGCGCGGCGCGCCAGTGGCATACAACCCACGGATGTTAGAGCGACATCCGGATAATCTTGGATACTCGTGAGGGGTCATCGAATATGTATTCGGTATAGGCAACAACGCTGAAGGTTCCCTCAATAATCCTTACAGCGTAATTTCTCGCGACGCGCGCGATGTACGGAAAGCACACCTGTCCTGTAGCGGATCAGGGTAGCTCAATATGCCGGTTTCCACATAAGGGACTCATATCTCAAGGGGCAACGAGCCTGGACTATTTATATTGTCCATCTGTAAGGGGCGGTGCGTCTCGGATAGCCCGCGGGGAATAGCGGCGCCATATGAAGCCCTTTATTGAAAACCGGCCCGCATTGCGAGGCAATGTCCCCTAGCCTTCCCTAGGCCTAGGAAAACTCATAACTATCCCTTGTAGATAGTCCATGAGCCGGGGTCAATTTCCAAAAGGAAACGTTAAAACATGAGACGAAGCGTACTGGACCTTTTCGCCCCCTTAACTGAATCCGATTGCGACGAAACTTGGCGTACTGCTATATTAGGATATAGAGAACAAACACATTCGGGCAGAACTCAAAACGCTCGGGTGGATTTGGCCGGCGTTCGGTAGGTCGTCACAAAGATGGACTCAAAGTACGAATCACGAGACACACCAACGCCTCCAGAACAAACTTCTAAAACTGACTTAACGAAGTCTGTTCGAACAGACTCGAACAGACTCTCAGTCTATTCGAACAAAGTGGGTTATGAGGTGTTTTGTTCGAACAGATAAGAAGTCTGTTCAAACAGACAAAATCTCGTTCGAACGACTTCTTGTCTCGTTCGAACGACTTGCCTTTTATTCGAATAAACAGAAAAATATATTCGAACAATCATGCCTCTACCTCTTCTGTTCGAAGAGACAAATAGTCTATTCGAACAAAACTTTGAAAATACCTTTTTTCAAACCGTCTTCAATCCTCGTTCGTCCCACGAGCTCCGATGAACTTCCTCGAACAAGATTCGAGTTCATACCATAACATATGCAACATAGCCTAACACATAAGAAACCAAAAAGATGCTCCATTTGTTGGCTTCCAGCTATTTCTTCTTTTTTTCTTCTTTTTTGTCTTTTATAAATTGTTATATGCCTTGTGTTGCCTCACAAAACCATTTGCGGTTTCTTTCTCTTTTAGCATTGTTATGAATCTCCATTTGGTCTAGGAAGACCTTGTTGCCAAAAGGTGTCCCTGGTCCCAGCGCTAGTTGCCTGACTGCACACGCACACCTTCGAAAATATTTGATTATCTCTTTCTTGCTCAAAGCCTTCAAACATTTTGCTCTTATACAGGTATCTATTGAATACGGAATATGTGAAATTTTAAGCAAGGAAGCCATAAGACCTGATCTCGCCCCTAAAAATGGGGAATGGGGTTTCAATATCTTACAGCTTGAAACTATGTTACCGGCTGGGACTGTGGATCATTCAGTAGAACGTGTCTACCAAGAGGTATATCCCGTACTATTTCTATATCGATCTCTACTGCTTGTTTCACTGTTTCATTGTTATGTGGACTATCCTCCGCGTTTGACACATATCCATGAAATTGCAGTAGTAGCTAAAAATAAAGTAGAAATTATTTCTATTAACATAAAATCTTCCTGTTGGACATTGTAGATGCCCCAGTGGGAGGAGACAGTGACGGGAGCCAGAGAGAGATATGTGAGAGTTATTGCGGCACTTGCTGATAAATTTCCTTCTGAAAACTTGTTGATTGTCACACACGGTAAGCTTCGTCCTCTCCGAAAGTCTCATTTGGTATTACCGGTTAAGGCTGGTATTACATATATACGCAGTACAAGTGCAAGCTTAATATCCAAGGTCGTAATTAGCTTATGCTTTTTACGCTTGTGTATGCAGGGGAAGGAGTTGGAGGAGTTGCAGTTTCTGCATTCTTGAAGGACACCACAGTGTATGAAGTAGAATATTGTGCATATACGCACTTACAAAGACAAACCGCCATTAGCTCAAAATTTGAGCTAGTCGCTACAAATGGCCAATCTGGTATCCTCTTCGTATCCAAGAACCCTACGCTGTAAATCAACTATTGTCAAAAGAATCTGAGAGGACTACTCATTTTATTTCTTTTAGATGCTCTGTATTTATGTTTCATTTGAAGTTACTGTTGTTCCTATTGATGCTAACCTCAATCATGGGAAAGCCATGAACTATCTATTAATCTTGTTTTAAAATTTTCTCGAGTTTTTCAGTTAATCTTGTTTTTAGTAGGCTTGGAATTCGAAAGATAATGTTAATATTGTTTATGCACAATTAATCAAAATGTATATTTCCACATTTTTATCCTAATTACCCTGTGGCCAATGCCATGCGTTTACATTGTTATTTTTGAAATGTTTTCTTGTAAAGATCTTTGTCCCAGTTTCGAAACAATAAAGCTTTAGTAGAGTAATGCCCGTTAAATGTCACATTAAAAAAAATGTACTAGTCTCATTCAAAAATAAGCCATTGAGCCTGTAAGTAGTAACCTTGACGAGATTGACTTGTGAATTACTACTTATCCAGTATCTTAATAGAATGCTAGTTTTGTTGAACAACTCTATCACTCCATCCTTGCAGCATCTCCTTAAGTGCGTGACTGACTTGGAATTTAAGTTGCCACGTCAGTTTTGCGCACTCCAACAGTGCTTGTCTGACTCCCTTTTGAGTCTTAAAATCCAAGACCGAGTCTTGGATTTTTAAGTAACGATTAGACGCCCAAGTGTTGTGCGCCTGTTCTGTTTTTAAACAGGCGCCTATTGCACTGAGTACATTCGTTGAAACTTCCAAAACCAAATCATTTTCTCTCTTCATCACTTTTCCAAAAATCATTTCCCTCTCTTCACCACTTCAACAAAAACTAAATCCATTTGCACCACAACTCTCCTTCACTCTATTGGGATTAAGGCTGATCTCTCAAGGTAAGCTTTTGTTTAATTTTATCATATATTTTAATTTTCTAGATGTTTATATTCTAGGGCTTTAAGTTTTTCATCTTGAATAATTCTTCATATATGCAAATTATTAGATGAGTTCTTCGACTCCAACGCGAGAGAATGATTCCAATACCGAGAGTAATTTGAATGAACACAACAATTTTGGACAACAACAAATCCCACCTAATTGGTATCAATTCACTCATTCCGCTCAACCTCAATCATCTCAATCACAACAATTTCAATCTTTTAACTCGCCCAACAATTGGGTACAACCCTCTCAACCTTTCATAGCACCCAATAATTGGGGACAACCCTCTCAATTCACCATTCCCACTCAATTCCAACATCCTTCTTCATTTGCCAATTTCTCACAACCTCAATCATCTCAATCATATGGTACTCAACCGGTTCACTTATCTCAATCCAAAGACGCGGGGGTTGTTGAAAGACAAAAAGGCAAAGGCAGACGTCGCTCGACCAAGACAACTACCAATGCAGGGGGGGTCTCAGTTGTTGAAATGGACGGGTATTCAAAATAAAAATCTTGCAAAAGCTTGGGTTTATGTCTCGGAGGATAGAATCAAAAGCAACAACCAACAACTTGATGTTTTTTGGGAGTCGATTTTGGATGCATTTCATGAATTTTGTCAAGAGGATGGTGAACGGGTTGAACGTACAGTTTCATCTTTAAAAAATTATTGGTCGGATATGAATCGTGGTTGCAAGGTTTATGGGACTTGTTTGAAAAGTGTGATGCAAGGTCCCATAAGCGGTATGCAACAAAAAAATTTGGTAAGTAATTCAACATTTGTCATTACGAATTATAAACTTTTTTTACCAAAATTATACATTTTATTATTATTTTAATCTATTTTATAGGACAATACCGCGAAAACAATGTATGAAGCACGTGGCAAAGGCAACTGGTCGTATAAAGATGTTTATGAAGTTTTAAGTGCTCATCAATGTTGGAAAATATTGCAAGACCAACACCCGGACACGTTAGCTCACAATGTGCGAATGAAGCAAATATCAAATTCTAGCCCTGGAACGTCTACTCCAGCAACACCCGATACACCCGTTAGCTCCAATAACGATTCTCCAGTACTTGTCACAGATGAGGAGACGGAACGTTCCAGCGGTGTCAAAAGTGCTAAACAAAATGAAAGGAATGAAAGAAGACAAAATCGACTGATTGAACGCCAAAATGCACTTATTAGTCGTCTTAACCGAATGGATAAAAAGAAAGAAGAGTATATTGCTGAGAGAGATAAGAAGAAAGAAGAAAGAGATTCCCGTATAATGGAGTTAAGAGAAAGGAAGACAAAGGTTGTGGTGAATTTAGAAGCTCAATTTCAAGCCCAAAACGATCAAAAGGTGATGGCGATGGACATGTCTACTTTAAACGACACGCAAATGATTTATTGGGAGGCACAACGTAATGCGGTTATGGCGAGATTGTTTCAAGCTAATAATAATATCTAAGATGCTCTAACTGAAGAATCTTATTTTGGAAGTTTGGTAGTATTTTAGTGATTCTTGTTTAAGAAGTTTTGTTGTACTTTGTTTAAAAACCTTGTTTAAGTTTGGTTGTACTTTGTTTAAAATTCTTGTTTAAGAAGTTTATCTGGATTTAAGAAGTTTGGTAATTTTAAATAATAGAATCTGTTTCGAAAAATTTAGTTTTTTAATTATTTGCTATTTGAATTTATATTGAAATAAAAATAAATAAATTTAAATAAATTTCAAATAATTGAAAATGCTAGTTGTTTCCCTAATGCTTCCACAAATGCTTAATGAGATCATTTCGAAGTGTCTTATACCTGTCCGAACTTGTCATCTTATCGTACTTCACAATGTATCCTTGTAAAGTGACTTCTTTCCGATTTAAGTCAATTGGCTGAGGGTCTACGACAAAATGCTCAGTCAATATGCTTACTCCGTACCTATTGCGTCTTCCTCGACGATCATGTTATGCATAATTATACATGTTTGCATTATTTTGCGCAGGGTTTTGGGTGACCAACATCTTGTCGGACCTTTCACAATTGCAAATCGAGATTAAAGCATACCGAAAGCTCGTTTTACGTCTTTTCGATATGACTCTTGTTGCTTAGCAAAATATTTCTCTGCAATACCTCGGGGAAATCGTAAGGTTTGAACAAGCGTTGCCCATTTCGGATATATACCATCCGCCAAGTAGTAGCCCATGTCGTATGGTTTTCCATCGACTTCAAAGTTGCAAGGTGGAGAACGACCAAGACAAAGATCTCGAAAGAGATGTGATTGATCAAGAACATTTACGTCGTTGTTGGAGCCAGACATTCCAAAAAAACAATGCCATATCCATAAATCAAAAGATGTCACCGCTTCCAAAATGATTGTTGGTGTTTTCTTATTCCCCGTGTATTGATCCGCCCAAGCCGTCGGGCAATTTTTCCACTCTCAATGCATGCAATCCAAACTACCTAGCATGCCGGGAAATCCACGCTTCTCGGCAACGTACAACAACCGTTGTATATCCTCCGGAGTTGACGATCTCAAATACTCCGCACCGAATTGTCCAATCATTGCATTGCAAAATCTCTTAACGGACTCAATGGTCGTGCTCTCTGCAACCCGAGAATATTCATCACAGCTGTCTGCCGACACTCCATATGCAAACATACGGAATACCGCTGTAAGTTTTTGATGAGGCGATAAACCCAAAACATTTGCACAATTTCGCATCCGAGCGAAAAATTTGTCATAAACAACCACCACATCCAAAATACGATCGAAAAGTCCTCGGCTCATACGGAATCTTCGACGAAATTTCACTTCGAATGTGTTTTGATCACGGAAGTAGTCGTGCATGAGCAACTTATTCCAAAGAACACGTGAGCGATTTATGGTTTTATGCCCGACAACCGAACCAACACGAGTTCTTGAAGATTTCGCCTCTTCTAATTCTTCAATTTCATCTTCAAGAATCAATATCTCCATCTTAATCTCATCAATAACTTTGTCATCACAATAATCGGTTGAAGATCGATCTTCCTCTTCAGATGAAGAATCGATGAAAACATCAAGAGCCGCCTCGAAATTCATCACAACACAAAAATTGTAACTAAGAGAATATCGGAATTGGTTTTTGGATAATATGAGGTGTGGGGATTGGCTTATAGATGTATTTCACAATTTATAGTCGTCACGGACAAAATATAGCCGTTACTAACAAATATAGCCGTTGGGAGAAGAAAAAATTTTACTCAGCGCAACAGGCGCCTAAGACTTAGGCGCCTGATTGAAAAAAAACAATCAGGCGCCTGTTGCGCTGAGTAAATTTGTTTTTTCCTTGAATCTTGTAAATTGCAATGAAAACAAAGAGGGATAGACGACAACATCCATTAACACAATATTGTAATTTGTAAAGTGTAAAATTGCATAAGAATAAGCAAGATATTCCATTAAAATCAAAAGATTCATTTACAACACACTATCTAACACTAAACAACACTAAACAAACGATCCCTATCAACACTCATACAACACTAAATAAAAGATCCCCAGGTACGTCTTGATCGTCGGGGAGGAGCGGCCCCACCTTCAGATGTCCTTCCTCGCGAACCCCTCCCCCGTGAACCCCCCCCCCCCCCCCCATGTGAAGTCAAGTTCCCGCTTCACCTTCGTCATCTTCCCATTCGACTTCAATCCCCTGAAACATAAAAAATGAGAATATTAATTACAGACAAAATGGAAAATATTAATTAAACGGAAAATATATCAAAAGATTCATTTAAACAACTTACTTGTCCATCTAAATAATCATTCAATTGGGAAAGATGGCTCTCTGCACGTCTCAAGTTCGTCGTCAAATATGTAATACGACACTCGTCATGAAGGTGTTGAGCCTGTAAATCTAATGTCATATCAAGTATAAGCTTCCGCATACCCTCAGTCATAGCAAACAAATTATATCCTCTTGGCACGTCTATAGTAAAGGTCGTAACACTAGAGGGAATGGTATGCCACGTGGTCCCATGTGGCGACCCTAACTCCATAGTCCATCCAGGGTAATCACCAAACTGTGGGGGAGGGATTTGTGTCTCCTGAGTAAAAAAATATGCAGTGGGAAACTCAACATGTGGAAAGGTAACTCCGCCTGTCAAAACACCAGGGATTGGGATGTCAATGTTTCCACACCTCGCAATATCTGACATGAGTGTACCATGTGAAACATGCCTCTAATAGGCATCATAGTCGACATGGTAACCCACTATATAATGTTGTGCTTCGATACAGCCCGTTTCTCAGAGGGAAGTAACCAAATTGTCAGTCGAGAAGCAATAGAGTTTATCTGGAGGGTTGTACGGCACTGCACGATGCTCTAGTTGAGCCCAACAACGGTCCCCAAGATACCACTCGTATCCACCAAATGGGCACTGCAGGAGTACTCTTTTACGACTAATATTACCGGCAATGACTACCTCCCGCTTTAGTGCATCTTTCATATTTCTAAAAGGGTCCCATTGTATGTTATTGATTGTACGCAAATCCAGTTGTTGCCTCATCAGTGCTAGATGATGTTTCGCCTTATTTCTTGTAAATTTTCATCTTGTAGTTTGCCAGGCTAACATCCTTGGGTAAAAATCATCCAACCTATTATCTATCAAGATATGATGGCCTATCTGACAATACTTGTAGCAATGATACTGCATAAGATACAAACAAATATTAATTATCTAAAAATCTTGAATTCCAAAAAAATAAATAACTAGAACTATTAAATAAATATATTTTACCTCAATCAATTGGAAAATGGAGCCGATGTATTTCACCTCCTGTTTCGATGCTTGGTCAAGGTAGTAGTATAGATGCCCTAATATAGGGGAGCTGAAGTCTATCGTATAAGTCTTGTTTTCTAAGATGGCAAGTGAACCTATCAACTCTAGTCGAGCCCAGCTCTTCGAGTTCCCAAATAAGACACCTCCAAAGTACAATAACATAAATGTTCTAAAGATTACTTTAGTATTACCCTTATCGTTGAAGTCTACTCTTGTATGGTTAAGGTAAGTCTTGAGGTGAGCAAAACTAACACATCCTTTTTCATAATCTTTAAACTCCATTGCGGGAAAAATTATTAAGGCCTTACTGTATTCCGTGTAAAAGTCTTCAAATATTATCGGCTCTCCTATCCCGATACCTATCCCGGTAAGCACGGTAAAATCTCTAGGAGTGATCCCTAACTTTCCACAAGGTAGGTGAAATGTGTGAGTGCTTGGCCACCAACGCTCAACCATCGCCAAAACTACTTGGTTGTCTCCATTCCCAATTTTACAATCAAATACACTCATCAAATTGGTAGCCTTTAATTTCTGTTTCAAGTGAGGTACATTTATAAGTCTCAAGTAGATTTCACGGAGTTTGGCTAAAATAGATCGACATTTAAATCCAACTCGAGCCTGTAAAGACATTAATAAACACAAATAAGAATATCTAAATTAAATTCTACCGGAAGTAAATAATTTGAAATAAGTATAAAACCAATAATTTACTAATTCGCGTTATTTCAACTTACCGATGTAGTATCAACCGATGTGGACAAATGACCTTCCCATCCGGTTGTGTGAGTTGCCGAAAGTCACGCGGCCCATAATATTCCGGAAGAGGTGGAGGAGTTTCAGTGGAAACATTCAGAACTTCTTCAAACCCGACTTTCCGTTTTTTGCCAGATAAAAAACGCAATTGGGAAACTTTACATTTGTCATATTTTTCTTCCTCATCGCTTGATTCGGTATATTCTTCCTCTTCTGACGACATTGTCAAATCCTACATTAATAAACACATATTAATTTATATAAATACCATCACAGTACTCAGGGCAATAGGAAGTATTAAATCAATCAGAGGGTGTCAAATTCTATTAAAGCACCAAGGCGCGTTCGTCGTTTTTAACTTCATTTTTCACACAATACCCTATTTTCAACACATTGGAGTGAAACTTTGGGATGCAAGAGGAGCGGAAATTGGTGATTTCAACACTATGACAGCCAAATTCAATCAATACTCCACCAAGAAATCACAATTTTGGGAAAAATTTACAATACCCTAAAATACACCAAGAATCACAAAATCAAAGAATACCCTAAATTAACAAGTAACAAAGTGTTGGATTTGATATAATCTTACGCGCATTATACCAAGAAAGTTTAAATTAAATGTGTGTGAGAGAGAGAGAGAGAGAGAGATATACCTGAAGAGAGAAAATGCTCTAGTTGGGCAAAAATTAGACAAAGAGAAACAACAGTTCGTTGCTTTTGACTCAGTGGAACATGCGCTTAAGACTTAGGCGCCTGATTTTTTTTATAAATTTAAACAGGCACCCAAGTGTTATGCGCCTATTTAAAATAGAAATAGGCGCCCAAGTGTTATGCGCCTATTTGAATTAGTTTAAAATCCAAGTCAGGCACTCTTGGAGGAAATTGCGTCTGACTGACTTGGATTTCCTTTTTTGCATCCAAGTCAGTAGGCACTTTAGGAGATGGCCTATAAATAGTGGTAACACAATGCACGTAGCCATCCTACTTACTTACTTCTAAAGTACTTCCTAATACGCATTAGATCCTCTACATATACATTCTTAGGTCTAGAGTTAATGGTATTGTTGATCATCGAGATGATTTTTATTATCTATGCTCAGCAAGATCAAAGCCTACACCAAATACCTGCATACGATTTGTGTCTGTGTTCAACGGTAGCTAATGTATCCTCCTGGGTCCAAGAAAAGACTGCAGGCATGTATATTTAGATTTCTCAAATCCATGAATGATTAGGCATGTACACATAAGTTATACTGAAACAACACATAAGAAAAGACTGCAGGCATGTATATTTATGTTCTATTTGATTGGTCATGGTATTACTTTACTCACTATGCAGAATTGTAGATGGAATGAATTAGTATCATGGTCGATTTGCTTCCACTCTCTTTTCGACGTCTAGAAGAATTGCTAAATCTATTATCCATGCGATACACCCATCTCATTTTGCATTTCCTCGATTTATGCCAATTTACTTTATTTTTTCATGTTTATAAAATGACTAGGCTTAACAAATGTATAGTGTCCTTGAATGTAACAGTTCATTTTAGTTTGTCCTTGAATTTAACAGCTGAACTTAGTTGCATTGTAGATGAGCCAAACTGCAGTAAAGAGCTTAAATAATAGTATAGCATATGATATGAAAAATAAAATACATAAAAATTAACACAGGAAATCAATCAACAACTTGAAACATCCCTATTGTGCAATGCAGAGGCTTGATTATTTTTAAAACACTTACAAATATCTTAGTGTCCTTGATTGTTTTTAAAATACTTCACTTCTACACGTTGTCAGTGTTTCATCGTCATTTTTATGCATATACAGATGAAAAGGCGTTTTTATCTAATAATATATTTACAGTAATATCACCATGAGGAGAAACATTGAGACACTTTCTAGCATCTCTGTCCTGGTCCTAAGCTGCATCATCCTCTTCTTGATTATTAACTCGCTCACACTCATCGATCCACTTGCTATACACGTCCACAGGCTCAGTTAATGCTACATCAGCCAAAATAAACTATTCAGACTACTGAAAGTTAATAAAACGGTGAAATAATTGTGCAACAAGGGAACTCAAAACGCATAATTGGGAACCAGAACTGTTGGTCTGAATTAGTAGGTCATTGTCAACATTCCCTCTGTATTAGTCATTTAAACACTTACGCACTAACTATTTCTCCCATTTGTAAGTTATAGAGGCATGGCTGCTGTAGTACGAATATATGTGGAAATTTAGGTCAATTATCCTATGTGAATGCCTTGGGATAGTATGATTGACCAAATCATAGAATTGGTAACCTACCATTGATGGTCATGCTGAAGTTCTCTTGGCAGATCCCACAAACAGCTTCACCAATCAAATTCTTCATATCACTATACCAAACAAAGCGAAAATTACTAAAAAAACGATATACATAACTAAGGATCAGTCTGTAGGTAAAGCATATAAATTGACCATACCAATGCGATATGAAATATAAACATTAATATAGTACTCAGCTGAGCAAAGTGGCGTAATCATAAACGCAGCTAAAAATGAAGAAACAAACATACATGCGACATTCCACGCTACTTCCATGGTTACAGAAAGGGCAGCTGAACACGGTATCCAGCTTGTCCATCCGTTTCTTAGGAGGTGGCTTTGCCCTTGACTTGCGCTTACCCATTATTCAACTCAAACACTATTCTGCAGTATCTGCTATTCAATGCATAAGTTCGTAAGCGGGCCCAGAAAAATGTATTTAAGAACAGGTCAGCTTAGCATAGTAGAAATGAATAAAAAGACAATCAAAAGAGAAGTATATAAATAAACTGAAACTAAGTAAAAGACTCTCATCATGCTTCAGAAGTAAGCAAATTTTGTGTTCAGATTCTTTTAGTTCATGCGTACATGAAATGGGAAGGGAATATCAATAAACTTTCAACTCTAGAACATGAACTCAAGGATGTGCAGAAATGCATTGAAGAAACTTCAACATGTCATAGCAAACATTAGTGGGATAAATTATGCTTCAAACAAAGGGAGTTAAAGGGCATTTAAAACTAAAGCTATTATATACCATTCTCATTGGTTCGGGGAGTACCCCTAGGTTTATTTTATCATGGTTTGATTGATCAAATCAAATTGGTTATTCAATTGTGCAAGTGTAAAATTTTCGGATTAGTTAATGCTTTATTAGCATTGAGAGGCTGTGATGATGTGGTGTGGGAGGGAATTGGTTCCTCACTTAGTTTGTTATGGGATTAATTAAGGTGAAAATGGGCCTAAGCATCAAAGACAAGAATCTAGAAATTGAAATGCAACCGTGAGGATCCTGTTAAGTCAAAGCTTATTACCAACCATTGACTTCAACATATGATGTCAAGATTCCAAGGCATACAAAAATTGATAAAGCATGTCATTTACAATGCTACCACCCTCAAGTTCACTCATACACGATGTTAGGATCAAGGGTTTTTTAATCGAGATCTAGGTATTAATCGCACATTTTCAAAGAGATTAATCGGAGATTAATCGGTAAAGATCGGAGATTATTGGTTTATTTTTCCTTCATTTTTGCTTGAATTAAACGTAAGATTAATCACATTTAGTCGATTTTAATCGTAAGGAATTGTTAATTATTCGTAGGTTAATGCAAAAAATAATAGTTTGCTAATATTTTTCTATTTAGAAGAAAAATACAATTATTTTGATCTTTAAAAAGTTTTTTTGGTTTTATTTAAGACCTTATGATCAAGTAAGTAATAATTTTGAGAAGACAATACAAGTATACAACAAGTAAACAATTTTTTTTTTTTTTTCATGAGACATTAAAGGCCATGATCCATAATATATACGTTCTTACAACAAAAATAATGTTTTAAAGAAGACCTTTTGATCCATAACAAAGCAAGTATATATGAAAATATAATTTTGGGGATAATGAAAATATACTTCCACTTCAAGAGATTTAATCTATCTCGATTTAGTCGGGATTAATTAGGATTTTTACAACATTTAGATGAGATTTAGCTTAGAAATTCAGTGCATATTAATCAAGGGAAGGAAAAAAAAAGCAATTAAAAGGGTATTTTAGCAATTTTGTATACTTTTCCAGATAATTTGGGATTTCTATAAATAAAAGTTCGGAGGTTATACTCAATTAATCGGGTGGGTAATTTATTTTTTAGGGATTAATCCCAGATTAAAAAAAAAACACTCCACAACCATCAAATCATCCTTTATATTAAGATAAATTCTCCATTCCCTACCTTACATCAGTAACTTCCATTCAAGTATATAAAAGAAGATTCCACCAAAAACCCAAAACTACTTCTATTCATAAAAATAAAAATAAAAATAAAAATAAAAACCTAAAAACGGCATTTGATATCCGTTTCGAGTTTCCCAAGTCTAAGACATTTCCTAACACCAATTTATAATTAACAACTGTAATTACAGAAATTTTTCCTTCAAAAGGTAATTTTTCATTATAAACAGACAGTACTTCAAATTCCGGGTTATTTTTTCACAAATTTGGAAAAAATTTGGTTTTTCCAATATTGGGTTATCTTGAAACAACTTTCAGTTCTTCGATTACCACTCTAAAGTGGGTTATCTTTAAAACAAAATCTACTTAAAATCCAAATGCAGAAATAACTTACAGTAATAATCTGATCTAACCATAAAACTTCAGGGAAAACAATCTAGCTCAAATATCAAAAACCCTAAAGGCTAAAACCAAAACTACTATTCTTTGAAGAAGAAGAAAATCAAAGAAAAGGGTGAAGGAGCTTACAATTTCTGTGGATAGCTTCTGGATATTTGATTAGAGAGAAATTGAGATTTTAGGATTTTCCAACTTTGGAAAGGGGAAAACTCGACCCCCAGGAAAATCAAACAGTGAAAAACAGACTTTGTGGAAAACTAGTTTATTCTGTAGAAGTTATTTTCAACCCACCAAGCACATCAGTGTTTTATGTCTACAATACAACATTAGCATTGACTAGCAGGCGCGTGCCTTAAAATATTGTTTAGTGCACATTCCCAAAAAAGAGATTTTAATTCCTCATATTTAGCAAACACATCAATTATTTATAAGCTCATGGAACTTATATCTTCGACTAGGCGCTCGAAGTTACGAAAAGAAGACCCGCCTTCCTCTACACAACTCCTAACCATGTTTGCAATTTTCTCCGATGACTTCTTAAAGTCGTCTTTCCTGTTCTGCATCAGATCCCTCACCATTCTCTCAATTCTAGTCCGATTTTCCACACCGCGTCTACGTACCTGCTATTAATTTGTTAGTCCGCAAAATATGGCCAGCATAACATCGGCACTCCAGCAGTTATAGCTTCCAACCTCGAATTCCAACCGCTGTGGGTGAGAAACCCACCGATGGACGAGTGTGCAAGAACCTCCTCTTGTGGAGACCAATCAACCATGCACCCCCTTTCCTTTGTAGCCAACGTTAACTCCTCCAGGATCTGATGTTCTCCAATGATAGAATCCGGTCGCATAACCCACAAAAACGGTTTCCCGCTGTTTACAATCCCGTACCAAAATTCCAACAAATGTTTTGAAGTCACCGCAACAATACTACCAAAACTGACGTACAAAACGGATTTCAGCTGTTGTGAGTCGAGCCAAGTCAAGCAACTCCTGTCAACTGCCCTTAAACTTGTGGAGGAAGTGGAGTTTTTCTTGGAGCTTAGGAGAGCACTACGGGGTCCAATAGTGTAAACTTTTGCGCATGCTAGAGTTCCGATATGAGAGGGCATTGGATTTTCTAGCTCCTCAATGCTGTTGAGTATGAAAGCAGATGCTTGCATTGATTTGGAAGATTGACTGTCCACAATTTGCATCCAAGGATCGGTGAGTTCTTTCGCGCAGAGGAAACTTGGGACATCTCGACGCCGGAGAAAGCCCTCCATCCCCAGCACACATGTAATTTGCTTATCCAAGTCATCATCTGCTAATAACAAATGCATTTACTTAAGTTGTATACTCTAATAAGGGTCGGCATCAAGGGACAGCAATTCAAAAGTATGTTAAGAGGCTATACCAAGACTTGATTTTTTGTGAGCATGATCTATTAGAAAGAAGAAACTGTGAATCTCCACTGTGTTGCTGATGTTACTGTCAATTAGCGGTGGTTACCCGCTTCAGTACTGTTTAAAATTAATCTGTACTCGTGATTATAGTCAGCTGGCATATAAATGAAAATAACCAAACATAACTGTATATAGTCAGCTGGCATATAATAAAATTAATCTGTACTCGTGATTATAGTCAGCTCTTGATTAAATAACATAGTAACTAATAGAATCTTGTACTCATTTTCGTAACCTCTTTACTATTTTATAGTTCTGTCACAAGCAAATCTCACAAAAAATATGGAAAACTATATATAACTTGGACAACATAACTGTATATAGTTTAAATGAACCAATCAAGAATGAGGACCGAAAATGTTAGGACAAATAGAAAAAGCAAAGTAAACGTCTTGCTACTACTGTTGTTCTTAACTGCCTTATCCAGCTCTTTGTTGCCCCTATCCACGTTATAAGACGAGAAAAAAACTCCAAAGCGACCAAGAACTGGCTCACCAAATACTGACTCCATTTCCTGAAATTGCCATTGCTACGCAAACTCATATTCTACGATCACTCTATGGAGCATGTTCTTATGCTTGAAAGAACTTATGACTAACTTTGTGCAATGTCGATTATGTTACTAATTACTAAGATGGTAGGATAAGTGAAGTGTAATAAAGTATATTCGCAGATAAGTGTAAAACACATAAGTTTAGAGTAGTCATTTACCTTATTGAGCTCTGCAATAGCATTTGGAAGATCTGGGTGGTTGTTTCCAGTAGTGAAGAATCTCGCAACAAAAGAGCGAGAGGTCACTGTGATACGGCAGAGAAACACGATGAGATTACCTGCAACATAAACGAGGTAGTAATGATGCACCAAGCAAAGGTGTATAACTGAGTTAGGAATTTATCAAACAGTTGGAGAGTGTTGCGTAACTAACAAACAAACCTAAATGAGATTGCAGTTTGCTCTCTCTCTCTCTCTGAAAGCAAAACTTCAAAAATCTCAAACGAAATTTTGGTGCCTTTTAAATCACAAAGAACAAAGGCAAATCATATGGCACTTTCAACAATATCCAGATCTCTAGAAAAAAGCTAATTCATTTGGTGCTTTCAGATCAATAGTAAACAACGGTCACTATACTCTTTCAGCAAGAACTATATATCTTGACAAAAGAAAATTTGGCAAGTCCTTGGGCACTTACAGATCGAAGCAAACTCGAACATTTCCGCACTGAGAAAAATATTAAATCATCTGATACGATAATACAGTAAACATTTGTTGTTGGAAGCTGTTTTGTAAGATAATTATAAGACCGAGTATCCAAGATTACAACTCAACCTCAAAAAATACAGACCTGAAATAAATAAATCTTCAACTTCAACTTCAACTTCTACATCACCTGGTAGAGATAATTATATTGGTTACAAAATAAATACCTAGAAATATACATTCTAACATTCACCTAATTAGCCATAAAACTCAATTTTTATTCACATCTACTCCGACGAACTTGCGCCAAGAAATGTCTTAACCTCAAATGTTCACCCCGACATTTGTGAGCTTGTGCCAAGAAGTGACTCAACCTCAGACCTTGTTTTCCTCCATTTTTTGAACTGCAAGAAACACAATGAAGCATTTTCTCTAAGCATAGAAAGCCAACAGATATATCTTATTCTGGCTAATCCATAGAATAGTTTTATTTTACAGACTGAACTTGGACCCCGTAGAATGAAATTAAGGACTTGTAAATTGTAACAAGAGAACAAGTTTACCTGAGCTTAAATATCAAACTTCTGGCTTCTAGTACAGCTGAATTGACGGCGTGAAGAGTCATTCACCTGCACAAAAAGATAGAACGATGAAACCCAAGTAATTTTCCACTAAAACCAAACAATAATTTGTTTTCTCGGTGCATTATGAAGATCCATTACCGCATAATAGGAAACCCAAATAAAAGAAAAATACCTCCAATTTATCTTCCTTGGCCCTATGATTTTTAGGGAGCAAGTGGAATTCTTCTGTTAGCCGAACAAACTCTTGAACATTCTCAGGGGAAACAAAGTCAAGGGCCACTTTAATGCAGGACTGTAGAACAAGACAGAATGATTAAGAAGTAACTTGTAAATCACAAACAAGAATAAACAGCAAACAATGAAAAACTATAATGAACACGTTACACGTAACAAATATTGATGAGAAAGAGACCTGTTTATTTCTCACTTGATGTGGGCATCCAGCTGGAATGAAAACAGCCTGGCCAAGATATTGCACAAATGTCCAAGGTTCTACATGTGCAGAGAACAAAATGTTGTCCGCTAGAACCATAAGTCATAATTCTTTGTAAGCTTACATCAGGAAGGACGAGTATTCACTTACCAAATTCCTCTTTTAGTTGTTTCTTATGCCTCTCGTTCAAAAACAATGTCTGGTCATGAATAGGATGGCTAACCTGAAGCAAGAACTGTCACTATTACAGACTTCGCTCAGACTGAATATTGTCATATACGCAAGAATCAAAACGTCAGATTATACAGCTATATCCGTCAGCCAAATTCAGATAAACATGCAGCGACTCAAGAAACTGAAAATATGGTAAACGCTACAAAATGTTGGCGAAATAGTTGATATATAATGAAATAACCATTTTTTGTGTTTTTTTTACTTTATAAGAAGTACCCTATAAATCATAGTAAAAACGGATTATCTGATACAAAATATCAATATATTGAGAAACAACAGTAAATTAACAGATAAGTGGAGATATATCAAAATAGTGTCACTGTCAGATATCTGCATTAAGAAAATTCAGACAGTAAACTGTATCATATTGTCAAAGTATATTAGCCATAGCAGGAACTAGGAAGACAAGTGAGGTACTCACAGCATTCACCGGTAGATTATTTCTATCACGGAATTCATTCTGATGCTTGTCCAAGTACTCCATTAACTTTGGAACATCTTCCCTACGAAAGATGTCCCAAACAGCACCTCCATTTACAACCTTAGAGGAACAAACTCTCTCTCTCTCCCTCAGTTTAAGTTTCTTTGAGATTGCCACCAACAGATACATCATACGTCAAGAAATGAGCAATATCCAAATTCTGAAACCTAGTTTGAAGACTATGCCAAACTCTTAACACAATGCAATAATATATTTTAGCCCCTTTACCTTTTAACACCTTCCAAAGATCTCATGAATTCTAAACATGTATCTTGTTTTGATTGCTTCAATTAGCAGGAATTTGTATTTCACAAATACCATTCCAAAAAATAGGATTTTATATTCGTTATCAAATTAACAAATGTTGTATATTTACAGAAACAACAAGGAGAAGAAAAAAATGTTTCCCAAATAGCAAAGATGTCGAAAACGGTATATTTCAAAAGGAGTGGAGAAGAGACCATGGTCTAATCTTCCACAAGAACTCATTGAATCCGTTATGTCAAAATTGGTTTATATGGATCAAATGCATCTACGTGCCGTTTGTAAGAGCTGGCGAACCATATGTGAGGTACAACCACTAAGAGAACTTCCATAGCTTCTTAAATGGCATAAGAGATCCTTAACCTCATGTGTGCTCTACAATCCATATAACAGTAAAAATTACATTATCAATAACACGGGTCTCAACGCCCCATATGAGAATCCTCACAGCTCGAGCGCGGTAAGAGTACAAGTCTTTGCTTCTAAGTATGACTGGTTATTAATATATCATATTCGAGAAAAAATAGCATTTTTCTCGAATACAATCCGTTTACGAATGAGAGGATAAATTTCCCTGAACTAAACATTCCAATTAGGGAACACGACCCCAACTTCTCCGGATTGCTTTATCTTCGGTCAATGCCTCAAACAACATACTCATAACGACAAATTAAGCCATAAACAACTACCAGTCTAACAGAAATTACATAAACATAGTAATAGCAAATTTTAGAGAGATAAACCCAAATTGATAAAGTTAAAAACCCTAATTTGAGTAGCTGTGATTGAGTTCATCGAAGTAGCAATCGGTGCAAAGATCCGCCTAAAACCAATGTGCTATAACCCACAAATCAGGTCTTAAACCCCAAAATCATACCAAATCGAACACACAAATCAAACGCCCTAATTATGAAATTGAGAATCGCAGCCGAATCGTTGAGAAATCGAAGACCAAGATTGAAATTTTGGTGATCGAAGACCTAAGTCGAGATCTTTGCCTTACGATATTATGAAATTGAGAATCGCAGCCGAATCGTTGAGAAATCGAAGATAAAGATTTAAATTTTGGTGATCGAAGACCTAAACCGAAATCTTTGCTTACGAATTGGCGTTTTAGGTTTACAGAAATAAGTTAGACTTCCCAAAATGTCCCTAATTTCGGATATACGAAATGTGGGTTGAACTTCCAAAAATACCCATTATTTGATCATGTAATTACGATTGAGATGAGTATTTTGTATGGATTTGGTATATACGAAATGTAGATTAAAAAAATTGCATCATGATCTAACGGCTATGTTATAAATTAAAGCATATATTTTTCTCAATATGTGTAGGGGTAGGGTGATCAACAGCCGAGATTTAAGATAATCTCTAATGACATTTTATAAAAATGAGTTTCAACCGCGGACGCTCAAGGAGATGTCTATGTAACACCGGAGAAACGCGAAATTGACATTTATGATCGGAGAAATGATGTGTGTTCAGTTGTAGCTAGCACATCCTCTAGCTAAACCCCTTAAGTGAGTATGAGGCATGTGGGTGTAGGAATTCATGGACATTATCAGTGGCAATCCTATGAAGTGTAAAGTTCAGAGTTGGCACTAATGTTCGAAATGGATCGATGAGCAACACACCATGTTTTTGTGGACTTCTGCATTTTGCAGTTATAGGTATGCATGTGTAGTGAACACAAACATGTAATAGAATACACAACAGGCACTGACACGCAATAAAATTCGAACGCACTTATGTAACACGTGCAACAGATATGCATATGATGAAACTGCTAGTTTGTTATAGGTCCTGCTATCCTAATGCTTGCAATCTAAATCAGCATCGGCCAGTGTTGTATGTGATCTTAAATGAGATTGACATTCTAATAACTCCCAATTCCTCTGTATCACCTTATTTTCAGAGCTTATTCACACATTCTATGTTTGTTGAGCATTAGAAATATATTTAATTTAAGATTAATACATTGTGTGTGACAAAGCTATCCCTACTTGTTTTTCAAGACTGTTATTACTGGATATAAGCAAGCAGCAACATTCTGCCTCTTTCAACAGTTCTAACTCTTGTTTAACTGGGCAAGTTCCATCATTGTTGAGTCTTTCCTTTATACCCCGACGTCCAAGTTGTTCATCCATACGTAATATTCTTTGGAGACCATGCTACTAATCATCTCTAACAAAAAAAAGAGAAAAACCAAAGATTTTAGATTATGAATCTATTTAATCTAATGAAATATTAGAGGAAACTAAATCTAAAATACTAATCAATTTGGAAATCACATTGGGGGGATTTACAAAGGAAAGAGAGTCCTAAACGACAATTACAAGACAGCATCAGAGCTTGCAGAAGCTATTTCCAGGAAAGCAGAAAAAATGGCAAAAACCCATTCCAACTCTTCTTCCTCAGAAAAACGGAACCTCCATAGGGTGATTAGGAAAATGAATAAAGAAAGTCACTCTACAAGTTAAGCCTTCATATCAAAATTATGATGATTCTTCAACAGCAAAAATAAGTTATCACTGCACCATCTCCAATAGCCAGAAGTTCCAATTTACTATCACATGCTTTGCTTGCGCTGATTTTCTTATTGACATAAAAATACAGCTAGGCTAATGCATTTTCCTGAATTGGCAAAGCTGCTTGTGTACTGGATTTTAATTGGAGAATATTTGACGCATATGGCGGACAATCTTGGTAAAATTTTAGGTTCATATGGTTGAATCACATTTCAGAGACTAACTCTAGTTAGAGCAAGTACCGCTTTTCCGCATCAGCTCTATACTTTCAGCAATGGTTGATCCGACAGTTCCCACAAAACCCAGTGTAGCACAGCTGCAAATTGTTTCCTCAATGTACAGAAGTATATCAGGTGCAGTCTTCGGAGGACAACCTTTCTTCGTCACAACCGCCTCTGCAGTTCGTACCACTAGTGGATCTCTCTCGTGCAAATTGAAAAGCTTAAATGATCTTGAATCACTTTCTAACTCCCCCAAATAACTTCCTGACCAATTAGCTTTGGGAAGATCAGTCATCACAAAAACATGAATAGGAAGAGGACCCTCCTTCTGTAAGAGCTCCAATTTCTGCTTCAGCCCCGTAAATGTAACCTTCCAGTGGTTCTTAAACTGCCCATCAAGCAACCTAAGTTGTGCACATAGAAAAGGGGCCATTATCTTCTCAGACGCAAACTTCTTACCTGCCGTCATAATTTCAAGAACAAATGGGAGAAAATCTATCTTCTGTAGTAAAGTCTGTATCCTCTTATCTCTTGGAGCTTTGTGGATATCAATATAAAGCTCTGAACCTTTGTAAGGGGTAGTGAAGACGCTTCCAAATGCCACAACTGTAGCTAATTCGGCTTTCGAACCAGGTCCCAGGGCTTTGTGTACATCTCTGCGCCGCCTAACATAGAATATTCTTTTCTTTTTCTGAAGTTGCTCATCTGGTTGGAAGGCATCCAACGTATCTACTTCAATATTTTGTTGGTAAGTCCATACAGTAGTTCTACAGTCTTCATCTAGAGCATATAAACACTTATCTACATTACCATCAAAACCTGAAATCAGAGACCCACATTGTCTTAACTTTCCCAATATAGATGAAGATCGTGAGTCAATCGGCAAACCGAAACACACAAGATCACTCTCTAGGCCACACATTAAAGAGGCGAAAACCCTGAAATCTATAAATTTCACCATGGATGCTGATACTAGAGACGAAAGATCAACAATGTCCGCCATGGAAACATACCTGTAGCAAAAAGAATGAAAATTAATTATTAAATAGATCTTCAATTGAGAATCTATACACTATAACAAAAATACTCGCTTTGTGATAAGGGAAACCCTTTAATTCTGAATTATTTGCACAAGAACACGTCGATAAGGGAAACCCTTTAATTCTGAATTCTTTGCACAAGAACACGTCGAATATCAATAAATTGTCCTAATTTATCACTTAAAATTACATCAAGGAACTCAATAATTAATAAATTAGATACTCGATATATTGTTGAAAATTAGGTAACAACCTACAATACTACTACACTAGTAAATTCTCACACTAAATACCCAAACATGCTCCACAAAGGCACTAAAAATCCTCACTCGGAACTATTTTTACATGCAATGCTACTCAAAATACCGAGAAATACCAATTCACATCAAAACTCGCTCTTTTGCCAAATTTAAGACAACCCTACTTTCATTTCTATTGAGTAATAACCTACAATCCTACTATACTAATTGATTCTCTCACTAAATACCTAAACATGTTCTACAAGGGCACAAAAAAAAACTTCACTCACAATGATTTTACATGCAATGTTACTCAAAAATTACTGCAAAAGTACCTGCTTTGTGATGAGGATTTTACCTTTTACGTGAAAATTTAGGATAATTAATTGATATCCGATGTGGTCTTAGTAGTATATTCGCTGAATATCACTATATTCTTCTAAATTATCACGCAAAATCCCATTAAGGAGCTCAATAATTATAATCAGATACTCGATAAATCGTTGAAAATTAAGTAACAGCCTGCAATACTACTATACTAGTACATTCTCACACTAATGCTCCACAACAACACGAAAAACCTTCACTCACAGGGATTTCTACATGTAATACTACTCAAAATTACAAAAAATTCCCAATTCGCATAAAAAATCAATCGTTTACCAAATTCAACACAAACCCTAACTTCAGCACTACAATAGATTCAACCAAAATGCAAAAATCACTTGCCTGTCACTTTGAAGTAGCTCAATTGCATGATCCCAAACTTTCCTCCTTAGCTCATTCGGTCCCAACACCCTAAACTTGGGACAACTCCCAAGAGCAACAGCATGATGATCCAATACAGGAGGGACAATTAGGGATCTATTTAGGATAGCTGCTATTAGAATTGCGTTTTTGAGCTCTGAGAGTTGGTTGCTAAACCCACTGTGAGGAGAGAACCATAGAAATTTCTGATTTAGGGTTAGGGTTTGTATGTTGGTGCATTGTGGGAATTGGAGTGTTGGGGTTTTGGGGGAATTGGTGAAGATTGATTTGGGGGTTTGCTTGTATGATGTGAAGATGAAGATGAATGTGATGAGGAGAAAGAGTGAAAAGTTATTGGTTTTTTTCTCCATTTGTTTCTGTTATAATTCATCTCTCTCTCTCTCTCTCTCCTTCTTCCTCTGTTTTTTTTTTTTTTCTTTTCAATTGGTATTGTTATCTCCAGCAGATAGTTCGAACGGTATTCTTTTTACCGAGCGGTGAAAGGAATACCGCTGCGAGTTCTGTATCAAGAAAATTGCTCCCATTCGACTCACATAACACTGTTTCCTCATCTCTCTCAATTCGAAGCCAAAATTTGAAAAAAAAAATTCAATTTCTTTTAAAATCAAATGGAGATGCTAGAGGGAGACCCACAACCCAATACATTCCCTGAGTTTAAAGCGACAAGAGATCCAGAGCGAGTCGTAACTCAGTCGAGGTCCGAAAGGAAGAAAAAAAAAGTTGAATTTGAAGATGTACAACAAAATGAAGGCATTCCACACTCACACCAAGAAAACTATCCAACCTGGTTTATTACCGCGCTCTGAGATGGCCAAACTCATATATATTACACTGGCAAGGGACTCACGGTAAGTTTTCCGTACATTGTAACACTTTTTCCTTACAAGCTAGAAATCAAATATCTTTGAATAAATGTCTTAAATATAATTTATAATTATTTTTTTATGTTATTCTAAAATGCAGTATTGGTTCTACGAGTATTGTGGGGTTGGTCACCCTATTGTCAAAGAATCGCTTAAGATCACATTGTATCCCCGCCTCAAAGCATAGGTAAAGAGGAACAAGAAGAAAACAAATGATCAGGGGTGCACATATGCGGGACTACTTCAACCCGGGGTACACATATGAGCCAGACGAATTTCGACGGCGTTTTCGTATGAGTAGACAAATGTTTATGCGTATATTTGATGCAGTAGTTGCACATGGGGTTATGGGGTTATCACTGTACCAAAAGGTAATCGCGGCACTACGTTTCCTAAGTTATGGTGTCGTGGTAAATCTTTTTGATTAGTATATCCCAATAGGAGAAAGCACAACCTTGTTAAGTATGGAAAGTTTTGTGTTACGGTTATAAAAATTTTTGGCAAAGAATATCTTCAAGCGCCAAACGCGACTGACGTCAAAAGGTTAAAAGTGATAGGAGAGTCACAGGGATTTCTCAGCATGTTAGGAAGCCTTGATTGCATACATTAGATATGGAAAAATTGTCTTATAGCTTGGCAAAGTCAATTTACTGGTCATTACCCCAAGGCGATACTGATTCTTGAAGCGGTAGCTTCACACGACCTTTGGTTTTGGCATACTATTTTTGGGTTACCAGGGTCTAACAATGATATCAATGTCCTGCAACAATTACATATTTTCATCGACTTGGCCGATGGTATTGCCCCGCCTTGTAATTATATAATTGTCGGAAAAGCTTATAATATGGGTTATTACCTTGCGGATGGCATATACCCCAAATGAGGAACACTTGTCCAAACCATATCTAATCCGGTTAAAGCGAAACAAATTTTTTTTGCTCAACAACAAGAAAGTTGTCAAAAAGATGTAGAACGGGCATTTGGAATTTTACAATCACGGTTCAATATTATAAAAAAATTGGTTAAATTGTGGAAACCCGAGGTTTTGAACAATGTCATGAAGGTGTGTGTGATAATGCATAATATGATCGTCGAAGAGGAACGAGGTTCATTCCCATCATACTTAGGCTACGATCCGGCCGACGTCGAAGGCGAACGGTTCAATATTATACGCGAACGCGGAATAATAAAATCTTTGATAATGAAAATGAACTGTACTTTGATCTAAAGGATGATCTAATCGAGCATTTGTGGGCCTCGAAGGGAAATCTTCATTCCTAGTATTGCAATCAAGTATTATCTGAGTGTTCTTGATGTAATTTAATGTTTCTTGTCGTACAAGCTTATTGAACAAATTTTTGATATTGTATTAATCTTGGATTTGTTTTAACGTAATATTCTTAGAACTAAATATTTTGAAAAAAAGATTACATTCCTCAATATCAAAGTACATTATTCAAACGATTATATTATTGGAAGGTAAACTATATTCTTAGAAAGAAAACTTCTCTATACAGTAAAGTTAAATTACATTTAATCACCACTTCAAGTACCTGGTCTGCCCCTCTTGGTCAGACGTTCCATGACCTCAGTTTGACTTTGTAGATAGTATTACAATTGCGGTCCAGAAAGTTTACTCAGGTCTTTATCCATGATTTTGTGATCTTCCCTTGCTTGTTCCAAATCTATTTTGACTTGCCATTTCTAATTTGCTTTCACTCTTCTTATTTCCTTTTTTTATTTCGCTTGTCTCTTTTCCAACCGTAGTTCATCTAGCTTATCTTTTCTCCAACCGTAGTTCATTTAGTATTGTTTGGATACTGCTACCAGATGCAATAACACCATCCAAGGCCTTTTGTGTTGCAAGGTTTTTTCTAAAGAGTTTTGGCCGATGGGCCTACTTCTACTCTTATACAATGAACCATCTAATTTAGAATTTTTGCCTGCGGATTGAGGTATAGGTGGGTCGTCGGGGCCCTCTAATAGATTATTTGATCCGACCGAGTTCCCCAAAGAAGAATTGCATAATGTTCTCCTAGCTACATTTCTTGGTACATTCCCCGCATGGTTCAACCCATCATCTTTTAGGTTGGCCCATCGCGGTTCTCGCACCAAAATCTTATATGTTTCATGGTGTTTGAAGTCATTGTCGCCATTCATACCTTAATAGATCATGTGTGCATCTTTTTCCTAAAATTTGCAAAATTACCAAATACAAATAAATAACGTGAATATCAAAGAAAAATAAATAAAAATGAGTTGTTTCAAATTAGAACGTACCCGATCTTCATCAGTTTTCCTGTTGTCGTGCCGAAATTGATCTTGAACAACTATCCCCTTGTACGCCACATATTGTACATTAAGGGGATATCACTGAGCTTTGGTCGACCCACATGATCGTCGTGTGGGGTACTAGAGGTTTTTGTTAAAGGTAATATTGAACTTTTGATAAAAAGTGAAACCCTTTGTGCGGCCTACGGTTTAGACAAAAGTCATTACCCACGCCCTCACGAGATACGTGAAGTCTGCATCCGTCCAATGGTAGTCCAGCATCATCCGTCTCGTTCAAAAATTTAGCATCTTCTGGCACTTGTACACTTTGTCTTTATTTTGCGGGTGCTCTTTTCTTTCTTCCTTTTGCTTTTTCTTTCTCGGGCACCGCCGCTTCAACAGGTATTGACGTATTTGTGCCACTTTGATTATACTGAGTAGATTTACTATGGAATATGTAGTTCTAAAAGTAATTTGAGGTTGAAAACCTTGAGGTTGAGTGACCGGATAGAGTTGATAGTATAGGTTAAACGGTTAAGGTTGTGGTTGCGGTTGAGAGAGTATAAATATATTTTGATATTATCCTCCGAATGTATCCCCTTACAATATGGTAAATGGAGGTGGAGTCTGTGACTGGAATTGAGATTGGTTGTGGTAGAGGTATAGAGTGAATTGTGATGATAGGTGTTGAGAGAATGGTGTTGAAGGTAGGTTATGGGAGGATGGGGTCGACAGTGTGGAGTTATTACTGCTGGTACCAGAGTTTTCCATTTGGGGACTGCGTAGAGGTTCTCCTCTATGCTCTACAATTGGGTTTGAGAGAGAAGAGGTAGCCAGGGAAAGCTCAACCAAGAAAAATGGATAAGTGGTGTTTTGAATACCGCAGGGTGTTCTTTTTACTGCCCGGATCTGCCAAACTCATTTTTTTTTAGTTTGAGGAACTCAAACCCAGTTTGGATCTGACATATCCAGCTCATCAAACCCAAACTCATTTTTATGTTGCTGGAAGCCAAAAAGTTTAGGTTTGGGTTTGAGTTGACAAACCCAGCCCAAACCCAAACCCTGTTGGAGATGCTCTTACCTTTAGCAGTGGGGAAACTATCAGAGTTGCACCTTGTGTTAGACTTTTCAATGGTATTGTTACCTTTCATTCAACATTTTCATTCGGTAGTTTTTAGTAACGAACGAAAAACTTGTTTACTGACTTTCATTTAATAGTAAACATTTGGTACCTATCAATCGACATTCAACACTTTTAAGTGGGAGAGACCTCATAACTGTTAACTTTTTGAGAGCCCATATCATATTTGGAGGTTGTCAGACGAATTTCAAGCTCTTATCACGAACAAGGGGATTGTGTGAAAGTTGTATGAGGTGTGTATGAGTTGTACGCGCATTTTCTATAATTAGAACAAGAGCATAACTTTTTAGGGCTTCCCATATTTTTGTGTTTTTTTTTTGAGAAAATTTGTTCATGCCCCTCATTATTCTACTCGAATTCGCACTTGCCCCCCACTGTTGGCATAAATTTGAGCATGGACCCCAAATCTCATCTGATTGGTCAAATAAAGTTAAAGTACCTAAAATGCCCCCACGTGCAAATATTCTTTCTTTCAAACACCAAGTTTCCTCCAAAAACTCAATAATCAAACGATCTCATATCATAGAGAAAAAATGGATTCCCGCCATATTCATCATAGCAACCCTAAGGCGATCAATTATGTAAGAGCCTAATTTTGTATTTCAAACTTAGTGATAGGCATGAAAAATGCCTATTTTTTGTCCTTTAATTTACATTATCTAAGAACTTATTTTATGTTTCACTGGGCCTAATTGAAGTATATTTGACTATTGCAGGTAAAGAGACATTTGTGATCAAACCCTTCTTAAAGCCTAACTCTTATAAGCTAAAGAACTGCTAGAGATGATCAGTTGTTAAGAGCTGCTAGAGATGATCTGTTGTCAAGAGCTGTTAGAGATGACTTTGTACCGAGAGCTGTTGAAGCTGCTAGAAGACTTAGTAGCCAAGCCTAGCTAAAATCTCTCCACAAAATCAAGAGTAGTTGAGGGAGATGAGGACTTTTAGTTAGGTTAAGAGGGGGAGTTGTAAAGGGGAGGGGGGGGAGTTATCTTTTGAGTTTATCTTTTTTTTTCTACCGTAGTTCTTCTTTTGTTTTGGATGTAAACCTTTTTTTTTATCAATAAAGAATTCACGATTTTAAATCTTTGCATCTCTAAGAACGAAACCCTCTATGTTTCAGCACCCGATTTGATACGGATTATCAAATGGCTCCGCTGCCGGGGATGCAATTGATTTTAAAGTCGTATTTTTGTTATTAAATTATTGTTTCATTTGCCATTTTTTTTGTTTTTTTGTTTTTCTTTAATTTTGCTGCGCTTGAGGTATTTACTTTGGTGTTGTTTGTAAGTTAGAGTGATGTCAGGCGAGTGATAAGGAAGAGGCAGTGTTAAGGTTTTTTGTAACTCCAAAACAAACCAACAAATCCCACACGTCTCTCTCTCTCTCAAAACATATTCCAACCCTCCTCTCTCTCTCTAAACAACTCCAACCAAATCTCCATATTTCTTTCTCAAAACACCGGTCTCTTTTTTACAGTTTCTCTTGGTAATCACGTTTGCGCTTGGGTTTAGAAGATCTTTTTAAAACCTCTATTTGATTTGGAGGGTTTTGATCGCTGATTTGGGGATTTGACGCATCTGATTTGGGGGTTTTAAGTTCTTATTTGCTCTAATTTTATGCTGATTTAGGGGTCTTTGAGTAGTTTTGATTTGTTTACCTTCTTCCCCTTTGTGCAGAAACTTGGGTTTCTAATTGAAGTTTTTGGGTTTGTGTTCAATTTCCTCTGTTTGGGCAATTTCATCAATCTCTTTTCAATCAATTGGTTGGATTTCACGATTTGGGGTTCTGCTGTTACTTGCAATCTCTCGATTTTTCTTTTACAGTTGTTTGCTACGATTTACAGACTCTCAAAATAGATTAACTCGGCTAGTTCTTCACTGATATGAATTTTGTTCTTGTTGATTATTGGACTGTGGAAATTGGTTTGTAGGTGGTAATTGGTTTTTGTTTGTTGCTTGTTAGACTGTCGTGTTGTGATTAGATTTTGCAGGTGGTTTGATTTGGGTTTCAGCCATGATTTGCCTCTCAAAATACTGCTGAAACTGTGATTACTACCGCTGCTAATAACGGTGTTGTTGTGTTATTTACCAGAGTACAATCTATGTCCTGTTTACTTTACTACTGCTACTCCTACTGCAAGAACCTGCATGTTCTCGCTGCTAATAAACTGTTAATTCTTGCGAGTATTACTGCTAAATCTTGGTAACTATGACTTTGGATTGCGTTGGGACACAGTAAATCGTATCAAAACTGCTTGTTTACTCTGCAACAGTAATTTACTGTGTTTAGCACGCTGCAGTAATTTACTGTGTTTACCACGCTGCTACAGTAGTTGTTTACTCTGGGTTTTACTTTGTTTCTAGTTTCTATTTTTGGATTAATTTTAGTGAACTGTGATTTAAATTTTGAATTTTTCATTGATTTTCAGTTATTGAAGGAGATGGATATGGTTGATTAAAGCAAAGCGTAAAGCCAACATCAAAGAAAAAAACGACAGCCAAAAAGACCTTTAGTTGTTTAATTTTTTATTTTTTTATGTATTTTTGGTAGTGTAAGGATTGAGAAAATGTTTATGTAAAGTATAATGAGTGACGCTCTGTAAGGTGAGGAAATTGAAATCTGCTACAGGTACAGCTTCGGAACCCCTACTCAGGCTGGAAATCGTTTTAACGCGTACTTCACAAACGATCCTGAGTGGGCCTTCCCAACGATTTCACCAGGGTAACCAAACGTGCCCCTAAAAAGGCCGCCCTGTAGGTAATCATCTTTTCACCGCACCCTCCCTATCGCGGTACATCGTGTGTAACTATTGTTTGATTGATAAAATATTTAATTTTTGCAACAACGCCTAGATAAGGGTGAATCAAAATGGGATTTCATCACCCGTGCGTGCCCACGCATTAGGAACTCGGGAGTTCATCACCCGGGTTTTAATCTTTTCGATATCGACAGTCCCGGCCTCTTTAAAAGATTTTCAGATAATAAGCTATAAAAAACATAGTTAATCAAAAGGTTTCGCTCGGACCTGGGGCAACACGTTTAATAGGAAAACCTGATAAGTGGCTACGTTTGTTGGATGACGTACGTTCCTTGGCGTAGCTAGTGTGGATAGGTGACTCTAAGCGGTTTGCCCTGCCTTCTAGTACAGGTGCATGTAGGTGACTAGATAGCATGCGAGCTATCGCCAAAGCTAGTAAAAAGAACTCAAGTGCGAACCGATTTACTGTCAAGAGTAGGAGCATTGAACCCTGAGACCGGGTTCACAACTTAACTTAAAAAAGAGACCAGTAAAACGTTCTTGAGTGCTCGCATCATTCTTAGGTCTTTTAGTGTGTTTGCTTATATTGATTGAGTTGTATGTTAGATTGGGGTAACACCGAAGCTCGGACTAAGAACGCTGCTAGAATCAATATGAGCAGGACAGATGGGATTAATGGTCCCGCTGCTGCTAGGAACGATCCCAACCCTGCTGTTGCGGAGAGAATCACTCTCCGCAATCGAATGCATCATACAGTTGTAAGTAAACCTTCGTGTATTGTGATTCCAAGAAATGTGGAAACTTTGAGTTAAAACTGGGATTCTTGTCTATGCTTCCCAAATTTCATGGTAGTCCCACTGAAAACCCGTATAACCATCTTAGGGACTTTATGGATCATATGCTTATTTTAAACTTTGAACGTATTACAGAGGATTCTCTCAAATTACGTGTGTTCCCTTTTTCTCTTATGGGAAACGCACGCGATTGGTTGTACACTCTTAAGTACAACTCTGTAAACACGTTTGAACAACTCGTTAAGGAGTTTTTGAAAAAATATTTCCTTAACCATAGAACTGCTAAGATACGATAGAGTATCTATAACTTCACGCAAAACTGAGGAAAGTCATTATATAACTACCTACAAAGGTTTAGGGATTTAGAGCAAGGATGCCTACATCATAGGATTCAATTGATTGATATAGTTCAAACTCTCTATGAAGGTCTAGATTATGACACTAGAGCTCGTGTTCAGTCTATGTGCGCAGGTACATTTGATGAGAAAACTGACACTGAAGCTTGGAAATTTTTAAATGATGCAGCTGATAAGACCTATCAATGGCAAACTATGAGAGAGGAAAGACCTTGTTACAGTGCAAATGTGCACCAAGTGGACTCTAATTCAGAGTCTGTCACTCTTAGAACTATTCTTAATAAAATTGAGAACTTAGAGATCGGGAAAAGGGAGCAACTCCCTACCACTTTGTCTGTTAACCATGTGGCGATGCCACTTTGTGTGGTTTGTGAAAGATCGGACCATCTGGTCCAAGATTTCCCTGACGTGCTTAGTTTAAAAAAGGGTAGGAAAGACCAGGCCAATGCCATGTATCAACATCCCAATAGCCAACCTTTTAATGGTGGATGGAATAATAATTCTAACAACTCCAATTCTCGTTGAAATAGAAATTACCAAGGAGGTTCTTCTGGTAGTGCCCCTTATCAGCCGCACAACCAAGTAAACCAACACCAGTCTAGTTCCTCGTGGCAACAAAATCCATCATACCAAGCTCCCCTTAATGTGCCTTATGTTCCTCTGCACAATAGGAATCTGTCTACTCCAACCATGTCCTTAGAAGATATGCTTAAGGCGTTTATGCAACTAACCCAGTCGTCTATTGCCAAACTTGAAGGACAAATAGGTCAAATGGAAACAGAGATAAGCATGAGAGACAAATGAACCTTCCCTAGTCAAACTCAAGCTAATCCTAAAGGGAATACTGAACATCCTAGATCTTCCAATCGTGATAGAGTTAATGCCATCATTTTTCTTCGGAGTGGTACGAAAGTGGATAATCTTGTAAAAATGCCTAAGGAACCTGAGAAGGAAATTCAAAGTAAACTCATAGAAGAACTTGCGAGTGAGGAAGAAACCGTGATAACACATATTCAGCCGTTGGCTCCTTTCCCTCAGCGGTTAACTCTCACTAAGAAGGTCAATGCCTATGAGGAGATTTTAGGGATTTTTAAGCATTGTGTGATTAACATTCCTATTCTTACGGCCATAAGGCATATTCCTAATTACGCAAAATTCCTCAAAGATCTTTGTACTTTAAAGTGGCGAATACATGTCCCGAAAAAGGTTTTTCATGTTCACGAGAGTGATACGTCTATTCTTTTAGATGCACATGATAGTTCTGTCATTTTGCATAAATTTCTTCCCAAATATAAGGATCCAGGATGCCCTACTATTCATGTTCGATTGGGACCCGTAAGATAGGAAGAACTTTACTTGATTTAAGTGCCGCCATGAACCTCATTCCTTACTCTGTCTATGAACAATTGGATATCAGAGTACTTAAGCCCACAAATAGGACCCTGAAGCTAGCTGACCGATCTATTAGGATTCCTAGGGGTGTAGTTGAAGATGTGTTAATCCAAATTGAGCAGTTTGTATATCCTGTAGACTTTGTTGTGTTAGATACTGTGTCAGTGGCAAAAACTGAGGACGAGATCCTTGTTATTCTTGGCCATCCCTTTTTGGCAACAGCTAATGCGGTAATCAATTGCCGCAATGGAATTATTAAGTTGACCTTCGGGAATATGACAGCAGAATTGAATATTTTTAATGCGTCGCATTCCCCTTCTAATTCTGAACCACTCGAGCGCAATATGATCCAGAGTCTCGTGAGTAACACTTTTGAGAGGTCAAGTACCTCAGATCCCTTAGAGGCATTTTTGTCCCACTTTGATGGAGATTGTGAGGACAATTCGTACATCCATGAGGTGAAAACCTTATTAGATTCGGCTTTAGAAATTTCAGAGCCTGAAGGTGGGCATGAAATCTTAGATGTTAAGAAAGCCATTCCGAAGGCTCAAGTAACCTCCCCAAAGATAGAGCTTAAACCTCTTCCCGCTCACCTTAAGTATGTCTTTCTAGGTCCTGACGAAACTATGCCCGTCATTATTGCCGCTTACCTAGAACCCCTTCAGGAAGAGAAGTTGATTCGTGTTCTTAAAGGAAATACGAAAGTTATTGGCTGGAGTATTGAGGACATTAAAGGAATTAGTCCCTCGGTTTGTATGCATAAAATCAATTTGGAAAATAATGCCAAAAAGTCCAGGGAAGGACAACGGAGATTGAACCCGACTATGGCCAAAGTAGTTCGGAAAGAGATTTTAAAACTCTTTGATGCTGGGATCATCTATCCCATTTCTGATAGTCCGTGGGTTAGCCCGATCCATGTTGTCCCAAAAAAGACGGAAATCACCGTTGTAAAATATGAGAATAACGACCTCGTACCTACTAGAATGACCACTGGATGGAGAGTCTCCATAGACTACAGGAAGCTTAACTCGGTCACTAGGAATGATCACTTTCCCTTACCTTTCATTGATCAGATGCTCGAGCGACTCGCTGGGCACAAATTTTATTATTTTTTAGATGGCTACTCTGGGTACAACCAAATACCCATCGCACCCGAGGACCAGGAAAAAATGACTTTTACATATCTTTTCGGTACATTTGCCTACCATCGCATGCCTTTTGGCTTATGCAATGCTCCTGCGACGTTTCAGCGTTGCATGTTAAGTATTTTTTCAGACATGGTAGAGCGATTCCTTGAAGTTTTCATGGATGACTTCTCATTATTTGGCAACTCATTTGACCAGTGCCTTCATCATCTTTCTCTAGTATTACTCAGATGCCAAGAAAAGAATGTCATTTCTAACCTCCCCCCACCATAAAATGTCAATGATGTCCATTCCTTTCTAGGACATACAGGTTTCTACCGTTGTTTTATCCACAATTTTAGTAAGATTGTTCGTCCTTTAAGCAGCCTTTTGGCCAAAGATGTGGCCTATGATTTTGATACACCTTGTCTTGTAGCTTTTGATAACCTTAAGACCCAGCTCACAACATCACCAATTATTAGACCACCTATTTTGAGTGGACCATTCGAGTTAATGTGTGATGCCTCTGATTATTCTGTAGGCACTATTTTGGGACAACGGATTGACAAACGCCCCCATGTCATCCACTATGCTAGTAAAACGTTAAATGACGCCCAATTGAATTACACGACCACCGAAAAAGAACTCTTGGCCATTGTTTATACGCTAGAAAAATTTAGATCTTATTTTATAGGATCTAAAGTGATTGTTTACACGGATCATGCCGCGCTTCGACATCTTTTGTCAAAGAAAGATGCTAAGGCAAGGCTAATCCGGTGGGTATTACTTTACAGGAGTTTGACCCCGAGATTCGAGACAACAAGGGGTCAGACAATATAGTAGCCGACCATCTTTACCGTATAGTGATTGAGTTTGTTGATGAGTCCTTACCGATTAGGGAATCCTTCCCTGATGAACAGCTTATGGCTCTGAATTTAGTTCCTGAGTTGTCGTGGTTTGTTGACATTGCTAATTATTTAGCCACGGATACCATTCCTGAACATTGGACTAAGCCTGACAAAGATCGTTTCTTTAGTCAAGTGAAGTACTTCTTTTGGGATGATCCAAATTTGTTTAAGTATTGTACTGACCAAATCCTTAAGAGATGTGTTCCCCAGTCTGAGTTTACCAATATTTCATCATTTTTCCATACCCAAGCATGTGGAGGCCACTTTAGCTCTAAGACGACCGCGGCAAAAAATTTGCAATACGGTTTCTATTGGCCTACCTTATTTCACGATGCGCATGCATTTTGCATAGCGTGGGAAAGATGTCTGAAAATGGGAGCCCTTTCTGGACAAAATATAATGCCCTTATACCCTATTTTAGTTATTGAACCTTTTGATGTTTGGGGCATTAATTTTATGGGCCTTTTTCCTAAATCTTTTGGATATGAGTACATCCTTGTTGGAGTGGACTATGTATCAAAATGGGTTGATGCCATCCCTTCGAAAACGAATAACAATGTAGTTGTTCTTAATTTTTTAAAAGAAAATATTTTTTTCTCGATTTGGAACACCTCGGGTTATCATTAGGGATGGAGGATCACATTTTAACAACATATTTTTTGCTACCCTTGTCAAAAAGTATGGTGTAACCCATAAGGTGGTAACACCTTATCACCCACAAATGAGTGGGCAAGTCAAAGTTTCAAATCGGGAGATCAAAAATATTCTCCAAAAGACGGTTAACCTAAATCGCAAAGATTGGTCTGTTAGATTAATTGATGCACTTTGGGCTTATCGTATTGCATATAAAACCCCGATTGGAATGTCACCTTACCGACTCGTTTGCGGCAAAACATTTCATCTTCCTGTCGAACTTGAACATAAAAGCTTTTTGTACAATAAAAATGCTTAACTTTGACACTTTAACGGCAGGGTCCCACCGGAAGCTACAACTCAATGAGTTGGATGAGCTCCGAAAAGATGCATATGAATCCACAAAGATATACAAAGAAAGAAACAAAGCTTTCCATGATAAAAATATCTTGCGAAAGACTTTTGAAGTGGATCAAAAAGTTCTATTGTATTCTTCGCGACTTCATTTGTTTCCCGGAAAACTTCAATCCCGTTGGACCGGGCCGTTCATTGTCAAAGTTGTTTTCCCACATGGAGCTATTGAAATTTTTGACCCTCGTACTGGTCACATTAATAAGGTAAATGGGCAGAGACTTAAACCATTTCACGAGTACTTTACGGGTTCAAGCGAGGATATGAATCTACGGGACCCATCATATGAAACATAGGTTTCTTTATTTATACCTATAGTCTTATCTAGTTTGGGGGTACCTACCATCGCCTGGCTGAAGACGTTAAACTTAGCGCTTGTGGGAGGCAACCTTTATCATGTTCAAGTAATATTTTTAGATTTTCTCCTATTCTTTTCATTTTTGGCAACTGTGGGACACATGCTAATTCAGTTTAAGGGTGGGGGTAAAGAAGATTTTTATTACTTTTTCCAAGAAAAATTGTTATTCTAGGACATTATGGTATTGTAGACACATCTTTAGTATACTCTGATCTTTAGATATTCTAAGAGTCGCGTTTGTGATAAAATTATAAGGTTATGGTTTATTTTAAACTGTAAATTGTTAGTGCATTAAGAAATTTTAAGTTTTTGGTACTACTATCCTATTAAATGTGTTTCAGAAGAAAATCACCCTTATAATTGTACTTCACATAGTTATGTTATCAAGGTTTTGATAAAATTAACAATCACATTTTGATTAATCAACAGTTTAGGTTAGGAAGAATCTGTAACGAGGGAGACAATTATCTAGAAAAACTTCGTTTCTCATAAATTCATACTAAGGGTTTGTATGTATTTTCACAAGTTATTGGGCTCCTTTATGAAGCTGACATACTCGTAAAAAATTAAAATAAAAAATAATAATAATTCACAATTCAAGGCCCCTCGCAAGATTATAACTGAAAGATGAATAATTTTTACCAATCTCGAGGCAAGCCATGAATCAATATGAAAGTAAATAAATAAAAATAAGTATAATTGAGAACTATGTGAAGAAGGGTAAGTTGCAAGTATAAAAAAAGCAAATGAAAACTCAAATGCAACGTCTTACCTTGAAAAACTTGTGAGGATATATATTTTTCCTGAAATATCAATAAAAGAGAGCGAATAAACTAGGGCACTTGTCGAACAAACTTCTAGATTTCTTCTACCACACTCAAGATAAAGCTAAGGTTATTTGGAAGGATTATCAAATACCTTGATTCCATAAACTAAATTTACTACACAAAGGATAAAATTCTGAAACTTGATCTAATCTAATTGTAGTATAATCGACTTAATAAATTCTAAACGTATATGATGGTTAACCCTTGTTTAAGTGTTATATCTATGAGATGAATTCAATCCATTTTCAGAGATACTAGGAGCAATGATTATTAGTTGTTTATAATATCAGAACGTCTGTGATAGAATTTTTTGGGTATATTCACTGAAAACCCTCACGAGACATAACTCGTCTTATTTGGGTAACCTATAGGTTGAAATGCTTATTGCATACGCTAAATGCAATCGTAAGAAACTACGAATGAGTTTAGTTTTCTTTTTTTTGCTAAGGGACTAGCAATATGTTAGTTTGGGGGTATTTGATAGGCATAAAAAATACCTATTTTTTGTCATTCAATTTACAATATCTATGAACTTATTTTATGTTTCACTGGGCCTAATTGAAGTATATTTGACTATTACAGGTAAAGAGATATTTGTGATCAAGCCCTTCTTAAAGCCTAACTCTTATAAGCTAAAAAGCTGCTGGAGATGATCAGTTGTCAAGAGCTGCTGGAGATGATATGTTGTCAAGAGCTGTTAGAGATGACTTTGTACCAAGAGCTGCTGAAGCTGCTAGAAGACTTAGTAGCCAAGGCTAGCTAAAATCTCTCCACAAAATCAGGAGTGGTTGAGGGAGATGGGGACTTTTAGTTAGGTTAAGAGGGAGAGTTGTAAAGGGGAGGAGGAGTTATCTTTTGAGTTTATCCTTTTTTTCTTCCATAGTTCTTCTTTTCTTTTGGATGTAAACCTTTTTTTATCAATAAAGAATTCACGATTTTAAATATTTGCATCTCCGAGAACGAAACCCTCTATGTTTCAATACCCGATTTGATACGGATTATCACTTAGTATCTCACACCAAATACAATCAGAACGTAGGGAATAATAACTAATCAAGGAGATTAATTATGTAAGAGCCTAATTTTGTATTTCGAACTTAGTATCTCACACCAAATATAATTATAATGTAGGGAATAATAACTAATTACCCACACATGAATTAACATGGAAAATATCTGAATAGGTAAAAACCACGACCTCTCTTAAGAATTTGGAAATTGAGATATTTATTGATAGTGACTAACTATTACAAAGAATGTTCTTAGTAGTTCTATATCTTGTTTCTTGGTAGGAAATCCTTTCTTTAATCTATCGTCTTCTGGTCCTATTTATAGGTCTTATAAAATGATCGTTATTCATTTTAATGACAAATATTACAATAAGGTTTTGATTGATCTTCTTAAAGGTAGTGTAACATTCTAACTCTTCTATCTTGTAACTGCTTCATTAAATGACGTCGCGTAATTATGAGTTTGAGTTGTTGGCATGGAGGTTGATATCTTACCCCTGTGAGACTGAGAGTGGAAATAATCCCTTACACCCGCCGCCTCTCAACCAAGAACACGAGTGGTGTTGGTTGAGAAATATCATTAGTGCTGTATTAAATGTGTTATGATTACGTATCTTGTTCTTGGGGGAAATGTATTATGAAAGTTCTTAGGAAAGCTAGCTTAAACCGTCATGTATGAATTGTGTAGGAGGGCCTTGATCTATTATCTTGGAATCAGTAATAACATTTAATATGGTAGAATCATTTCCAACATTCATTCTCGAATACTTGAAACTGATTTGACCAGTTTGTTAAACTCCAAGGTACATTGATTGCATCATTATTGATTGTTTGGGATTTATATCCCAAGCTTGGAAGGTTATAAATATGTTGTTCTTGAGAGAAATTGTTATCTCAATCTGTCTGCATCATGGTGCTGACTAGAGCCCAGAGTCGTCATGAGGGTTTTGTAAGGCGTGTAAAGGCTAAGTACGAGGTATTGAAAACGTGATATTTTGGCTAGCAGTCTCTGTCAAACCCGACGCCCATACCCGTTGAGCCGACATACAAAGGGATGAGCAAGTTGGAGGTTAAGGGTGTGGAATTGGACTTTTTTTGGCTTTGTCAGTATTACGATGTTCTGCTGACATAAGTGGAGCATATGGGCAGTCTAATGATTCTGGCTTATGAGACGGTGGAGGACAAAGACGTTTTTGCTACAAGGGACCACTATGGGGATTGTTTTGGTGGATGTATTGGTTGTAACTAGATTGTGATGAAGAACAATTTAAATTATAACCTTTATTTTATGAAATAAATTTGTCCTTGTCTTTCCTTGTGCTTGTATTGTTTTTCTGAACTTGTCATACGAAATATATCAGCCTGGTAGAAATTGTAGAAAATCACCTTGATCTTTTTGATGTGATTTAGAGCATAATATCCTGAACTGTTTATATGGGGTATCTAGGAGTTTGGCTCAAACTGTGTAAGAGTTCCCTAAATTGTTATATTGGAATCAATAGCATCATTTAATAGGGTAGCATCATTTCCCATATTCATTCTTGGATACCAGGAACTGACTTGACCAGTTTGTCAAACTTCCAAGGTATATTGATGGCCTCATGTTTGACTGTTGGGATTTATAACCATTCTCTTCTTGAAGAATAAAATGTATCTTGTTTGTCTGTTTATTGTGCATGTTTTCTTATGGTTGTCTGTCTTTTCCCAATATGTTGAATTCATATGCTCACTTCGCCTCATACTATTATAGTAAACTGTGTTTACTCGATTGGTAAAGGAGTGGTTGAACAATTATGAGGTTAAATTATGTAAGGAATAGTGATCAATGACCTGTCAGATATTCTTCTTGTATATGGTAAGTGTGTGCTTCCTTGGTCCAGCGGTCTCCCCTTTGCGAGAAGAATTATGTGTTGGTATTTGTGCATGCGGGGATTGGGAAAGAAGATATTCGTTTTCCAATGATCTGTTTCTCCTAATATATGTTCCCAAGAAATCTATTTCGTAGGATATATGGGTGGTATAAAAAGATTTTCTCGTCAGCTATATAAGTGACTTGATCTTTGGATCCATCTTATTCTTTTGCAGAACAACTTTAAAAATTGTAATAGTGAGGACATGCTCTTAACGTGTGCGGCATGCTGTAGAAGGTACAACTTTAAAAATTGTAATAGTAAGGACATGCTCTCAACGTGTGCGGCATGCTGTAGAAGGTAGGCTAGCCATTAAGGTGGTTGTACTGCAGGAGCAGTATTTTCATTTGCTACCTTATGACGCCGTGCTACTAGAGTAACCGCTGCAGTTGGTGGGGCTAAGTGACGAAGATAGGCGAGTAGAACTAGATTATTTTTTATAGTGCGATGTATTTCGAACTCTTATCCTTGATGTGGAAGTTTGAGAGGCTGTTATTCGAGAGATTGAATTGGACAAACTTATTGAAGAGGATAAAAGGGCAGCTGGTGGGAAGATAATATTGTGCGGGGAACGGAACCACCAGGGCTGCTTTAAATGTAAGCTCGAATTCTTGTAGAACTAAATGAATAAACAATCTTTTTGCATAAATCTATGATTTGTCTAATTGTTGACTTGTGATAAGTACGTAGTTAATCTTCGTGCTGAATGGTAGAACGTATACGTGTGTTATACCGTTTATGTAGGCAGTTTATGATGGATGACAGTTGTGTAAGATGTTGCCAGCTGTCTTGACAATTTCAAAATTTTAAATTATTTACTATTTATAGTGAGGGATGGTATTATACGAACTATTAAAAGTGATTTATTGTACAAGCTCTCCTGGGATGGAGAAGATTTATTTAATAGCTGACGTAAGAAACGGTCGTGATAACAGAACTCGTTACCCGAGGAGTAATGACGAAATGGTGGAGTGAAAAGATGTATCTGTGAAGGAAGTGGGAGTGGCCGACACGTGTCTGAGGGAGCCATCATTTCAAAAATTGAGGGAGAGTATAAAATTTGTCTCTCTCTCTCCCTCATAAATTATTTACAGTTTTAGAGAGAGAAAAGAATATTGAGAATAGTGTACCGAGAGAGAGGAAATGTTTGAGTTCTAAAAATTGTCTGCCATTGTTAATGAAAGCTTCGTCTAGTGTTACCCCTGTGTTGGAAAAATAGCGCAAGCGAGGAAACTCGTTAAAGGGTATAGGTAGAACAGAAGATTGCAGATCTTCGAGTATAGATGAGTGGGATTTCTTGAATCTTTCTTTTTTTGCCAAGTGAATAGGGTTATGTATAATTATTGTTTGTTAATAGATATTGTATGCGGATAAATTAGAATGTGGGTTGATTAGGGAAATAAATTAAATTCGCATGTGTTGTATTGGTATTGGATTAGTGTAGAGTCATTGTTTGGGGTATGAATTTTATGAAATTTTGTTTTTGGGTTTGTTTGGAGTTGTATGCTGTAACTATTTATGGGAGATGGGGAAAGTCTGAATCCTTTTGCGTAAAGTTTAAAATGAGGAAAAAATTTGTTAAAAGAGTTATTGGGTAATAAGGGAAAACAAAGTATGGATACTTGAGTTTCAATTTCTTGTTTTGTAGATTCTTGTATAATTATGTAAGAAATGAATCATAGAAACAAACTAAATAAACAAAAATTGTTTTATTTGTAGGTCAAGTATGTGTTCTAAAAACTTAAACTCTATGAGTAAATTGGTAGTATCATCCAGCTCTGAAGAAACATCCTCATTGGTAGAGAAGATGATGGGGGTGGTATGGAGGGTGTTGGAGACAATAGGGAAGTAGTAATGGGTATTGTAGAAAAGGTGCCCATCCAAATTGAGGATGTAGTAGAAGAAGATGTCGAAACAGGGACAAAGGATGATGATGAATTTTTTATATATCCGTAGGGATTAGATGTAGGAAAAGAATTTTTGAAATATAAAAAGAAATTAACAGGGAGATGGGGCAACTACATAATTGAGGGCGAGTTATGGTTTAGGACATTTTTTCCGTTCGGGGGGACAAAGTGCATTACCAAGTCCCGAGTTCCGATCTCCTGTAGTCGAAGAGGGGAATTCAGGATGATGTGAAGATATCGTACTAAAATGGGTCTTTGGAGGCCGGCTCGAATGATGGGTTCTTATGTTATTTGAATCAGTTGGTGTATGGTCATAGGGTACTGCTGATTCATTTTCAGAAGGGGGTTATGAACGTATTACATTACTGCCCAGCGCATCTGAATGGGAATGTGTATGAAATGAAATGGGCTTGCGATGCATTAAATGAATTGTAAAGAGTAAACGGTACTGTGAGGCAGTTCATTGTTGCGGATATGATGAAGTTTTACAAAATGAAGTATTTGAAGGCTAGTAGGAGTTGCTATATGTATAGTGATTCTTCGAGGCTAAATTTTTTTAACTTTGATTCTGCTGGTCGACCATGGAACGACCACCTTGTATTGGTTTAGGGCAACTGTAAGCAGATCCCAAATGAACCAGCGCTCGAGCTGGAATGTAAATTTTTTAATCTGAGTAAGTGACTTTTTGTTATCTTGAGTGAATGTCTGACTGTCTACAAGCAACTAATCAACTCTATGTACTATATTTTTCAGGTCCCGCAGCTCCTGGAACTCCGGACCCTTTGAACTTATTTGATCGTGTAGGTTGGGAACATAAAGATTTGAAGCAAATGCTTGGGAATCTGAATATCCAAAGAGATAAGAGAGTGAAGCAATGGCAGGTCGATCATAATCAGTGGACAAGGAACTCCCTCTCATGCATGATCTTACTGGTATTTCTCCTCCGGTAGGCTCGAGTGTCGGTCAGAAGTTCTGGAGGTTGAAAAAACTGAACCATGAATTATCTCAGTCTTCTACCGAGGTTTCAAAAGGTGGTAACCTATCGATGCAGAAAGTGTCTGATGTTAAGGTGTCGAAGAAACAGAAGACTGGTGGGGTGATCTTACATGAAAAGGAGAAAGACGTGCCTTCTAAACGAAAATATTACGAGCTTGAAGGTAGTGACCAAACTCGGTCTGAAGTAGTATCCAAGCTGAGGTCGATAGAGAATCGCTGCTTCGCTCTTGTGGAGAATGATCCGGAAAAGCTTGAAGTATTGTTCCAAGAGCATGTAGCACAGGTAAACGTTAGTATGATTTGATACTGTGTGTTGTTCTTTATTACTAGTTCTGACTTGTATATTGTGTTGTCAGTTATCTATGCTTCTTAAGGGGACATCTCAGTTTCTGTTGAAGAAGAATAAAGACCATTTGGAGTTATCTTAAAAGTTCGAGGCTCAATTGGAAGAAAATGTATAGTTGAAACGGCAGTTGAGTGAATTGACTGCTCAGTCCGAGAGATAAATAAAGATAGCGGTGGAGATTGTGAAAGCTGCCGTGAGATCGAAATTGCGAGAGCAGATGGTCGAGTGCCAACAAACTCTGGAAAAGGTTGTGGATACTATGAAGGTTGGAAGGGATAACCCGATTCAGTCATACCGTTACTTTGGTTTGACGGAGGACGATATAAAGCTCGGTATGGCAAGAAAGTACAAAGAAATAAACTTTCTAATGGATGTAGAGGAGCAGGTCAAGGTAGAGAGACCAGAAGATATTATTACGCCTAAAAATGTGGTGAATGTGTCTCCTCCCCTTAATGTTGAGCCGACTCAAGATGTTACTGGTGGAGACAAGTCACCGGAAAAGGTACAGCCTTGACCAAAAGTATTTAGCTTCGTTCTGTGGTTCCTATGTTTCGTACTGTGTTTGCATATCTGTTACAAATTGTTGATTTTGATAACAGTGTAACTAATTTATTGGTAAAACTGTAGGTTGAGACTAACACATAAAATTTGTGATGAGATTTTGAATATTTTTTATAATAGAAAAATTGTAACCTCTGTAGGATATAAAGCGTTTGAGGGTAATTGTTACTACAATGGAGAGAGTGCTGAGTAGAACTAGGGACTCCGTGACTCGTACTCAACAGGTATTAAATAAAACTAATATGAGATAAGGCATTTTAAATCTATATCAGAGAAAAACTTTAGTGAATTATATGCTCTCCAAGATAGATATGCTAAAATGAAAATAGAGAGGGATGAGGTTAAGAGAAAAGAAGAGGAGAGGTTTGGGCTATAAAAAAACTATAACAGAGGTTTATTTTGCTAATAAGGGTGATAAAGCCAGGTGTCAGAGAGTATTACTATCTCTGACATTATACTTTGAGGCTGAAGTGGATAGTAAACGAGTATTAAAAGATGCTTATGTAGATATTTTAAAAGAGAGGGGCATAGTACTAGATCCAGCTCGAGTTCAATTTTTGGCGCAAGAAGCGCGAAATTGTCATAGTATAGAGGCGAGTAGATGTTCAGCTCGAGCTGGGGTATCTATTATATGGGGTAGTGTAGGTATATTACCCGAGGCTTGTAGTTTTTGTAGGGTCAAAGGGAGATGCGGATCTTGTTTTTCAATGTGAATAAAAAATAGTAGTCAATCCAAGCTAGTTTAGAGAGTGGTTTGAACAAGTCGCAAGAAAATTTGAAGCATTGCACTGAACAAAATGTTTGTCTCGCAGCTCAAGTTACAGAAGAAATAACTTTGTGAAAGGAGGTGGAAAAGAAGCTGAGGGATTTTGAAGTGTCTTTGAAGGAAAATCGCCATCGTTTACTTGATGTACATAGGGAGTTGAGGGGATTTTTACATCAAGGGTAAGCACAAGTAGATGCTGAGACTGCCCAGGAAAATCGTCATCGTTTACTTGATGTACATAGGGAGTTGAGGGGATTTTTACATCAAGGGTAAGCACAAGTAGATGCCGAGACTGCCCAGGAACATCATCTAAAGTCAGTGATTAGTTTTTATGGTGGTGAGCTAGCTAGGGTGGAGAACAAATTTAGAAAGCATATCACTGATTGTGGAAAAGACTTTAACGTGGGAAATGCAAAGGATGAGAACCAATGGTTTATGACAGATGAAAACAGGAAAGGTTTTGAAACCAGCTCCTGTACCCGTAAAAAAAATTGGTCGGAGGACAAGGAGGATGAAACTGAATCCTTGATTCCTCTTTCTTGATAGAAGCATTGTCAGCAAGAAATTATGAGGTTCCGCATGGCTAAAACCGAGTAGGCGAGTAGTTCGCAGAGAGGAGGAAAGAATGTGTAGTCTTCTTGAAGTACAAGAAAAAAGAAATTTCCTATGTGTACTATTTGACTGTTGTAATAAGATGTGTGTTGATCGTTATAGTAGACTGAAGTTATCTATAAAAATGTATAGTAAATGTGATTGATGTATTGAGTAGATGATTAATATGTTTAGTAGAGATGTAGGCAATCAAACACAAGTATTTCATTAATGTAAGAACGATGTACATATAAAAAATGCGAACGTATGGTATAAATAAGAAAATGTAATATGGATTTATCTGCGATATATCTTCAACCTCCTTGTATTCCAAGGATTGGGAACACAAACTCCATTTTCTATTATTAAATCGTAAGAACCGAGATTGCTTTTGCAAATAACGATAAAAGGTCCTTCCCAATTCTCTGCAAGTTTTTTAGCGTTAAACTCTTTTATGTGTTTTGGTACCTCTTACAGCACGAGGTCTTGGATATCGAACTCTCTATGTCGGACTCGTTTGTTGTAGGACTTTGCTAACGCCTGGTGATATCTTCTCAAATTTATAAGTGTTTTATCTCTTATTTCTTTTATCCAGTTCATATTGTAGGCTAACTAAAATTTGTTTTCCTCGCCTGTCATTTCATGGTCACGTACTGGGTAATGATATTGTGTTGGGATGACTACCTCTGCTTCATAGGCTAGCAAAAAAGGTGTACACCCCGTGGATACTCATGGTATTATTTGATATGCCCATAATACATGTGGTAACTCTTTGATTCAATTTTCCTTTTTTTTGTCAAACACTTTTTTATCCCGCCGATGATGGTGCTGTTAGTTATTTCAACCTGACCATTCCCATAGTACTGATTAGAAGGAGAGTGAATGATGTTATGTTTACTGAGAAAATCGACCACTTTTTTACCCATGAACTGTGGTCCATTATCAATTCTGATGAGATGGGGGCAACCAAACCTTATGATAATGTTTCCCATATGAATTTGATGACTTCGTCCTCTCGTGTTTGACACAAAGGGACTACTTCTACCCTTATGGTAAAGTAGTCAGTTACGACCAAGAGATGTCTCCATTTACCAAGTGAGTTTTGGAACTCACCAGCGAGATCGAGGGCCCATCTTTTAAATGGCCAACATACTTTGCTAGAATGGAGTTCCAAAGCCAGAGCTCATATTTTGGGTCCATGTCTTTGACAAACATCACATTTACTGGCTTATTCAATGGCTTCATGAGCTCCCATTTTTGGCTGGAAAACCTCTTGAGTAATAGTCAAGGATCGTTTTACCGCATGTGATCCGCAAGTGCCCTCATGCAGGTCCTGTAAAAAGTTAATGACTTCTTTGTCAGACAAACATTTCAGATAAGTCCCTGCAACTGAATTTTTGTAAAGGAAGTTATCACTAACAGTGTATCATTTCGCGTTTCTGATCAATCTTCTTCTTTTGTTGAGATCATCAGGAAGAGCACCATCAAACTTGTTATCGGGTTCAATATACGTAAGGAAAGGTCATCTCCAATCATCATTTGTTTCATCGTTTCCCCTAGTATTAATGACATTTGATTGGATGATGTTAATGTTGGGGGTAAATACTATTTTAATCTATAGATATCGAGCTTCGGTTCTGAGGATTCCAGTGAGGTAAGCAAGGGAATCCACGTGTCTATTTTCTCCTCGAGGTAAGTACTCGATAGCTACCTTTTTGAATATGCTTATTCTGTCGGCCACTAATGCTGCGTAGTCCACCATTTTTGCCATTTTTCTAATATTTTTATGTGTAATGGTTTACGATCAATAAGGAGTCTATGTACATAGAGAGTTTGGTCACTTCAAGTTCCAATGCCATGTTTATCTCATGGATTAGTGTTTCGTACTCCACTTCATTATTGGTGGCCTTGAAATTAAGTCAGATTAATTTCTCAATTTTTCCATTAGATAGTGTATAAGAACGATATCGACCCCCGAGCCTATTCGACCCGCAGATCCATCGGTTAAAAGTTGCCAACCTTTTTCGATATCCAGTCTAATTTTTCTTCGAACTGTTCTTCCACGATATTGATATCTTCTTCTTCCCAATTAGGGTCGTCAACCAAAAAATCTGTTAAGAAATCTACAACTGCTTGACCCTTTTATGAATTTCTTGGTTCAAAACGAATATCGTACTTTCCCAAACTAACTGACCATTCTTGTACTCGTCAGGATTTTTCTTTTTTGGATAAGACCTCTCGCAAGGGGTAATTTGTCCTTACACGAATCTAATGAGCTTAAAAGTATTGCTTTAGTTTCTGGGAAGTGTACAGGAGGGTTAAGAGTAATTTCTTTATTTTAGTGTATCGTGTCTCTGCTGGGGTAAGGATCTCATTGATGAAATAGACCAATTTTTCTATTTTTTCATCAAGTAGAATGAGCACCGAATTTATTGAGTTTTCTGTGACTGCAAGGTATACTGTAAGCTCGTCACCTTCTGTGGGGGTACTCATTATTGACGGCCTTCCCATATAACTTTTCAATTCCGGAAAAGCTACTTCGCATTCTACGCTCCACTCGATCTCAGCGTAGTAGGTCAACTAACCATCGACAGCGGTCCGTGGATTTTGACACAAATCAATTTATTGATACTGTCTTACCAGTCAACTTCTGTACGTCTTTCTTTGTCTTTGGTGAAGGCATAGATAATATTTGATTAGCAAGAAAGAAATTGAAGCTAACCCTATTAGACTCCGAGTTGGTATTTCTCAGGGTTCAGCTTCATTCTATATGATTGAAGAATTTCAAAAGCAGTGTGAAATTCGGCGAGATAACTTTCATTTTTTAGACTTTTACACAACATGTCATCAATGTAGACTTCCATTGTTTTCCCAAGAAGGTCCTTGAACATCTGGGCCATCAATCTTTGATAAGTGGCTTCTGTATTCCTGAGTCCGAAAGGCATGACTTTATAACAGTATAAACCATGCTCTATGATGAAAACTATTTTTTCTTGATCTTCGGGCAAAAGTGGTATTTGATTATATCCTAATGCAACGTCCATCATGGATAATAGCTCATGTCCAGCAATTGAATCGAGCAGATAGTTAATTATGGGAAGAAGGAAGCTGTCTTTTGGAGTGTGTTTATTTTGGTCTCTAAAATCCACGCACACTCTGATCTTGCCATTTTTATTTAAAACTGCCACAATATTGGTGACCCACTTAGGATAATCAGCCTTTCAGATGAAACCATCCTCGATAAGCTTGTTGATTTCCTTATTGACATTTTCCTGAGTCGAGATGCTAGTGTTCTCTATTTGTGTTTAACAGCTTCGGTCTTGTCCCTTAAACAAAGTTTGTGGCAAGCAATAGAGGGGTCGATGCCTGGCATCTCATAAAATGTCCATGCGAACATATTATTGTTGTCTTTTAGGAATTGGACAAGAGTATTTTGTTCTGTGATAGGAAGAAGAGTCCCAATATATATGCCCCTCTTATCCCCACTGATATCGACGTATTTTGTAATTTTTGTGCTTGGTGCTTGATAATACCGTATCAAATCGGGTTGTAAAATATAGGGATTTGTCGTTCACTTTCCGATGGTAACTCGAAATCGTTTTCATTGTGTCAATTTAACAAGAAAATTGAGTAAAATAGCTAGTTTGAAATGAATAAAAATGAACTAAAGTTTGGGGATTCCACCACCACAAATACATAGCAAACAAATAATGTAGTAATTTTTCTCCATTACAACTAAAATCATCTCAACCTTATGTTGGATCAACCTAATTTTTATTGGTAAAATCATTTTAAATATATTAAATAAATTAAACATATGCCAAAAATACATTTCATTGAAGATCTACTAAGCATTAAGTGTTAATTACCACTATGCTTAAAATAATGTAATATTAGAATTTAATTTTATAAATATCGTCCCGAACTATGCAAGTGTATATATACAAAACTCGATCTATATATCTCCTAAGAGAGATTATAGGTTGATAATGCATTATATCCGCTCACATAGAGATGGATTATGCTCTTTAGGCTCATGTTATGGAGAAAATACTACGTTACATATCAAACATGTATTGATGGTTTCATCCCCACTCTAGTATGGGGATTTAGCTTACCATGATTATTATAACACAAACAATTAAAAGAGATGAATAAAAACACATGGAGAAAAAAAATGAAAGTTTTTTATTAATTGCAAAAGAACTTACAAAAAGATGATCTAGGAATTACAACCAAGCTCCAAGCTTCTTCAATAATTATCTCTCTCAAGCTATGCTCTTCAACTCTCAAAATTTGATGATCAATTACAAGGAGAGATGGTTCCTTTTATAGTAGAAGGAACCAAATCTTAAGAATATACAAAAGATATTATCCTCAAATCAATTACCTAGAAAATATTAAGAATATTTTATCTCAGTATATCCTTGTTGTCAAATATATTCTCAATATTTTCTTGATGTTTCTTCATGAATATTCCTCAAATATTTTTTTATATTCTTGGAATGTATAAATATTCTCAATTTTCTTCTGTAATCTTCAAAATATATCTAAGAAAATCAAATCTAAAGATAATATATTAAATATATAATCTTGATTTTCTTAGATATTTATATGATAGAAGTATCTTTGACTTTTATCTTCTACTCAAGATGCTTTGAGTTGTAGCTTAAATATGTGGTCTTCTCCAATAGTTGTAACTTGGCTCCCAAATTTTGCTTTTTGTACACACTTATAAAAAATAACCTGAAACAATATTAGTTCACTAATTAGTTTTATTTAGCAATAAAATGAGGTATAGAATCCTTAAATAAGTATGGTAAAATGGGTACTTTTACATGCTCATCAGTGTTTGGTCTTCCGTAGGCGCAGTATTCAATAATTGCACGGTATATTCTTCGGAAGGTTCTATCATGATAGCAACTGTATTCTCGTAAGCTCGAGCTAGCTTTTGGTTGCCTTTAATCTTATATATTCTCCCTTTTTAATCGAACCGTAATGTCAATTGATAAACTCATGGAATTGCCCTCATATTATGCAACCAACATCGTCCCATGATTCCCAAATAACGTGATTTTGCATTTATAACATAAAATATAACGTCGATAGTTGTTGGTCCTACTGTAATGGGAAGCACAATCTTTCTTACGTGTTCTTCCTTAGATCCATTGAAGCCGTTGATGTCAATATCTCTAGTTTCAGCTTTATCTGTTAGACTCATCTAGTCGATTGTGCTTTAAAATAGTAACTCAATATTGTTCCCAATATCTACCATCATCATGTGCAAGACAACATTTCTCATATTTAACATGACAACAAACGCGCTATAATAAGGGAATCTGACGTGGCTGGTATCACAATCTTCAAAGGAGATCCCCGTTCTCCTACTACTAGATTTTGAAATTAATCGAATCTCCTTCTTGACCGTGGATAGGTCGTGGCATTAGAGGAGGCGACATCCTTTAAACCTGACCAATCTGTTGATTTTTGTCTCGATAAAATGACTGCGGCGAATATGATATAAATGTGTTTCCTCCGTTCCTCCTGTGATCTGGATGACTTCTGTAGCAAGTCTGTAACTTTAATTTTATAACTTTCTAAGTTAACAATATACTCGTGCAGTCTGCCGTCCTTAAGTATATACTCTAGGAGTCTCTGTTGAGTAAAATAGTGCTCGGTATCATGGTGGTGGACTTTGTGATATTTGCAATACGGCCTTCCTTCGATGAGCTGGAGAGGTTAGGCATTTCTGAAGAACTTCTTTTTAAAGTGTAGGGTACATGTCGACCAGTGTAGCAGTTATCTTTGGAATACATGATTTTGGAAGGTCGGTGCCTTTCTGAGGTCGATCTCCATTAGATTTAACTCATTTTCTATCCCCTCCGGTATTTGTAGTTCATTTGAATTCTCGATCTGTAGTTTGTCCTTTCATTGTAAGGATTGACTTTTATGGTTTCTATCATTCGGACATCATTCTTTCAAGATCGATGTAAGTGTTGACCATTTTGATTATATCTTCTAGGGTTACAGGTTTGTTAAGAATAAGGTGTTCTTTTGCTCGTATTTCTATAAGTAAAGCATTGGTAAAGGCTGAAGCGGTAATCTCCTAGTCGAGGTTGTCTACCATTCTTGCCAAATTTAAGAATTTCTTGGTGAATATCTTGAGCTTTTCTCTTGGCATTTGTTTGAGACTAAAGAGAGAGTATAGATTCTTTTCTTTGTCTCTATTGTAGGAATAATTTATGACGAAGAGTTCCCGCAGTTGTTCAAAAATATGAATAACGAGTGAAACCGTCTCAAAGGTTTGCCCTAGAGACTGATAGGGAAGAGGCCGCACAAGATGTGATTTGATGTGGAATGCGACCCCAACACATATTACAATTCTTGAATGTGTTCAACAGGATCAGTTCCCTTGTACTTTCATATTTTCGGCGTATGAAAGCTGGTTGGAACCTCACCATCTAATAAATCTTACGCGATCGGACTCTTCTATAATCTGCTGAAGATTTATTCCCCGTGTGTGCCTGGGCCTTAAGTAGTTCTCTGATGCATTTGTTTACATGCTCTTGAGTAATGAACTATTAAGTCGTGGCTGTCTGGCATTGGATTCGACCTTCTCTGGAGTTGTGATATCCACTTCCCTCACTGGGGCGTTTACGCACAGGGATCCGAGTCCTTCCCCTTTGTGGATTTTCCACTTGTCTGAGGTCGGCAGACACTTTATCGACTTCTTCTTGAGTGGTCAGTATCAGTAAGACTTCAGGCTTGTGAATGTCAACTCTTTGGCTGATACCTCGGGGAGGTCCTAACCTGTCTTGAGCTAAAACTCTTGATGTAGACAACATCGCATCTTTATTTCTGTATGTCGTCATCTGTTATCCTTAAAGAATTTTCAATACTTTATGCACGCCCGCCAATTTTTGTTTCAAAATTATTCTCTTTTCTATTTTGGAGTTCAGAGTAGCGCGTAATTTTGTCACCGCGTCTGCTCCTTTGTTCTGGCCATTTTGAGGATTTTGGCTTGGGTTTGGCATTTTGTAAAATCGGTTATGTATTTGAAAACTGTGGCTAATCGTTTGATTCTCACAGACGGCGCTAAACGTAAGAGCCTAATTTTGTATCTTGAACTTAGTATCTCACACCAAATACGATTAGAACGTAGGAAATAATAACTAATCACCCACACAAGAATTATCATGGAAAACCTCTAAATAGGTAAAAACCACGACCTTTCTTGAGGATTTGGAAATAGTGATCTTTATTGCTAGTGATTAGCTATTACAAAGAGCGCTCTAAGTAGTTTTGTATCCAGTTTCTGGGTAGGAAATCTTCTCCTTAATATGTTATTTTTTGGTCCTATTTATAGGTCTTATAATATGATCGTTATTCACTTTAATGACAAATGTTACAACAAGGTTTTGATTGATCTTCTTAAAGGTAGTGTAACATTCTGACTCTTCTGTCTCGTAATGGCTTCATTAAAGGATATCGCGTGGTTATGAGTTCAAGCTGTTGACACGGAGGTCAATATCTTACCCCTGTGAGACCGAGAGTAGAAATAAGCCCTTATAGGTTACATAACCTAGAGGAGAAGATGGTGGAGTTTAGATTCACGATAAAGAACTCGCAAAATAAGTTCAAGGCGCAGTAAAAAAAACCAATCGAGTCTTAAATTCAATCTTGACGGTGATTGACACTAACACTACTAATATTCAGATTATGGAGATTGAAGTAAGTATTGTGACCAAGGATTCGATTTTGATCAATGGAGTTAACTTGAAGGTAAACCACCATGAAGAAGCAATGGCGAAAGAGACTCCTCATTTGATGAGTAACGTGGGTGGGGAAGACGAAAACGCATTGATAATTTCACAGTCAAAATCCCACGAAGAGATCGTGATTTTAATGTATGAAATCCATCTGATAGACGCCTCCAATCACTAAGAAGTTCAACCAAGGAAGACCTTTACCTCACCAATAGACAGAAGGGGGAAAGATGTTACAAGGGATCACGATGACAAGAAAGAAATTTTAGTGTTTGTGGATCTGTATTGGGAGAAATTCTTACAACGTTTTTTGAAGTGTGGAATTCCTAAATTTTGGCAACTACAACATATGGTGTCTTCAACTTTTTATCCAATTAAGAGATGTAGTTTTTAAAACAATGTAGGACTCCCTCTATTGGGTATTTCTACAAGTTACGAAAAATTTCGTGGGCGTTTTCCATATTATATAAGTGCGTTCTTCCGATTTGAGATTGATGTCTTAAAGATTTTTGTGAAAGAGTTCGTGGTCAAACTCTCCAAAGAAAATGAGAGTTGATAAGAATTATGGCCAAGTTGGCCACGTGCTTAGTCAACTTCTTCGTGGGTCCCCTAGTCGGCCTCTTTGTGGGACTCAAAAATTATATTTTTGGGTTTTAGATATGTTTCCTATTGGGATCGTGTTTGGGAAGGTGGGGACTCCTCTTCTATAAATGAGTCTAAGGGGGTGAGGCTAAGGCTAGCTGAAGTTTGAGATAAAACCCTAGTTAATTGGTAGAGAGGTTAATTCAGAGATCTAATTTTCATTTATTAATTTATCAATAAAGTGGGTTTACTTTTCTATTAATTCGATTGTGCTTCCGCTAAGTTGTTTATATCAGGTTTAATTGATTATTCTCACCAAAATCAACCTCCAACAATAACAACATAACCAACAATGGCTTCAAAAATAACACCATCGTCAATAGCAGCAACAAACAATCCATAGTTTCTAAAGCCCAAAAGATGTCTCTATGAAGCAAGTGGGGTCTTTTCCACCTAGACCAACAAAGCTTTACAGAAGAGTAAGGCAAGGACATTGAGGAAAATGGGTTGCGGAGATCAGACTATCTTAGTCATTTTTGGTTTGGCATCTTCGATACGATACGGCAGAAGTAACTTTAGAGATTGAAAGTAATATCAATAAACACCTTGATTTCATTAAACACAACCCCATGATCACTTCTTTTCACCCAACATCTTCTCTCAGGTAACACATTGATTCAATGTATTTTATAACTCTTAGGTTGTTTGATTTTGTTGTTACAGAGAAAACAAAGATGGGATAGAAAGAGTAGTATTTATTCACCTTCAGAGACCTAAAGTACCCAACAGGTCTTAGAAAAAAATAGAGCAATTGAAATTGATTATTGGAAAACAATAGGGGAAGATTAAGGACTTACAGTTGTAAAAAAAATTTCATTTTGGAAGAGACAGAGAGAGAAAAAGAAAAAAAGAATGAAATAAAGTAGTATTTAGTCGACAAAGGCTACCTCCACACTTCGCCACAATCGACTATTGTTAAATCAAAGATGTTACAAACAAACTCTCATCTCGCCAAACTTCTACCAAGGAGCTTCAATGGAGTTTCACTCTAATTGGGTTTATCTCAAGCTTTCTACAAGCTTTAATGGAGTCACTAATGGGGTCTCTCTCACTAGATTTTTACTCACATTCAACTCTCTCTTCAAGAGCTAAGTACATCAATATTTACAATGTTCAATATTACATAAGATCCCCGAATTATAACTCTTTAGGCAAGAGGAATAGCTAGAATGGCTTATCCCGTATGTTTAGGTAAGATGAAGGGAATAGATGCTCTAAACCCTCAAGGGAGAAAGAATTACCAAAATGACCCAAAACAAGAATCAACCAAAATGTGAAATCTGATGGAAACTGGACCAAAATACTTGAAAATCTCTTGTAAGCCAGATTTGGCTCATCATCCGGATTTGTATTCAGATTTTCTTCTTTAATTCTTCACAACTCTTGTTTTGGAATACTTTTACTTCAAGTATGATAACTATTGGAAACTCCTCATTCATGTAGGAAAAGGTTTTAGGTTTTCTATGGTTATAAAAAGGACCTATGAGGTTTGTAGAAACCTAACTTAAAATCTAGAAGAGATGTAACCTCTATGATAAACATTGTAAATAGTTGGTCTTTACAAGGAAGAAGGTGGAGGGTTTTTCTTTGGGGATTTGATGGTGAGAGGGGAGGTACCTCTTGTTTGCTGAGTTAGAAAATCAAGGAAGAGTGAAGATTAAAGGGCTTCAAGAAAAAGGTATGCAACATGGTTTTTGTTGAGGTAATCTTCGGGTTCTTGATGGATATCTATTTTCTTTACCTCTTGTAAATCTATGTGAGGTATTATGAGATTAGAGAATTCCATGCTCGTTGGAATATTTTGAGAGCTTGTAATTGAATTTGGATACATAACATATTTCTTATTTGGTGGTGGGGAGTAGCCTTAGGGTGAACCTCCGGTAAATCATGTGTTATGCGGGCATAAATTATTGTGTCTACATTTCTTTGATGATTTTGTATGTCATGGAGATAATCGGGTAAAACCAAATTGTGTACGGAGATGTATTCTGCCCGGCCGATTCCCCTAACAGGCTTCCCATCCTTTTTGTGTGTGTGTTGTTGTTTTTTTTGTTTTATTTTTTTCACGCAAGTTTATATGGATATAGTTTTGAAGCTTGTGGGTGTGTTTGATTCATGGAAAATGGCAAACTTGTTTTCCATAAAATCCATTTTCCACCATTAGGTTCGAGATGGAAAACAAAATGTGAAAAATAGGTTTTCTATAGTTTTTAAGAACTTAACAAATTATGGAAAACCCGACTTCTTCTTCTTTCAAACAAGGTTATTCGGTTTCACCATATAGTGTCGGGGTCGCTAGTTTTGTTATTTTTTACTTACAAAATAAATACAAATATGGCAATAAAGATCTTGCATCTCTCTCTCTCTCTTATGCAACAAGAACTAATAGTTACTCTCAATGTTATGTTGTAGGGCAAACATGTTATTTTGTGTCTTGTTGTAGGGTGGGGTCGTGTGAAATTATCTCAGCCTCCATCATGAAATTTCGATTGTCTTATAAGTTCATGGAGTGATTTTACGATAGTTTATATCCACTTTTAAGTAAAAATGTGACTTTGTTGTTGTTATTGTAGTTTAAGGGGTTGTTTGGATACTTAAATTTTTGGGCCAGCCAAGGATAAACCTAGCTGGCCTATCCTGGATATGTATAAACTTAAAGTAGTTCAGTTTAATATGTTGTTAGGTCATTTTTACCTGTTATCCTGGTTCTGACTTGTATGTTGTTTGGATACTTGTATCGTAAACTAGTTTTTATAATTATTTTTAACTTTTTCCTAATTGCTCATATCATAACACGTGTGTGCATATGATGCCAACTTCAACCAGACGGTGCTAGCAAAAAGCATTAACGTAATGCTGGCAAGAATAGTAGAATCAAACCCGATAATCATAAACACTGGATACAAGATTGTAGAGGTGGTAATCAGTACATGAAGACAAACAACAACCATCTCAGATATTAACTTACTTCTCAAGAAACTCTTCTAATATTCAATACAAATTATGCAAATCACTCATTTTTTTTTATTTCTCTCCCAAATAATATAGAAGCAGAGATGAAAGAAACAATGGGTATTTGGAGAGCAAGTTTGATCAACACATTGAGGTCTTTCAACAAATAATTGGTGGACATTGGAGCATCACCTCGATCTCTCAGAGGAATAGCAACTCCATTACTCCTCAATTCACCACTATCTTCTGGCACATCGGTTTCAAGGTCTCCGAAGTGGTCGGCATCAACCAGACGACATGAGTAGGTATGAGACAATATCTCCAATGAATTGAGGTATTCAGATTGTCCTAATGAACAAAGCTTTAGTGATTGAGCAATTTGGGAAATATGTTAAAATGCTTGATCCTGGGATTCATCTTTTGGTGAATGAGCATCTACTTATTAATTTTGCGAAGAACATTAGACAAAGAGATAACAATCAAGTAGTGATCAGAGGACCTGTAGATAAGAACTCAGCTTCTGCTTTTGGACATAACTTTCCCCAAGCATCATTCTCCAATGATTTTGTCAAACTTCACAAGAATTTTCCTTTGATCAACAACCCTGTTGGTCCATGCAAACCAAAACCCTCTTTGATTAAGATCTTTGATTTCTGCATTACAACCCAGTTTTTCAGTCTAATATGTATGTCCAGATATCAACAACACTTAAAAGCATCGATAAGGGAAAGCAACAAGCTTTCACCCTCAAAAATAACAATATAGTGAATAACAATACATAAACATAATAATAGAGAGTATTGTGGGATCTCGGCACATCAAAATTCTACCTTTAGCTTCATTGGTAGAGTTGTGTATAGTACTCTAGGTAGGGCAGATTGTCTGAACCATCATGGCTTCTTCACACTTCCTTAACTTAGTCTCAACTCTCAACAAGACCCAAAAAGGATAATTTATGCTTGTGAATCATATCTTGGATTTCCTTTTGCCTAACTTTGTTGTGGTGGAGCCATCGCCTGCTAGTTGATCCGAGCTTGAACTAGATCACCGAAGAACAGAGCTGTTGAAGAGAACTTATATTTCTCGTCGGGTGAGTCTATTATCGCCATTAGAGAGATTTGAGAAAGAAGGAGAGAAAGAGAGATTAATGAGAGGAGATTTAATGGAAACCATTAATTGAGGAGAGAGAAAGTACAGTTGTTGATGTGAGAGCTGAGAGCATTAATGGTAGATGTGTATTGATAGAAAAAATTAATGAAGAAGAGAGAGGAAGCACAGACTTACTTGTTCTCTTCGTAGAGTTATTTATCTTGTTTTCGTTAAGTGTGAATTCTCTATTATTTTATCGTGATTTTAATAAAATTTTAAAACTCGTTATGCTGTGAAACACGTATTATTCGTTCCAATAAAAAACCAGTTTTCCTCGAAATATAGTGTAGATCGTTAAAAATGAAACCTGATTAGTATGGCTTAGAGTTTGCCAAACATGTGTTTTTAACTTTAGTTCAGTTCTGAATTGGACTAGACTGGTTTAACATAATAACCAAACAGCCCCTAAAATTATTTTTTAGACAAATTTTTATCATTTTCTATGCCCAACCAAACAATAGAAGTTAGTTAATGGGAAATAGGTTTTCCACAATTTTGATAAAAACCATGAAAATCTAGATTTTATAGAAATCAAGTTCACTATTTCTGCCATTTTCCACGAACCAAACACACCTTGTATACCTATTTGGGTTCAACTAGTTCCTCCAAGCACTACGATAATTTGAGTTGGTGCTTGTCGCTGAGCATTGATTGAGATGCTCTTACATATTATTACAATCTGAAACACGCTAGATAAAAAGGTTACAAAATTTTGACTTCTCTATATAATTTAAATTGATTCCAGATCTACTAGGTACCCGTACCCGTACCCGTGGGGAACATGAACCTCATTTTTGGCAAAATATCTTCAAAACAAATATTTTGACTCATAGGAACACAAATGTATTTTGATTAAAGTAGTCGGAAAAAATAAAAAAACAAACAGAGAAAGCAACTTTAATTATCGATTGGATCCAAAAATAATTTTAAATAATCGAAGTTATATTTCCTGTATAAACTACAATATCTTACAATCTTCGAATACTTTTGATATATTGAATCCCAGCCGTCAATTCCAAACTAATAAACTTCCCATGTTGCAAATCTACGGTTCTCATTAGTTGAACAAAGTCTAGGTACGTACACTATCCACGATGGTCAAACTTAATTGACTGGTCTCCCCTTGAGATTCTCTACCACGTGTGAATAAGGCAGTTAAGCCGTCAAAGACACGAATCCTTTTGCTCTTTATGACTTTTTAATAGGTGGGGACCACATGAATGCTAAAGTTCTGCTTGGATGGATAGGATAAGATAAGATTTAGCAATAATAATCATTGAATTTAATATCAAGTGTGGCTTTAAAGTTTTGACACAAGGTCCGTCAGATATGACATCTCCCTTGTAGAATATACTATGGTTTTCTTCCCCCCTCTTATCTTCGTATTTTTAATGAAAAAATGTTTGTAATTATGTATACGAGGGGAGTCACTTATGCCGATATACCCTGTTTGCAGGTTGATGAGGTTCTTAAGTGTCCCCAAAGATTAGCCGCCTAAACGGTTATAAATTATGAACTCAGATCATGTAAATTGCATTTAATTTAGTTTAGTTGAAAAATGACAAGATGTTTTAGGACAAAAATGAGCCCAAAAAATATTGTTTGTGAAACAAGAAAGTATGGAAGAAAAATCACAGGTACAACAACTAATATAAATATTTTTGATTTAGTTTCAATGAAAATGCAAGTAATAGAGGGGTCAAATTGCGAGCATACTATGTGTGTGATATGCCACAAATAACATGACTTTCTCTACAATTGTCGTCTGTTAAAGTTGAGTATTTCTTCAAGTTTACATTGAGTATTTGAACGACTTGATTGAGGGTTTCCTTATATAATCTTCAAACTACTTTTCCCACTACAATCCAAAGATATATAGAAAAAAACAACAAAAAGTGAAAAATATAGCATTTGTTTTAGTAATACGACGAAGAAAAGAAAAAAACACATTAGCACTAGTAATCCCAAACGATGGAACGACCTGATGCGATGGAGCGGATGGGAGAAAATGGAGACAAATAGAGAGGGAGAGGGGAGAAGAGATTGAGAGAAAGTGATATGATCGAAGATGGGAGAGATAAAGAAGAAGACTATGGACAATTTTGGTGACATTGTTACGTTTAAAAACACTTCCTATATTGTTAAAAAATAAGTCTCGTACAATACATAAATACATAGACCAAGAAGCATTGGATACGTTTCTCTTCCTGTATCTATAACCTAAAAGTTGTTTCACGGATATTGTTTTGAGAGGTGTCGTCGAGTCCTTTCTCTCTCGAAATAAAAACATAGATTTTCCCCAAATCGATTCAATCTCACAAACCCTAACCCTAATCTCCACTCTCATGTAATTTCAATCACATAGAGAAGATGACGAGGAGATGCTCACATTGCAGTCACAACGGACACAATTCGAGAACTTGCCCTAATCGAGGTGTGAAACTATTTGGGGTTCGATTAACAGATGGATCATCGATTCGAAAGAGTGCCAGTATGGGAAATCTATCACACTATACCGGATCAAGCACCGGTAATCTTCTTCACCATGGTGGTAGCAGCAGTAGCAACAACAACAACAATCATCCTTTGTCACCTGGTGGTGGTGAAACGCCCGATAATGGGGCGGGGCCGGGGGCGGATGGGTACGCGTCGGAGGATTTCGTTAAAGGGTCTTCTTCGAGTTGTCGCGATCGAAAGAAAGGTTAGATTTTATGTTGTTTTGTTGTAATGAGTTAGACTGTTAGAGATTAGACATATTGATCTGGATTAAGAAACTAAAATGAAGAAAATCTGGAGTAAGTCCTTGACATGAAGTAGGACAGATTGTTTATCCCGTCTTGTGACCAGGACCATTTCCTGAATTTGAAAGCTTGTGTTTGGGTTCACCATCTCTGTTCGGATGCCAGTCTATGCAGTTTAAAGACTACTCCGTTTTAGATAAGTTGAATTCTTCGTAGATGTCTTATCTCATATTAGGGCTCCTACTTTGGTACTCAGCAGTTGTTTAAGGGAGTGGAAAGCTCAGAGATCAGATATGGAAAGCTGAAAGCCAAAGGATGGGTCAGACATCTGAGATACAGAACTGTTGTGTTTATAAAGATCCCAGAGTAAAATTGTTAGGACGCCAAAGACATATAAAGAGGTATACTGGAGATTAAGAATCTGGCATTTAAGTTCTTCATAAATATAATAGCAAAACTAAATATGGTCATAGAGTACCTAATGCTAGAGGGTGATGGAAATATATATTATCTAGTCCTTAATGGTCATCTCACATAACATAGAGATAAGGCCAGCTTAGCTACTACTGAGTCCATCTGATTGCTTTGTACAGAGTGATTGCTATATAGTTGGCTAATCATATCCTTGCAGAAGATGAAGTGCTTCAGGCCCTTAATGATTTGAGAGGCGTCAACAAGGCCACTAGGTCAAAAAAGGTTTCATTAAAATAATCGTTTAATGGATGTAGACACATCATGTAGGACTTCAATTTTGGAATATAACTCTTAAATGGAGCATGCTTAGATAGGAACAAAAACTTGGTGTTTATGTGCTCAATTCATGAGATTGAAGGGGTTGTGGCTCTGGGAGAGTGTAGAACTAATTGATAGTTGAAAAGTGCTTAAAAAACCACCTCTAAGGGGATGACTTAAAGGGAAGTACTTGGACATTGTCTCTCCTGGTAAAATATATGTACATGTGCAACTAAGGTAAAATCTTGGACGAGCCTTCTTGAGTTTTTCAATTTATGTGTTATGAATATGGGGAAATTTTACTGTGTTAGATGGTGCTTTGTAGATCACATTTTTGGAGAAATTGGAGCACAGGGGGAGAAAGTGGATTAAAACTTGCATGAGTTTTGGTTGAAGATTAGAAGACTGAAATTAGGGATAACTATGGTTGGGATGCGTAGTTTTGTTGTGACCTCCATTTGTAAGAGAAAGCTCAATGAGTACAAGATCGATGAAGAGCCTGTTTGTGTTTTATGCTTAACTTTCAGAGATACGAGAAAAATATTTTCGTGTCATTTTCTTACAACCATCTTTTCCCCCTCTTTATCTCTATCTCGATTGAGGCTATTTAGTATCTGGGGAGTAGGGCTTTTTGGAGCAGTCTATTTTGACAAATCTATTTGGGTCTACCTCGTAACTCATAGCTCATAAGTAGGGGATTTCATTGTAATACATGTGATTATTGTGATGGCTTTGGAATTGATGTTCTGTTCGTCACTTGTTTATGCGTTACTTTCTTTGATTCTGGAAGGTTGGTCAAGCAGATCATGTTCCGAAAAAAAGCCAAATTAGATAGTCCTTAGTAGGACAATTCATTTGCCCTTTTATGTGGACATCTGGAAAGAAAGCCTTGTGCTGGTCTTTGAAGATGTCAATTTTATATTGAAGAAGCATTCCGGAACTAAAATCAAGATGACTATCTACTAGTGGATATTTGCATCACATCTCTGTTTCTAAGACGTTATTTTTCAGTGAGATCAGATTTTCTCGTTTAGGTGGATTTGTATGAGGTAATTTTTCTGGGATGTGTGTAGAGCTCTGTTATTTTTTGTAACACTCTCCTCTTCCTCGTCCCCTAAATGTTGCTTGATTCTTTGATGGAATGTATGCACTGATAAGAGTCCCGTCAATAGCACCGACAACACCCTTAGAAATAAATAATTATGTTAAAAACTGATCAAATATAAAAATAAATATCAAAATTTTAACTTGACTGTAATTAGACCTTAAAACTTTTGCCTTAGACGTCGATAACTCTGAATTTTTGCATTATCATTATCAAATAAAGGAGTTACGATAACCTCTTTAGCAAATTGACATATGGCATATAGGACCTCATGAAAGTACTTGTGGACTGTTTGAAGAGAATGTTGGAATCTATTTTGTATCAATTGTAAATCACAATTATGACCAATAGTCATCAGAAAGATAGCCATGTTTTCTTGAACCATTAAATGTTTACTATTTTCGAGCAATCCTCTATCATGGAAGTGTGCGCATAATCTGTTAAATACATCCTTCTTCATCCTCAACATCTTATAACATACTGTAGATGACCCATTTAAAAGCTCTTCGGCAGCCTCTGAAAGATCTGATGTATTTTCAAGTTCCCTTGTGATTCGAGACTTGCGTATATACTTTAATACACGCCTGAAGAGTATAACCCTTAAAATTATTTTCCTTTGTTCCGGCGTCATTGATACTGTTTGAAATATACAATTTATCAATCAAAAGTTCAACAATTTAAATAAGTATGGAAAATTCAATAATTAAATGAAAACTAACATTATTTGTTAAAACAATATTAAACGTAGATTCAACATAAGTTTACTAACTAAACTCAAACAAAAAATCCAAACTGACAAACTATATAGAAGTTCAAACAAAGCCCTAAATAATCCACTACAAATTAAAACTAATCAACCTTTTCTTACCAAGCAATCAACACATCCTCGTTATTGATACCCATCCATACTTTTCTATATTCCCTATTCTTGTAGAAAACGTTTAGAGCGGGTGACATATAAAGCATCAGTTTTGGATAGTTTGTTCATGTTGTCTAGCTTTGCAATGCATTCTGTGACCGTAGGTTTTTCTTTGTTAGTCTTTGTAAAGGCACCAAGAATATAATCCAACTCTTATTTCGCGTCCATTTTCTTTCTTTCTTTGGACGTTTCGTATGTGATAAAGTCTCAGAGTCACTATCGAGAGTTATTGGAGTAGTTGATTCTCTGACTCGATTACGTAGTTTGCCTTCATCATCTAGATCAAGTCGAATTTTGTTTTCATCATATTGAGGTCCATCATACTCCGGGGGCATCCCATCCTGATGCGGAGACCAGGCTTGGTTACTAGTTGTTGTGAACCCATCAAACAAGTATTTCATATCATTTTCCCATTGCATCGGTTTGGTTTCGAATTCATTGCCTTTTTGTGAGTCTGTATGTGATAATAAAAAATAAAGTAGATTACTTATACATTTTCCCTAAAGAATAATAAATAAAATTAAGTAATTTGTAATACTTGCCTTAAGGTACTCGTCCCATCTCTCTTTTGGCAAATTAATTTGTCCAGTTGTTTCATCATATCCATGCCCAGCAACTGTATTAAGTTTAACCCATACTCCATACTCCATACTCCATACTTCATTCTCAAATGATCCCATAAGTTTTTCAACTGTCTTATGCTGTACTAATTTTCTAGTAGTTTTTTCATCTTAACCACGATAAAATTCCAAGCTGAAACTGAAACTGAAACTGATAGACCCAACCCTTTTCTTTGGTCTTTGTTAACTTGATTAATGCAAAGATCAATAAATGCCCTCCTTTGATCATCTGTCCAATTAGCCCTTTCTTTAGTTATCTTTTCATTCTCCTTGCTTTTATTAGCCCTTTGTGTACTTTTTAGCTCCATTACCCATGCTTTTTTTAGAGGCCATCCTTTAAAAGACATTAAAGTTTATATGCATATTAATTTAACGATCCCTAATATATTTACATGAACTATATCTTTATCCATGGGTTTGGTAAGATATATATTATATTTTAAATAATAAAATACAATATGACAAACATGTTTCATAAAGGTTGGAGAAACTTTGTATAGGAGGATGAAGTGATGCATGCTGTTTACTTTTTTTGGTACATATGCATACTATTTACTATGGTCCACATATAGAACAAAAAGTTGGAGGAACTTTATGGTTATGCATCTCTTATAGCATATACACAACCACATATATGAAAGGTGTTGTGGTCCACTATGGTCACAATCCATACTCTCTTGCACAGATACTATATGCAAATTAATATGTAAACTAATCAAACACTCTAGCCTCAAGCTCAACCCTTCCCATCTTCACAAAATTTACTAGCCGTAATAAGTTTACATAAAACTATATCTATATCTCTATCATTAACTAGGATTATATACATTTATTTATTATTATCAAAATAAAAAATTGCAAATATGTTTCATAAAGGGAACTCATAAATTAATATGAACATATAGCTTTTTAACCTCGAATCTCGATCTCGGATCGTAGTTGTTTGCATTAACTCGAATCTTAATCTCGGGCGATGATGATGCAATTTCTATTAAAATGAAGCTTTCAATTTTAATATAGAAACCATTTCTTCATGAAGCTCACAACTCTTTTTGCCATTAGATAGGGTTTGTAAAATCAAGAGATCACATGGTTGAATATTTAAAGAGATCACATGGGTTTGATAAGGAATATAATTATAAAAGAAAAATTTGAAATCTTTTAGTTGTGGAGAACCAATGCAGTAGAGTTTGAAAAAAAAATAAAACAATGATATTTTAAGATTTTCAAAAGTTTACTTTAAGTATGTATTTGAGTCCGTCAAATTCAGTAGATTTGAGTTAAGAAAAGCTAGAAAACTTGACTTATTAAAATGAGTGAAAATGGGGGTGCCAAAAACATTAAGTACTTCTTTTAAGGAGAAAAACAAACACAACTTAATTGACAATTATAACTTAATATGCTCAAATAAGTAGAATAAGTGAAAAAACAAGCAGCCTCTTAGCCTTAGAGAGAGAGAGAAATTGTAGAGTTTGGTGTAAATTTCATAAACCCTAGGTCTTTTGATTTTTATTTTATGCAATTGAGAGAACTTAGTATTAATCAAGGTTAATTTAGCTTTCGCACACATAGTTTTTAACAAATTGGTAACAGAGCTAGCAAGATTCGGTGGGGGGATTTTTGTATTGACTGCTACAGTGATTTTAGCATTGATATAGTAATTTTGGTATATGTTACAATGATTTATGCACTGTTGCAGTAATTTTTGCATCTGCTACAGTGATTTTGGTGTTGCTTCAATAATTTTTGCGAGCTACAATGAGTTTTGATGTTGCTATAGCGATTTTTGTCGTTGCTGCAGTAGTTTTGCAAGAATTTTTCTTTTACGAAGAATGATGAGGAAGAAAATATCAAAGAAAACAGTAGTTGTGACAGAAAGCTTAAAAAATTAAACAAGATGATGTTTAAGCAAATTGAGATGATGCTTGCCAAATTGCGTACCTTAACGAGTTTCGATGGTGACGAAATATTTGCCGACGCTATCGAAGATGAAGTAGAAATAAGAGAAAAAAAGTTTGTCGAAATAGTGAGGTTAGAGGCGGGAGTTGTGACGGAGGATTCGAACAAATTTGACGGAGATGGCTTGGAGATGAAGCACCTCGAAGAGACGACTGAGAGAGAGGTTCACCGTGCGATTGATCTAGAAGGTTGAAAAAATGGAGACATGTCGGAGAGTTCTCGACCAAAGGACAACGAGGAGGTTGTGACATTGATGTGAGAGGTTCACATGATTAACGATTCCAATCCTCAGGAAGCCCAACCGACGAAGACTACCCCAATTCAAAAACCTTGTTGTGAATTCGACGAATGATCGGAGAAGGGCTGAATTCCTCGTCATTAACGAAGGAAAGGTCACCGGTGATTAGGGTGGCCAATAGCCTAGATAGAAGAACTTAGCATGAAGGAAATCGAACAACCTCGCGAGTCGTTCGAACGAGGATTATATCGTTTGAACGAGTTAGAAGAAATTCAAGCCAAAAGTTATGTTGTCGAATCTAGGCAAAAATTAGAAAGTCCTTCGAACGACTTGTGGGTCCGTTCGAACGAGTCAAAGACAAATATAGGATTACGACAGATTGCTGACTCGAACCTCGTTGTTATTTAATATCGATTTCAAACAATTGAGTGGGATAACCCCTCAATCTTTGATTAGTCTCTAGAAGAGGTAATTACTTTGAAGTTTGTTGATCCGTTTTGGGATGAGTTTGTAGACTGTTGAAGTCAGAGTTTTTATTAGTATTTGGGGCCAAACAATGAAGCCGCGTATGAAATTTTTGGAACAACAATCGTTTCTCTATTTGTAGGGGACCAAACGATGAAGTAGCGCATGAAATTTTTGGAACAACAATCGTCTCTCTATTTGCAGGCAAACCAAATGGGTATGGCAAATATCGTGGAAGAATTTACAGAGTCCTATACTCATAGTAATGCATCCAATGAAGCGACACGACCTTCCAGATGATGCGTTACCCAATCCATTAAGTATATTAACGAGTTATGGCAAATTTTGTGGCCGTCTTCCCGCTTCTTTCGGCGTGCATTTTTCTGATTACTTGCTAATTTTTTTATCAGAGTTCGTCGTCGAACTCTTCTTAGACGGGGAGAGTTGATAAGTCACGTGGTCGTACCCACGATCACGCATAACTCGTTTCGTACATCTTGCTGATTTTCTCAACAGAGTTTGTGGTCGAACTAACACGTTTTGTACGTCGTGCGCTCACCTTCTTATTTAGTTTTTGCTATTTACTCTAATTGCATTATAATTAGGAGAAGTCTCCTAATTAGAGTCTAGCTAGGGTTTCTATTTGTGCTAGGTCTCTTCTCCTATAAAAGAGAGTTTAAACTTAGTTTATTTCCAATGAGAAAAGACTTTGTCTTTGAGAGAGAGATTGTAGAGTTTGGGATATATCTCATAAACCCTACGTCTTTTGACCTTTATTTTATGCAATTGAGAGAACTTAGTATTAATTAAGGTTAATTTAGCTTCCATACGTAGTTTTTAACAAACCAATAAAAATATATTGGAGACTTTAAACTTCTTTTTGACAGTACATCCCCATGTACTTATTAAAAAAAGATTGCACAGTGCAGGTCAGATCTTATTTTTTATGCTGAAAAGCTATAAGGTGGATCAATTTATGTATGTCAGTTAAATCATGTATGACTATATATTTACACCTAGGCTCCCAACTCCCTTAGGATTGCGTAAACTTAGACTCCCACTCATTGACACATGTATCAATGCGTCAATATTTTTACTTGGGCTTACTACTCGCAATGCCCCCTACTGAACTCTTAAATAAAGCAACCACAAAAAGAAAAATCTTAGTCCTCCCCAGCTTCAAATCCACAAAAACATTTCACATCTGTTATTTGCTGCAGATGATGTGTTACTATGTCTCAAAGCTACTATAGAGGGGGCCGCAAATATAAAAAAGATTCTAGATGAGTTTGCTTCTATTTCAAGTCTAAAGATAAACCACACAAAAAGTTCCATCTTTTTCTCTGGCTCCATAATTGAAGAATCAAAAACTGCTATTTGTGATATTCTGCATTTTGAGAAAGAGAAGTTGGGAGTAAAATATTTGGGATTGCCATTGCTCTCTACAAAACTGTCTGAGAAAGACTGTGATCCCCTTGTCACCAAGATGTCCAGAAAAATCCTAAATTGGAAGAATAGGTTCCTGTCCTATGGAGAGGGAGGTTAGAACTGATGAAATCTGTGTTACAAAGCTACGCTGTCTACTGGGCTTTCCCTGCTTTGGTTTTCCAAAGAGTGTACTCAATAAAATTGAAGGAATCTTCAGAGATTTCCTTTAAATCTCTGGGCAGGAGTGGATCATCCAAAAGCAATCTCAAGTGTGGCTTGGGTGGATGTTTGTGTCCCTAAAAGTGAAGGAGTACTAGGCATAAAGAGATTAAAAGAGTTTAATGATGCCCTTATCTTGAGAGCCATATGGAATCTTGTGTCTGGGAAAAACTCTTTGTGGATACAGTGGATGAAGCAAAGACATCTTAAAGAAGAAACCTTTTGGTCTGTTTCCATTCCTACTGATTGCTCCTGGGGGTGGAGATCCATGATCAAGAAAAGAGATTGCTAAGAAATATGTTATCCGCATTATTGGTGATGGCCAAAAAACTAATTTTTGGAATGATCCCTGGCTTAAAGGTGGAATTCTTCATCCAGGTATGGCAGAATCAACATGATCTTATCTAATATCCCTAGAACTACAATGGTTAAAGATATCATCAGCAATGAAGATTGGGTTGTTCTACTACTAGAATGAGATCAAATGAAATGGGGCTATATGGAGTCAAATATTATATAATTTTAAACCCCTAAACAGATGAGGTAGAAAAAATCATCTGGAAGCTTATCCCAAATGGTTCCTTCTCAACAAAATCTTCTTGGCAAGCAATAAGAAGAAAGAATGATAAAATTCTCTGGCACAAGGTTATATGGGATAAGGATAGTGTCCCAAAACACTCCTTTATTGCTTTGGATGGCTATGAGAAATAAACTTAAGACTAGAGATATCTTGGTTAATATTGGACTTTTGGATCACTCCTACCGTTCCTTTTGTGATTCAGAAGAGGAAAATAGGGACTATTGGTTCTTCAATTGTCCCTTCTCAACTCAAGTATGATCTAAAGTTATAAATAGTCTTGGACACTCAAAAACTATCTCAGGTTGGGATGAAGAATTTAAATAGATAGTGAGTAAAGCTACAATGGATTCAGCAAGAGGGAAGATCCTAAAAGTTGCCTTCACATCTACAGTATCATATTTGGATTGAGAGAAATGCTAGGCATTTCAAAAATGAAGTTGCAAATCCTGAAACCATCTACAGAAGAATATTCTTCAAAACTTCCTACAAATGCAGTAAATCTAGCCACAAATTTTGGTAAGAGGATGCTTCCCACACCCATATTAGAGACTGGGGTCTAAATCCTATTATAAAACAGCCAAGGCAGCTAAATTGGATACAATGGAAACAGCCTTTTGATCAGATGATAGTACTAAACGTTAATGGATGCAACATCTTGGATAGAAAAGCTTATGGTGGTATATTCAGGCTACCTAATGGGATCCCCATAGTAGCTTTTAACATGGCAGTTTTAGAAGATGAAAGTATTGGAGTCATCGAAACAAGGGTCATTTGTGATGAACTCAGAATTGCTGATGTGCTGGGGTTTAGAAGTTTATGTACCCTTTCTGATCCAGAATTTGCAGTTAAGGTGCTAAATGGTGATTACAAACAACCTTGGGCATGTTTACAAGACATTAGAGATGCAAAGAATATCATCACAAGAATGGATAGTTGTTTTATCTCAATCAAAAAAAGAGAAGGAAACAAAGCAGGTAATTATGTCATCTCAGAAATGGATATTCAAGATGATTTTGTGTTCTTTCCCTGCAGTTTCCCTCCTCAACTTGTAAATCTTTGTATAGTAGATATCAATAACAAAAGATATCCTAGATTGTAAATTTGTAGATTGCAATAAATTGCTGGTGGGGGTCTGCCTTTACCCCAGCTTCTTCCTCAAAAAAAACAAATCTGTATCTGAAAATACATTCTTAGTTCTGAAGTATAAACTTTCAAAAATGCTTCCTATTTCTGGGGTAGGCTTTCATGTTAGTGTTATTGTCCTCGCCATGGATTCATTTGACGATGAACCTGTTCCATATCTTTTATCACTCAGCTGAAATATCTAAATCTTATGCTTCGTTTAGGCTACCTCTTGTTACTTCTCATGGTCTTGTTTGTTGTCAGGATGCTTGTACCTTCGCTTTTATGTCCTTGTGGCCGAAGGTGTTTTTTCTAAACAAATCAAATCTTTTTACTGAGGAAAGAAATAATGTACAATAAGGACTGATTAATTTTTAAGATACATGAATAATAGCTGTGATAAACATCAAAATGGCGACTTACAGCATGGGATTATGATGCCCTTATGGTAGATATCCATCTTTTCTCAAAAAAGAAGTAGATAGCTATACTATACACTGGGTTTATTAGGCATACAACCAACTACCACCTTTAGTCTAGACCTTCCATTTTATCGACCATCTAGAATATGATGCTATTGTTGATCCAGTATTCAATACTAAATGGAGATAATTGATAGTTCACATTCACCTATTCTCCGAAATTTGCTACAACCCTAGGGTCCGTACCAAATAGAGAAAAAAATGACTGCCACACTTTTTTTTCAATTTTGTGTGGAAATATTGGGCATCTGGCTTGGTGCAGAATATGGCGCCATTTTTGAAATGGGAATATATTCCGCACTAACTTTTGTAAGTAAACGGGTTTTTGAATAGTTGGTGTCATACAAACATATAGGCACACCTAGTTTTGCACGTATTGGAGATGCTCCTTAATTTATTGAACATGAAGCCGCAAGAAAAATATGAAAATTATAATCAGTATTTGTCTTGCGATTATTACCTTACGTGCATGTTCTGTATATTTGGTTTCCTGTGTTTGTCTACCAGCTATTGTATCTCATATGTTTGTGTTATCATCTTATTGTCTTGTCTAGGTGTTCCATGGACAGAAGACGAACACAGGATGTTTCTACTTGGCTTGCAGAAGCTCGGCAAAGGTGATTGGCGTGGGATTGCACGAAATTACGTCATATCAAGGACACCCACACAGGTGGCTAGTCATGCCCAGAAATATTTTATTCGACAGACAAACATGTCCAGAAGGAAAAGGCGTTCTAGCCTATTTGACATCGTAGCAGATGAAGTAAGTTTTTTGCCTTTCCTTTTCTTTGACACACAATATGCATGTGTGCTGGTTATGATACAAGTATGCTCTGTATGTATATGTGTGATTTTAGATGCAAGTAATCCTTATTATTAATCTTATATTTCTTTTGCAGTCAGCCGACACTCAATTCGTATCACATGAACTCTTCCCCATGAGCCACCATCATCAATCTGAAACACAGAGCAACAACAACCAACATTTGCCGGCTCCACCATCTATAGACGAAGAATGCGAGTCTATGGATTCTACAAACTCCAATGACGAAGAAGCAGTTATTTCAAACCCAGAAAGCTTACAATTAAATTATCCAGTGATGATTCCTACATATTTCTCACCATTCGTTCCCTATCCCTTACCATATTGGCCGGGAGGGCCTGAGACAATCCCAAAAGAGACTCATAAAGTGGTTAAGCCAACAGCAGTACATTCAAACAGTCCAATTAATGTTGATGAGTTGGTGGGCATGTCGAAACTGAGCCTTGGAGAACGCTCCAAGTCTTCTCCCTCTCTCTCACTGAGTTTGCAACAAGGGTCCAATCGGCAATCGGCTTTCCATGCTAACCCCACGACAGAGACCTCTAGCATGAACTCCAACAGCAGCAGTCCAATTCATGCACTCTGATAATGTGTGGTTCGATAAATCTAGGTTAACTCACTACTGATTAATGTATCTGCATTCTCTTTCTAATGTTAATACAAGACAAATAATGTGCAGTTTTGGCTTGTAAGGTTCAGTATTGTGGGTTTCATTTATTAATTTATCTGCATTTTTTTTATTATATTTATTGTTAATGCAAGACCAGTAATGTGCAGTTTTGGCTTTTGTATTTCAGTTTTATTTAGTTTTTGTGTGTGCTGATTTGGACTCAAATATGAAGACCATAGTCTGCCCTTCTGCAAAATCTATAATAGACCCCTCCTTCAAGATTGCATAATAATCAGGTTTGATATTCTGGCCTGATTTTCGAAAATTTATCCAACTACCCTCTTGGCCGACTTTGCTTAAGGTGCACAATGTATTGCTTCCGCTAAAATACTGTCTATTAAATACAAAAGAAAAAAGTATAGAGGAATCGGTAGAAAAAAATGTAGTGCTGTACGGGAGAGAAAAAATGTAGATAATGTACGCTATTAGTATCTTGTTTCTTATCTGGGGATCTTGCAACTCGTTGGTTGTTTATATGAGAATTATTCTTCAAAATCGTCTATTTGAAAAACTGCTTCACAAATACGTTCTTATAAACCTTAGAGGCTTGTAATCAATGAAGGAATATAACATACAACAACATTATGTATACACAATGACATGATACATATATTCAACATTTCAACTCTGTTTATATTATATACAGTAAACAAATGATCTATGAGGGGTTCACATATGCCAAATCACACTTCTTGGGAAGAATATGCTGCATTAAGGCGTTTTTCAAGGTACTCCCTGTAATAGCCTATTTTCGTAGAGACCAAAAATAGCTTTACACCATATAATTTTGAATGATATGAGAGTGAAAGTAATAACAAACACAAAGATTTAGCGTGGAAAACCCTTGAATGGGTAAAAAACCACGACTTCTCCTGAGGATTTGAGAAAAAGTTGTTTATAAATTGCTAACTATTACATGGGAGAGATATATTTGAAAAGGTCTCTCAGAAGCTCTGTCCCGAAGGTGTGTCAGGGAAACTCACTCTGGGTCCCTTTTCCTCTAGCTCTCTAGTCCTATTTATAGGTCTTATAACATGATCGTTATTTGCTTTAATGAGGAACGTTATAATATCAAGTTTTGATGAGTCTTCATAATGGTCGAATAACGGCTTGAGTAACTTTTCTTCTTTGTAACCGCTCCATAATGTGTCATAAATGTGCCACGTGTTTGTTGATGAGGTCGAGTAAATGCGTGATGGTCGTATACTGAGGTATGAGCTTGAGATTCGGAACTAGCCCTTACATCCAATCGTGCTGTAGCAGTTCAAAATTACTGTTGGTAGTCGAAGTACTGTAGTTGTATCAGTTCGAAGTTACTCTAGCAGGTAGCAGTTATTGTAGCTGTAGCAGTTCAAAGTTACTGTAGCAGGTCGAGTATTAGAAATAAGTTCTCACAATCGCCCCGTCTCAGCCAATAGTAGGAGAAGCATAAGGGGCGAGTGGTGTTGGTTGAGACACATCTTTGATGGATATGTAAACTGCATGGTTGGATTGGTTGAACCAATAACCAACTGTTCGAATGTAAGAGAACGTATGATAATATAGTAAAATGTATGATAATGTAGTAGAATGTATGATAATGCGGTAGAATGTATGATAATGTGCATGATTAGAATGTATGATAGTATGCATGATTTGAATGTATGATAGTATGTCTCGAGCACATGTTGAATTGAACGAATAAAATAACCAACCGTGAAGAGATTTGTAATGAGAAATCTTGATCTTGATCTTGATCTTGAAATAGCTGCATGACAAGTCTCAGCCAGGTCGAATTGGGCAAAGCAATAAACGACCCTCGGGAGAGCGTGTATACTGGAAGAGCTATGATATAGGTCTCAGTCACAGGTCCAATTGAGCGTATCAATAAGCGACCGTACGGAGATATATTTGAATAGTTGTATAGTGCATCTTTGCCAGATCAAATTGATTGTCTCAATAAGCGACCCTCGGAGAGCGAGTTTATTTGAACAACTATGTTGTAAGTCTCATGTAAAGATCGAATTGAGCGTATCAATAAGCGACCGTAATGAGATATTTTGAATATTTGAATAGCTGTATGGTGCATCTCTGCCAGATCGAATTGATTGATTCAATAAGCGACCCTCGGAGAGCGTATATGTTAAACAGCTATGATGGAGGTCTCAGTTACTGGTCGAATTGAGCGTAACAATAAGCGATTGTAATGAGATATTTTGAATATGGCATAGCTGTATGGTGCATCTCTGCCAGATCGAATTGATTAACTCAATAAGCGACCCTCGGAGAGCGTATATGTTGAACAACTATGATGGATGTCTCAGTTGCTGGTCGAATTGAGCGTATCAATAAACGACTGTAATGAGATATGTTGAATGTTGAATGTAGGTTGGACTGGTTGAGCCAATAACCAACTTGCAAGATGTTTGGTGGAGCTCGCTCCGAGTATGAGTTTAAATAAGTTGTAATCGCTTCCAGTACCTCGACCTCGAGCGCCTTCATAATGTAGTGTGATGTCGTTGAAAAGATGAGGTATGAGATCGAGTGTTGAGTGTGAAGTTGAGGTCAGGCTCACCCCGAGTATGAGTTAAGTCGATTGATCTTGAGTCTGAAATTGAGATTGAACGTTTGCATCTGAAGCTGAGGTTAGGTTCGCCCCAAGTATAAGCTCGAAATAATGTGATTTTATGTAGTTGAAAAGATGGTATCAAGCATTGAGTCTGAAGGTGGAGTCGGGTTCTCCCCGAGTATAATCTTGAATAAGTTGTAATCGTCTCGAGTACCTCGACCTTGAGCGACTTCATAATGTGGTTTGATGTTGTTTGAAAAGATGAGGTCGAGCTTTGTGTCCGAATATGAAATCGGGCTCACCCTGAGTATGAGTATGAGTTATGTTGATTGTCATTCAGTTTGTTATGTCTGAAGCTGAGGACGAGCGTTGTGTCTGAATCTGAAGTCGGACTCGCCTCGAGTATGATTTACGTCGATTGGTATTAAGTCTGTGGTTGAGGTTGAATATTGTGTCCAAAGCTGAAATCGGGCTCGTCCCGAGTATAACTTGAATAAGTTGTAATCGCCTCGAGTACCTTGACCTCGAGCGGCTTAATAATATTGTTTGATGAGTTTGATTATTGAGTCTGAATATGAGATCGGGCTCGCCCCGAGTATGAGTTTGAATAAGTTGTAATCGCCTCGAGTACCTCGACCTCGAGCGCCTTCACAATGTTGTTGGAAAGATCGGGCTCGCCCCGAGTATAATTTTTGTCGATTGTCGATTGAGATTAAGTATGTTGTATCTGAAGCTGAGGACGAGCGTTGTGTCTGAATCTGAAGTCGGGCTCGCCTCGATTATGATCTTAAATAAGTTGCAATCGCCTCGAGTACCTCGACCCCGAGCGCCTAAATAATGTTGTGAAAAAGATGAATCTGGAGTCGATTATTCATCGGTGTAGGGTCTGGTTCAATGGGGTCATCATCATTATAGCGAGCTGTACGGAGGTAGGAGCGGATGTGGACCCGAAATGTGGCAATGACGTCTTGGAAGAGCATTTCTTGCTGCAACAGAGCATTTCTTGATGAATTGAAACTAAGAGCACTCGGTTAGGCTCTCCCTTCATGCCTGAAAAATTCTGCTACATTGTTTATTATTTCTTGGTGCGAAGAAAACTGGATATAAACGTTTCTCCCCATGATGTTGGGCTGAACATCGGCATAACATTGTACTGCCTTAACAGTGGATACAACATCATGCATCTGCAGAAGAGCCTGATCTGTGTAAATATACAATAAACCAAAGGATGGCCTTCAACTTGCATAAGAACAAAAACCCCTATACCGCCTCTTAAAGCATCGCAGCCGAGGTAAAACTCCTTTGAAAAATTTGAAAGTGTAAACTGGAATCATAATCTGGAAATCTAATCTGGAATTGTAATCTGGAAATATGATCTGGAATTGTAACCTAGAATTTTTGATCCCTTAAGAAATAGCTTAGAGTCCGAATCACGATCTGAAGATGAAGATTCTTTCTAAGAGAAGAATATTGAATGGGGCTTGGATCGGATGAGCGACGACGGGATGATTGTACTCCATCTTCAAATCCAAACTTTTTGTCGTCGTGTAGAAGATCGTCTGATTGAAACGCGAAGAACGATGATGAGATTGTTAAGGTGATGTTGAGGAAGAGACTGAACTCATATCCTGGTTTCACAATCTGTAATGATAATTCGAACTACTAATGTAAATATACTTTGAACTAGCTTCACGATCTGTCCAATTTGACCTGTAAACAGATTCTTCCTGCGGATTAAATGCAGGTAGTAGAGTGGATTTCCCCATTCAAACTATCTTGATTCACCATATCATCATGAGAGCAAAGAACGTCATCGGATCTGAAATCAAACCCTCTTGAACCTGAGCCGGTTAGATAGTAGAAGTTAAAGCTTTTGGGTTGTTGTTGCCATTAAAGAAAACTCCAATCGAGTTTTAGAGAGACTGATGGTGATGATCATGAGAGAGTGAGACATCAAACATTGTGGTGAACAAAAAATAAAAAATTCGGCTGAGATGTTTTGAAGTTATGAGAGAGAGAACAACTTTCGTATAGGAGAAAAGCAGAGAACCAGTAACCTCAAGTTTAAGCTCCGCGTTTGGTTCGGTTGTTGAGCATTGGCTAATCGTTACGGTTCCCACAGACGGTGCCAAATGTAATAGCCTATTTTCGTAGAGACCGCAAAAAGCTTTACACCATATAATTTTGAATGATATGAGAGTGAAAGTAATAGCAAGCACAAAGATTTAGCGTGGAAAACCCTGGAATGGGTAAAAAACCACCACATCTCATGAGGATTTGAGAAAAAGTTGTTTATAGATTGCTAACTATTACATAGGAGAGAGATATTAGAAAAGGTCTCTCAGAAGCTCTGTCCCGAAGGTGTGTCAGTGAAGCTCACTCTGGGTCCCTTTTCCTCTAGCTCTCTAGTTCTATTTATAGGTCTTATAACATGACCGTTATTTGCTTTAATGAGGAACGTTACAATATTAAGTTTTGATGAGTCTTCATAATGGTCGAATAACGGCTTGAGTAACTCTTCTTCTTTGTAACCGCTCCATAATGTGTCATAAATGTGCCACGTGTTTGTTGACGAGGTCGAGTAAATGCGTGATGGTCATATACTAAGGTCTGAGCTTGAGATTTGGAACTAGCCCTTACATCCAATCGTGCTGCAGCAGTTCAAAATTACTGTTGGTATTCGAAGTACTGCAGTTGCATCAGTTCAAAGTTACTGTAGCAGGTAGCAGTTCGAAGTTAATGTAGCAGGTCGAGTATTGGAAATAAGTCCTCACACTCCCTACTTCGAACTGGAGGAAACCTGCATGAACATTAAAAAACTAATTGTTATACAAAGCTGGAGATTCTACGGTAACAAAGTCGCGCACAGAAGGTCAATTCTCTACGAAGTTAACATATGGAGGAAAACATCTTAAGTAAAATATCACTCACGAAATGTTATTTGCCCCACTTCCTTAGATTTAAGCTACACTTGTGGTATGTTCCAGGGGGGGGGGGGGGGGGAGAAAGGATATAATCAACCCCAGGAACCATATAATGTACCCCTTGTTGGTTATCTCGGGAAAAATCAGTGTACCAATTTTGTTGAGTCTTTGAAACTCAATATAACATCAATCCGGTGTTGCTACAATGTCATTTAAAAACGAACTTTAAGGTACTGATGGTGAAGAAAGACACATCAAAGCCAGCCACAATTTCCTTACGAAAAACAAAATAAAATTGAGTACATTCAAGGAGATCTAGTGATGATGACAATAGCCGATAAATTAAAGAGAGTTGATTAAGAGAGTTCGAACTTGTGCAACAAAATAGCTGCAGCATTTTTAAAATTCTACCAAGCTATCACAACTGAAGGCTCGTAAAGTACGAAAAGAAGATTAAAGTTACAAGGATTGGAGATAGTGCAGGATAGTTTAAGTTTTAAGAGTAGATTCAATCCTAGATTAACAAAACTCGGCAATCTTAAATTTTTGGGATGGGGTATGTTACTGTAATAGCCTAATTTCATATCTCGAACTTAGTCTTTACACCAAGGATGTTAAGAGCGTCTAAATGAATAATGAACGAACACTAACACAAAGTTTAGCGTGGAAAACCTTTGAAAAGGTTAAAAACTACGACCTCTCTTAAGGATTTAGAAAGAGAGATGTTATTGATAGCTGCCAGATATTACAAGAGATGCTCTGAGTATTTTAGTATAGAGTGTCGAGTGAGTATTCATCCGTCCTTCATCTGGAATTCTATGGTCCTATTTATAGGTCTTATAATATGATCGTTTGACGACCATTATTATTCTTAATGATGAATACTACAATATAGATATATTTGATAGTCTTTGAACTAATTGTGTAACAGTCTGATTTGGCTATTTTCAGGGGCGGAACTAGGAATTGAGTTTAGGGAGGGCTAGGTGCAATATGGGGTTTGAGGGCGAAGCCCCCAAAATTTTGTCGTTGTGGGTATTATGGATCTTCTATAGGAAAAATTGATGGTATCTTACCTAGTATGATCACAAAAAAGAAGATTGTCCCAAACTCCTTTTTTAATTTCTTGTGCCCCAATTTTTTTTTCTTCAAAGAAACTATTTCACTGCCATGTTAACAAAAGTAGGGTGTAGCAGAGTTATTAATAATATATTTGAGTAGATTAATGTTATAGTTTAATCTGAAGATTAGACAAATATCAAAATTTAAAATTGAAACACCCGTCACTCCAATGATTTTTTTTCCATAACCCATTCTTGCAACTAACAAAGCAGAGATTTTTCAATGCGAATACTTCTTACAAAGATGAATAAACATGTTTCTTAGTTCTTGATGAACTTTTTCAATGTTTAATGGGTTGCATATAGAGTTATAACTAACTAACTTATGCTTCAAAATGGTTTCAGGGATATTTGTTCTAATCAGTGCCATGACTCTTTGGGACTGATTATGACTCTTTGGATTGCATAGAGAGCTATAGACTAAAAGAAGACACCATCTATTAGGACTCTGTGGGTTTAAGGACTCTTTTAGGGGGTGTTTTCCTATGTAAAACAATTCTAATGCCAGGAAAAGTCCTATAAAATTAATCTTATGTGATCTCATCTAAAGAAAATCTATCAGCAAATCTAGCCCAAGCAAAGAGTCCTTCAGAAGTTAAATAACATAATCAGATCATACCTAAAGAATTTTTTGTAACAAATCTACCTCGGGCTATAGCCCAGGGTAGCCTGCTAGTAGTTCCGCCCCTGGCTATTTTGTAATGGCTTCATTGATGACGGTGCGTTTGCTGACTCGAACTGCTGATGTAGTGGTCAAAAGTGATAAATAGAACTCTGTAACTGTAATGTGTCATAAATTGTGCCACATGTATATTGATGAGGTCGAGTGGTCGAAGATGGAGCTTGAGTCCCAGATGCGGAATAAGCCACCACAACTGCCCCCTCTCAGCCAATAGTACGAGAAACATTGTGGGCGAGTGGTGTTGGTTGAGAAGCTTCATTAATATTATAATTAATACATGTGAATCATTTCCAATGCGTCTTCATGAATATCTGTTTGTGGCTGTAGGATTTCCTAGGGCCAATGGCTCTGGTCAATATTGTTGAATGAGAATTCCTTCTGACATTGGGAAGTTGGAAAGTCATCTTTAATGCTGATTGTAGTCTAAAGAGCCTTCTGACTCTTTTGTTACAGCTGTGATGAACCAAGTATTTCTCGTAAAATTTTCTTCTGTATCTTTCTTTCTTTATCTTTCTGTCTGTAACTTGGAAACTTTTGTCTGCTGAGAGGATGGTAACTATGAAGTAACAATCTCGGGAGGCTAGGATTCGGGCGAAGGTGGAAGAATTTTGTGAGTTTGCCGATGCCAATTCTGGTGTCTCTTACATTTCATGGGATGACATGCGAGGAGGCGGTGGAGGCAGATGATTAGCATTTACAAATGGTACATTTCCATTATCTGCTGACATCGGAGGGGGAGTACCGAAATGGGCTGCGTGTACTGGCGGAGGAAGCTGCTATAGCTGAAGATGAAGCGGCAGACGTTCGTTCGAGGGAGTCTCGTAAGTACCCTGCTGGTGAGTGGGTTCTTGCTAAAAAATAGACCTTCCCTCCCTCTCTGTCACGCGGGGTGGGTGGGTTATGGTGGAAGAGACTATGGTAGAGGAGGTTTTTTCTTCCGTACAATCATCGTCTTTGGCCGTGAAGAAGATCCTTCTTTGAAGGGTTGATTCAAGCACAAACACCTTAACTCTTTCGGTGATTTCCAGTTCCTGGATTGCCTGGGCCATCCTTGCAGGGGATCAGAGTTTGGAAGTACTCTTCAATTTTTCATCATCTTCACTTTTCTTGAGGAAGAGTTTCGGAGTATGAACTGAGGGAATGTACTCTGAAAAATCATCTGTAAAAAATGTCTGGAAGAGTTGCAATCTGTAAAGTATTTTGTAAGTCTGAAATGTAAAAAATATTCGAAGTAATAAAATATCATTGTTCTGTCAACTTTATGCTATGTTTCGAACTTCGAATTTAGATGTATAATATTTTGTGCGAACAGTCTTATTGGTTATTTGTAAAATAAAAATTCGAACTGCCGATGAAGCATAATGAAAGAAGGAAAAATAGTGATAAGGAAGTCTGGAAATATGTTGGTGTGGAAAACATCAAATTGTGATGGAGTATTTTTGAACAAATCAAACTGTAATGATCTCAGTAGGTATATCAGTAACGGTAGTGGAAAGTGAGGTTGAAAATAGAGGAGTCCGAAAATATAATGAGGTCGTTTGGTGAATGTAAGCAAACAAGTGGCTAGGATGATTGGATGGTTTTAAGGAGATTGGTATGTCCACAAGTTGTTGCTTCAAACTGTCGAAAAGGTGTTTGGATGCATGTAGGTAAATGATATCTGCCTGTAGGTGCTACTGTTGGAGGTACTTGATTATGTGGTGTGAAAGTAATCATTGCCGATGTAATATCTGTGCGAATAAAATCCGAGGAGGTATTTCATAAAATGGAAAGTACTAGCTGTCACAATATTCTCGGGCTTCTGCTGATATTCTTATTTTTGATTTTGTATAATATATCCTTCCTCAAAATCTGCTGGGGAGGTAATTTGGAATATATCTTCATGCTGGCTATAAAATGTTGACCCTTGTCTGCTATGTTTTGTATCCTTTGTAGGAAAAGCTTGTAGAGGAGTGATTGTAAGTTATCATGGTGAGGACACGCTCTCAGCGTGTTCGTCATGCAACTTAAGGTAGGTTTAATATTAAAGTGGCTGAACTCCGGGAGTGCTACTTTTGTCTGTTGCCTTAAGATGTCGTGTTACCAGAATGGCCGTTAAAGTTGGGCGGGCTAGAGCTAGATGATGAAGTCAGGAGGGCAAAGTATGATAATTTTTTCTAGTGTGATATTTTCTGTGAATTGCTGCTGGATGCAACCTTTTGCGAAGAAGCTGTTCGTGAGATCGCACGGGACAAGCTTGCGGAAGAAGATGTGAGAGCAACAGAATGGGAGATAATACCATGTGGTGCAGTGAATCATCCAGACTGCTTTAAATGTAACTATATGCGATTGTAAGCTCAAACTTTAAGAGTTTGAAATAATTAAGTAATGCATTTGCAGTATTTCATTTTTTATTTTTTTGTAGAATGAGGCAGATTGAATCTGCGAACTGAAATAAATAAGATCAATGCGTTTGTTAACTGTTCATGTGGCAGATATTGTGGATTACAAACGTCTGATTCTAACAATAATGCAGATAATTTCAAATTTGGATATTGAGCTATTTTAGGAATGACGTATATTATGGTACGATCTTGGTGAGTGTAAAAGCAAGGTAATTGATCGTATAAATTGCTTTGGGAAAGGGGATATAATTTTTTAATGGCAGAAAGTAGAGACAGACGTGATGACAGTAGACATTATCACAGAAGTCATGATGATGCTGTGAGACGAAAAGACGTATCTGTAGAGACAGTAGGGGTGACTGACACATGTCTGAAAGAGCCGTCGTTTCGTAAACTTAGGGAGAGTATACAAACTCGTCTCTATCTCCCTCATAAATTATCTACAGTTATAGAGAGAGAAAAAGATGGTGTAACCAGTGCCTCTAGAAAGAAGAAACGTTTGAGTTCTGAGTGTAAGTTGGTAGAGAAAGCTTCATCTGGAGATAAAAATCTGTCAGAGAAACAACGGGAGTAGTCAATCTCAGTAAAGCGTGTGGGTAAAGCAGAAGATTGTGGGTCTTCTAGTACAGGTTAGTAACTTGCTCTTCTATTTTGATTGTGTTGTTTAGTAATCTGTATATGATGTTGTATGTCTATTGCCTTTGTATGAGAGTAATTTAGGGATATCAAGGTTGAGAATGTAGGGGATAAGAACTAAATGTTTGCCAATTTTTTTTACTGTTTTACATAAGCTATGGGTATGGGGACAAACTACAGAGAGAAAAAATTTGTTTTTAGAGAAGAAGAGGGAAAGTTAAAAATGATTTTCTGTTATTTTGGAGAGTTAGGAAATAAATGTCTTGACTGGGTAACAAAGTATAGGTAAGGTTATTTCTGTTGTGTGTATGGTGTAGCATGTATTGTAGAGAAAATAATAAAATATTGTGTGTACCTATAGGTCCTGTATGCGTTTAAAACCCATAAAGCCCATGAGTAAATTTTTAGTATCATCGAGTTCAGAGACAACATCATCGTCTAGTAGGGAGAACGATTGTAGTGGTATGGATGAGACTGTAGATAAAGCTACTGTAGGTGTAGAGGTTGGGGAACCCAGTGAAGTAGATAAAGTTATAGAGGATGATGATACAAAGGTGAAAGATAAATCGTTTTTCATATACCCTGAGGGAGTAGATGTAGGGAAATAATTTATGAAATATAAGAAGAAATTACAAGGAGAGTGGGGGAAACTATATAATGGACCAAGGTCGGTGGTTTAGGACCTATGTACCAAGGAAAGGTGAGGAAGCGGTATACTACCAAGTTCCATGCCTGGAGAAGTGGAAAAAAGAGAAGGGTATTAATGAAGATGTATATATTTTGTATTATAATGGGGTGGGGATGGCATGCCCGAACGATGGGCTTTTGTGCTATCTGAATCAGGTCGTATACGACCTTAGAATTTCCCTGACCTTCTTTTAAAAAGGGGTTATGAATATGTTACGGTGTTGTCCGACCCAATTAAATGATAATGTATTTGAAATGATGTGGGTGTGTGAAACATTAAATGATAAGTGGAAAAGGGAAGGAACTGTGAAGCAGTTCAATGCAGATGACGTACTGAAATTTTCTAGATTAAAGTTCGTCAAAGGTTGCAATAGTGGTTACCTGTATAATGATTCTGCTAGGCCAAAGTTTTTTGACTTTGAATCTGTGGGTATCCCAAGGAACGACCATTATGTATAGGTATGGGGAAATTGTATGCTGGTTCTAGATGAACAAGCGCTCGTCCTAAGCCATAAATATTATAATCCGTGTAAGTAACATCTGTTAACTTTGACCAACCATCTATTTCACTTTGAGCTGCTAACCATGTTCTTGTTTCTTGTTTGTCAGGTCCTAATCCCAAATCTCTGCTTGATACCACCAGTTTGTTCGACTGCGTAGCCCTTGAGGAGGTCGAGTTAAAGCAAGTACTCAGTGAATTAGGTATCCGTAGGGATAAGAGGGTAGATTCCAGAGTACCCAAAGTGCAACGAGTTCACTAGAATTGAACTATGGCTGGGAAGAAGAAGGCTCGTCTTTCTGTAGGTGATTTGACTAGTCATCCTCTGCCTGGGCCGAAGAGTACGAATGTGAAGTGGTCGTTTCAGAGGTTGAAGAAGCCAGCGCCAGAAACTTCTCCTTCTACTGTGGTGGTGGTCCCTAGGATAGAAGGCATGAGGCTTGTTGTTGGGGGTGTAGTAGAGGAGCTGGTGGCGAGGGAAGTCACTCCTTTAGAGGCAGACAAGGGGTCGTTTAAAAGGAAGCGGCATGTGGGCGAAGGCAGTGACCATGCGAGTGCCAATGCTGTAGCCATGATAAGAGAAATGGAGCAAAAATACTGTATGATGGTGGGGGCTAATCCGCATCAGCTTGATGATATGTTTTAAGAATAGACTTTTAAGGTATGCATTGATATCCTTTATTTACTGTATTTGTGTTGTGATATATGTTTTACTGAACTTATGTGTTTGTATTGGTAGCTCTCGATGATGATGAAGGGGGCTACGAAATTCATTGAGAAGAGGAACCAGGAGTTCGAAAAGCTTACTCGTAGGCTGGATGCTGAAATGGCTCGAATGAAGGAGCTCGAAGAGGAGCTCGAGATAGAGAAAAAGAGTAGGGCTAAAGACTTAAAGTCTGCTGAAGAGCGGTATATAGAACTATCTGAGCATGAGGAGACTATTTCACAAGAATGCACCGAGTTACAAGCAAAAATAGACTATTTTGTCCAATCTTATCACTTCTTCGGGTTGACTGATGCTAATAGAGCTATGTCGAAGTGGCAAATATAAGGAGATAGTCTTTGCTTCGAATACAAAGGACAAAGTGGTAGGAGATGTTGCTGTTCCAGCCAATGTACCTGTTTCTCAATCTGAATGAGTTTGAGCTACTGGTAAAGTGGATCCTCCATCTGAGGAAGAGACTGGCAAAAATCTTTAATCAGTATGTGGTATTCTGTTATGAGCTATGTTGTTTTGTTGTTAACTTTGATTGGATGGTACTCTGTGTGGTCTTAAACTATTAAGTTTGACAGACTCTTTTTATTGTTCTCTGTTTGCATGTTCGTGTGATAACGAAAGCATTTGTAATCTGCGTAGGAGGTAGAGTGGTTAAGAAAAATGGTTTTCTACCTGAAGAGATAATTGAGTAGGGCGAGGGATTCCGTGGCTCGTATTTAGCAGGTATTAAACAAAACTGAGTATGAGAGAAGGCAGTTTAAGTCTAATTCGGAGAAATTTTTTAAGGAATTATATGACCTTCAGTATAAATATGCTAAGATAAAAATAGAAAGGGATGATCTTAGAAAATAAGAGGAGATGAGGGTATTAGTACGTAGATCGAAAGACCTGATTTGTTTTATTGGCCAGAGTGATAAAGCTAGGTGTCAAAAGATTTTGGTAGCTCTGACACTATATTTTAAGGCCAAAGTAGATAGTGAGCCAGGTTGGATAGAAGCTTATGTAAAGCTCTTGAAGGAAAGATGTATAGTACCTGACCCAGCTCGAGTTATGTTTCTAGCTCAAGAAGCACGTAATCATCATAATGTAGAGGCAAAAAAATGCTCAGCTTGAGCTAATGTTTCTATTATATGAGGTGATGTATGACCCTTACCTGATGCTCTTGGCTTTATGTAGGACCGAAGAGCAATGAGGATTGTGTTTTTTAGGATAAGGAAAGAGGAAACCGAGGTGCAAAAGAAATTGGAGGGTAAGGTAAAGGAGCTGCAAAACGTGCTGACGCAAAGTATGGTGCAAAAATCGTCCTTGTCAAATCAATTGACAAAAGAAACATCTATTAAAAAGAAGGTAAAAAGTGATTTGAGGGCATTGGGTGTATTACAGAAGGAAACACGCAAGCATCTGCACAGGGCACAAATGTAATTGAAGAAACTTCTGTATCCATCACGAGCAAAAGTCACAGCTCGAACGGACCATGAACGTCATATAGAAAGTATGATTGAGTTTTACGGAGGGGAGCTTGCGAGGGTAGAGAATGACTTTAGGAAGTATGTGATGGATTGTGGGAAGAATTTTGATATAGAGAATGAAAAAGCTGAAAATATGTGGTTTACATAAGATGAGGAGGAAAAGGTTATAAAACAAACTCCTAGATCAAGAGAAAATTTGTCAGAAGAGGACGAGGAGGAGGTCGAAAGCCTGATACCTCAATCACGGTGAAAGCAACGCCAGTAGGAGGTGGTGACCTTTATAGCTCATTTAGACGTGCAGAGAGATAGGGCAAAGGGTTCGAGAGATAGGGGGTAGTCCTCTCGTAGCTCGAAGAATCGAAAGTAAAGTAGTCAAGTTTCTTACCAACTTGCATATGCATTAAATCTTTGTACACTATTTTGATGATAAATGAAATATGTTCTCTGTGATGATCATATAGATATGAAATAGAGCTATGGATCGATATTACTCACATATTATGTTCTTGAGTAAAATTGTTAACTGTGATATGTAAACTGCATGGATACACGAACTAGTATGTATGTGAAAGTTAAATATTTCAGCATGGTGAACTGGCAGAGATTCAAAGCCAGTGTGAATCATTACATATATTAAATGAAAGTTTGAATAGTGATCTAAATTTGCATCAGGAAGCACTAAAAAGTACTACTGAGTTAAAATAAAAAATGGAGGTGAGAGTAATGGAAGAGCAAAGTATAGTGGTTCATTTAACTGAATAGTTGGAAGATAAAGAGGCTGAACTAGCACCTGCGCGACTTAAACTAAGAGAGTTGTTGACGATGTTGAAGGAAGAAGAGGATAGTGTGATACGCACCCCTGCGCTCGAACTCCATACAAGCAAGGTTTTATGGCCATTCAAAAGATGGCCACTAGACCTCGTCGGCGAATTCCCTAACTCTCCACGTAATCGCCGTTACCTACACGTAGCTATCGGTTACTTTACAAAATAGGTAGAAGCAATTCTACTATGTCGAACTAGAGAAGAAGAGGTCATCTCTTTTATCTGGAACCACATAATCACTCGCTTCAGGTGTTCCCACCTAATTCGTATCGATAACGGGCCCCAATTTGTGGGGGATAAGGGCGTAACCTTCCTAAACCACTACAATATCATTCACTCACCATCAAATCTATACTACCCTTAGGGTAATGGCCAAGTCAAAATTACCAACAAAACCATCGTGGATGGACTCAAAAAATGGCTTCACTCATAGAAAAAAGGAAATTGGGTTCTCGAGCAACCTCACGTCTTGTGGGCTTATCAAACCACTCCCCGACAATCAACTGAGTGTACCCCATTCCTCCTTGCTTATGGCACTGAGGCTGTCATTCCTTATGAATATCATCATCCAGTTCGCAATCACGAGCTGACTGGCGAGGAAAATGAGTTCGAATTGGCTTACAACCTCAATATGATAGATAAGACTAGGAAACGTACCATCACTAACCTAGGCCGATATCATCATATGCTTCCCAGATCGTATAATAACTGAGTCAGGAGTCGTACTTTCCAAATCGAAGATCTCGTCCTTAGAGAAATTCCCCAATATCGTAAAGAGCCTTATTATCATAGGTCTCTTAGGCCTGGGATCATATTATCTCATGACAGAAGAGGGAGTCCCCATTTCAAATCCTTGGAACATTAGGTGACTAAAATGATACTATCGTTAGGCGTCTTACTGCACCATTTCCATTGTTCGCCTTTTGTTTTTCAATTCCAAAAGTGAGATTCTCATCTCCATCCAATGAAAATTCTGAACTTTTCAATGAAAGTTTTTTTGAATAATATCACTCTCTTCTCGAACAGTCGACCACATTCTACAGATTAAAGCATAGATAATACTAGCTTACAATCACTCTTATCCAAGTTAGATCAAGGATATCACTTAATTTGGCTTCTTTTACAACATCTCTACGATTGTAGCAAGTGTAGAAACTTGTTTCATATCAAAGACTCTACCAAACAAGAGATAATGCAAAGGTAATACTAGTCTTCATCTTTTTCAACTTGTTTGATCATTTATACCGGTTAGACCAGGAATATCACTTGGTTTGGCTGACTCTACAACATCTCTGTGATTGTAGCAAGTGTAGAAACTTGTTTCATATCAAAGACTCTACTAAACAAGAGATAAGGCAAAGGTAATACTAGTCTTCATCTTTTTAAACTTGTTTGGATCATTTATACTGGCTGGACCAAGGATATCACTTGGTTTGGTTAACTCTACTACATCTCTGCGATTGTAGCAAGTATAGAAACTTGTTTCATATCAAAGACTCTGCCAAACAAGAGATAAGGTAAAGGTAATACTAGTCTTCATCCTTTTCAACTTGTTTGGATCATTTATATCGTCTTGATCAAGAATATCACTTGGTTTGGCTGACTCTGCCAGGCATAAGATAAGGCAAATGTCATACTAGCTTTCATCTCTTTCAATATGTCTGCGACATTTCTATATTTCAAATCAAGTTTCAACTTGGTTTAATTCAACCCATTTCTGCGATTAAAACGAATGTAATTTTTTTATATATCAAAGACCCTACCAGACACAAGATAAGACAATGGTCATACTAACTTTCATTTATTTCAATGTGTCTGCGACAGATACTATTTATTTTCAGGTCGAATTCATATTACAAGGTTTTCTTTTTTGCTGATGGGGAGTCAGCAGTGCTTCCCTCTACATCAAGAGGTTGAACTTTCAGTTCGTGAATCACAGTAGCTCTACCTAATTCTATCAGTTCAGTAGTTCGAGAGCCCAGTTGGGTTTCTATGATGCCCAGGCAGTTCCCTCGATCTATCTTTGCTTCACAAATGCATCCCTTATCCGACAGAGTTTTGAACAAGGTATCTCGTTCTGACTTAAGTCTTTTTACTTCCTCTACAAAATATGCAACAATCGCCTTTAATAAGTCAGAGTGTGATATATCAGGTATGACCATTATTGCAAATCTCGCTCTCACCTTCTCGAGGAGTGACTCTAACCTAACGTACTCATTCTTTTGTTCACTCATTTCTGCATCGACCTTAGCATGACAGATTACTTTTTCTTCCAACTTTTTTATATACTTCGCTGATTCAGCAAGGTTCATGGCTTCTAAGTCTACTACCCGAGCACTAAGTCCCCGGATTTTTGCATTCCACTCTTCCCTGGCTGAATATCTTTTAATAATTCTTCTTTTCTCTTCACCAACGATTCATTTACTTTGATCTCACCTTCCAGAACTTTCTCCCTGATAAGAGCAGCATCCAACTTATGCTGACATTCCCTCAAATTCGCATTTACCTTCTGGACATACCCCTGAATACGAGATACGTCACTCTCTAGTTCTCTAATTTGACCTGAGAGACTAACTGCATCCCCTCGAACTAAAGGAGTCTTAACCTCAGTTCTACTTCCCTCTGAACGCTCTCTAGCCTCGGCCATCTTGGCACGCGCAATGGCCTATGCCAGTTCGGCCTTAATTCGTGCAACCCTCTCATTTAAATTGTTACACCTTCGTTGCATTTCCCAAAATTCCATATCCTTGGCGGGTTGGGCTATATGCAAATGTTCAGCTGCGACTTCCGAAGCTGATAGATTTTCTCGAGCTACCCTCAGCTCATCGTCCTTTTTGACGAATTTTTGTCTCATTCGCTCCAGCTCGTTCCTACATTTTTGGAGATCAGATCGAAATCGTTCCTCCGATTGTTCCAACGCCTGAATATGATATTGAGCCGTGTCAGCCTGCTTACCCTTCATAGCTAACGCGTCAACTCGACTTTGAAGATTCTCGGCACGTTCTGTTACCTCCGCTAGCTCTTTTAATCCCTTATTTAGCTTGACATCTTTCTCTTTGACTTGAAGCGTCAGGTCAGAAACGGTCTGGGTCAACTCCACAAATTCTTTTACGTATTGATCTTCTCTATTCTCGTTCGCCTCCTTCTTCCTATCGAACTACTCCACAAATTCCCGATTACACATGAGTACGTCGTCCTCTCGTGAACGAGATGAATCTAATTTGACCTGGGAAATATAATAATTTTTAGTACAGTTTGATTTAGGAAAGCCTTTGAATATATACATACCACATTTCTAAAGAGATTGTAATTTCTAAAATCTACTTTCATATACTTTTGGACTAAAAGTGTAGAGTTTATTCTCAGATGAACGCTTCATGAGTCTTTTTTTGGCGTACAACGTATATACTTTCAATATGCTACTCTATATTAATTGCGTTGGATTTTTACCATGCATCTATATCCTATTTACTTGATAACTTAACGTTGGTATATCATACAAGTCGAAATACCTATTCTGATCTAACCTGTAGCTCTGCTTGCGCAGACAGCAAGGCTTTAAAGATCTCTCTTTCCCTGGCAAGTCCAGACTCTAGATCATTTATTCTGAGACTCATCTCTCTAACTGCATACAAAAGGTTTATAAAACACAGTCAATCTACAGAAGTATCTTCCCCATACACAGTTCAAACAGCTTACAAATATTTAAATAAACACACGTGTCTACTTACCTTCTCACTACCACCTTCTGGGAGCTCGACGTCATCCCCTTGATTATCGAGCACCGTCTGGCGGGAAACAACATCCAGACCGTCCACGATGCCCACCGCTTCCGCTTCCTCCTCATCTTCCTCCTTAGCATAGGTGTCCACTTTAATGGCATCCACCTCCTCCTCTGAATGTCCCAAATTGGTGAGGGGAAGGCTTAACCCATACTCTAATTGAGATAAGTAACACAAAAAACCCTCTGAGAGGTCACTCCGAGCATCCCCATCAAAATATTTTAACGAGATCGATTCATCTATAGCTCTATCTCGTTTTTCCACTTCCAAATTGGCCAACAAATAAAAATAATCTTCCCCCTCCGCTACCGTATAGCCCCTAAACTGTCTACCGGCAAACTCTATACAATTACCCCACTTCCCTCCAACAGCCGCCTTGGCTTTACAAAATTCTCTAAAGGCATCAGAACCAGGAGGATAAGATGCCAATTAACCAAGAAAACCCGAGAATTATTTAAATCCTACTTCCCCTTCATTATCAGACTCATTCGTTCGACCAGAGGTCGATACCTCATTAACAGACGAACTACGCATCTTAAAAACAATTTCTACAGGCATGTTTTTGACCTACACAGATACCTCTCACGCTCGACGTACATACAAGTTAAGGTATTTATTATTCTTCCATCTATGTATGTATATATATATATTCAACATATATCTCTGATCAGTCGTTTACGTATAACATATATCTTTAACATATATATACGTTAATATATATTGCATACATCTCTACTAACCTTCAGTATCCGAATAAGAATTGGCAGTTGCGTCAAACCTTTCTCTCACAACGCTACTGTATAACCACCTACGAGATCCAGAATCTTTTACCCTCTTCAACCGTTTATCACCTTCGGATAGCTCTTTATCAAATCCCCTTATATTTCGTCTCTTTCTCTATCCTTGCTTATCGTACTTATAATGATTGACGTCATTTTCTAAACTGTGCAAAGTTTCAAAATTATTCAAATTATTTGCTAAAATAGTCTCAAAACAGATTTGCACCTATATAGGATATGATTGACTTATACCATTTCTGTTACATTCAAAACAAATATATTATTTATGAGCAACGCTTTAAACAACATCTATCACAACCTTTATAAACTGAGCGATGTCATCCCGTCACATTATTCGTCGGTCCTCAGATCCTTAAATTTGATCTCAACTTCAGCAATCAAACCCACCAACCTTTTTAATTCTATCACATCCCTAATCAATTCACGGAAGCACACCTCATAAAAATAACAAGCATACTCCAGTTCTCTACTCCTTACATCTAAACCTTCGACTTCACATTCCCTCACCTGTAGCTCAGCATCATAACTAAACGAACCAAAGATCCTCTCACGTACTTCAATAATTTTTATAGACGATCGTCTTTCCAAGTCATAACGAATCCTCTGAGATCGAGTCTGTACCATCCTAATCCATCCCCTATTTTTTGCAGATCATCCTACCCGCATTTCTACGTCTCTCACACACTTTCCCCTCAAATATGTAATTTTTTTACCTTATATCTCGTGACAATGAAACCCAAAATCTTAAAATAAATTATTTGAACTTATCCCCTCACCAGTACACACATTAGTTAATATACTCGACCTTACGCTACCACGAGTAGTATCTCTATCGACCTATAGCAGCTCAAATTTTTACGATTACATATTTTCTACAATTTCTATCCCTCACCTGTTAAAAACATAAATCACTTTTACATCAGCATGACATTGTCAGTATGTGCTTATCTTAGTTTGAGCTGCATTACAGCATTGCTTCATCACTTATAAGCAGTTATTCACCCCAATACCCAACCAATTCAGTTCGATTCATTTTTTTCTATATACAGTTTATTGAATTTCAACTTTTATTCATGTCGAATATATTACATACGATTTACAGATAACAAGTTTTTCACCACATCGACCTCAAGAATACAACAAAATGTTATCCATCCAGCACCGAACTCTAGGTACTTTACAGATAACAAGTTTTCCTTATTTGTTTAAAGTCACAGGTCATTTAGGTACGCCGAGGCATCATGTCTTCCAGTTTTTCTTGATTCAGTGATTTTTTACCCTGATGCGAAGAAGACATTGGACACAATAAAAAGTTTCCCTCACATGAGTTTGGTCGAAGTCCAGTCGAACTTCAAATAGAAACTATGCAAGCAGTAAACTCATTGCTGGCCCTCACAAAACAAGATGAAGGTCTTCTTAGTACAAAAACACGATAAAAATGGGTCAGCAGACTCCCACTTCTAATCCTCCTGCTTCATTGCCATCACCGCCTCTCCTATAATCACCACCACCGAAAAGCTTGTTGAGATGAAGAGGGCCCAACCTTAGAATCCATGGTGACACATGAAATTAGCATATCTGCCCCGCAGATACACCTATCCCTGCATATAATGCCTTAACCCTATTTTTCCCAAGAGTGTGGCGACAGGCCCACCGTTCCTCGCCTTTTAAGATGAAGACATGAAATCTCCACTTATAGTAGAAATCTTCCTCAGCTTCAACCGCTTCTTCTTTTGATATGCCTTGGTACGTCGGAGGGATTGGAGGGGGTATCGACATTTCTAAGGAATGGTCACCAAAGTATTTCAACTTCAACCTCTGTATTTCAGACGTAATCTTCTCTTCAAGAACCATTCACCATCTTAGAAAAAGTTAAGCAAGCAAGAATTGTTTCAAAGATTTGCTACAGGTACTATTTATATAACCCTGTATTTATTGTGCAGGTACTTTTTCCCAAATGTCATCATTCATTACAAATATAACTATTCAAACGCAACCATCACATACATCCGTATCCACATTATCATTTAATACCCATCATTTCCCAATATCACATAACTTCCATCCAGTCAAGCGCCATCATTACTCCGTTTAGAATTTCAAACTTTTAGCACATTCTTTCTCGACCAAAGCCACTGATGAATTCAAGGTCGAGGGGGAAATAGTAGGGACTTATCCCTCGATCTCACTTAAAATCGAGCTCATGAAGCACAATTTTCCTTCATCTCAGGCTCACGTATTTTTAACACTTAACACTCCAGTCAACATTCCATCCAGCCCCACGAACTACTCTAGAACGTGAATCGAGCTAAATCCGAAAAATGTTATCCAGTCAAAGACACCTGTCTCCCACGAAATCGTCAGTAATTCTGTCAACCACCACTAACCGCATTATTCAGAAAATGTGTTCCAGCACGATGAAGAGCTGTGAGAAAAGCCTATATAAAGAAAAAGTTCCAGAAGGGACAGGGACCAGAAAAATTATACAAACTTTTTATTTACGAGATCAAAAGCATTTCTATATTTAGAGATCACTTGTAATAAAGATATCCATTTCAAGCAATAAAGATACTCTTACAATAATCCTCCATACGAGGTCGTGGTTTTTTACCTATTCAGAGTTTTTCCACGCTAAAAAAACCTATTTCTATTTCTTACTTTATATTAGAATATTGTTACAAGTTCATTGGTATGATAGCTAATTCTTAATCATTTCGAGCTTACAAAATTTGGCCATTACAATTACAGTGTATGTGAAGGTGGAAACATGTAAATTGTCGAATTCGATAATTTTCTGAGTGATTTCTAAAATCATCTATATGTATTATTGTCAAACTCGATAATTACATAGAATTATTGTCGAGATCGACAAAAACATTAAAAATAATCTAAATATTTCATGTCAATTTAACCTCAGACAAGTGAATGCGATCTGCTGAAGGAAACCATTGAACAAATAAAGGAGGTCATTCAACTAAATCATGTAGTTGACGAGAAATGTACACTAGAGTTCGCAGATCTGCCAAGGCAGTTAGATGTGAAGGTAAAGTCTTATGCAGATGTCATTATCATATCCATTGTTTGCTTGTTTTTTTGTTAAAATCCTAATTTTCCTTGTGAAATTTCTATTTGTAGATATTGGAGTACGAAAATTTGGAGGAAAAAAATACAAGATTGGAGGCAGAGCTGAGGCAAAAATCTAGCCTTGAAGACTGTTATCAAAGCTTATCTGTTGAGTTGAATAAAAAGGCAATGTGGTGTGTAGCTTTTAATAGTGTTAATTTTAATAACCCCAAATTACTAATAGTCTTCCATTTATCATTCTTGCATCTGGCATAATTATTTTGTTCCCAATGTTTGCAGTGTAAAGATAGCAAGTCATGAAAACGGTCAATGCGCTTTTGATGGTGCAGATAGACTTGCATCTTCCTCCAGCTACACCTGTGAGTTTACCAAAATTTACTATTGGTTTGTGGTTACATTATTTGTAAGTATGGTAATATTGTTCTTATGCTGAGTATTTTGAGCAGCTTGTTGTGCTACAATCACATCAGTCTGTGCTAGACGTAACCCTAGCAAAGAAGTATGATGACTTATTGTCTGCACATGAGGACGTTAAGAAGAAGTTGATTGCGAAAGATGATTTTGTAAGTCATTCGAAATGAATGAAATTAATTATAGTTAATGAATTGGAGTTTGTGTTTGATAATAGTGAATTTAAGTTTAATTTTGTGTACGACTTTTTTAGTTTGTGAATTGAAGTTTGTGTTTGATAATAGTGAATTTAAGTTTAATTTTGTGTACGACTTTTTTAGTTAGGGAATTGGAGTTTGTGTTTGATTTTCCAAAATTGGATGTAGTATTCATTTTGGATTCCATGCTCAATATCGGTTAACCCATGCTCAAAATCAGATGTAATATCCAAAATTACCATTAAATGAATTTAAGTTATATAGCTCATCTCTTTTATGTATTTGGAACAGATAATGAACTGAACATCCAAGTATAAGAAAGAAGCAACGAGATGTACGGAGGAAACTAACCATCTCGTAAACTCCCCTCCTCATCCTTCTTAATATTATGGAATGCTAATTTTACTGTTTATCCTAATATTGGCTATTTTTTCAGCTTAAGAAGTTGGTTAATGCTGAAGAGAGGATAAAGTCTTTGGAAGTAAATAACAGTGATGTGGTATGTCCTATTCCTAACTTTTGTGCCAATTTGAGATTGCTCTGTGTAATACATGGTTTGAAGTGATAATTGTCAAATTTGACAATATGAATTCAAAATCATGTTATTGAAATTGAATATTGTCAAATTCGGCAATTAAGAAGTGTATTTGGAGTTGTGCATGTAAAATATTGTTGAACTCGGCAATATAGGTAATGTACATATACATGTACATGTACCAAGTGTCTTTATCCGAATGTTGGAGTTTTTTTTTTAGCATAACAAACTAGTTAATTCTTAAGAGAGGAAGAAGACTTTGGAAGTAGATAACAGTGAATGGGTATGACCTATTCCTAACTCTTGTACCTATTTGAGATTATTCTATTTAATGCATGGTTTAAAGTCATAGTTGTCGAATTCGACGATTACCAACTGCATATTTTCGAATTCGACAATATTGGTAATATACATGTACACTTGCACAATATATTATTATCGAGTTCGACAATTATGGTACTGTAATTAGAATTATGCATATATAATATTGTCAAAATTGACAATATTACTCTAATATTACTGTTTGTTCTAATATTAGTTCTTGTTGCAAGAGGTTTGGCGTCAAACATTGAAGAAGGCACTCACAAGTAAAGGGATGGGAGACATGGGGGACCCAACATTTGAAGAACTTTTTGAGCAGAATGAAAGATTCTTCATAATAACACCGCAAAGTCCCAAGATAGATTTTCAAGAAGACTTGGTTTCCATGGCGGTAACTCTAATTTTTTTTAATATTGCTAGGAGGGAGAAAATGGCTAAGAAGAAGAAGATATAATAACTTTTATTGCAACCATGGACAAAGTATCTTCTAGATGTTCGTGGCATCGAAATCAGTGATAACAATTCTAGTTTTAGGGTTACCGCCTCGATTCAATAGCAGAGCCAACATAGATTCCCAGATGTAATGAAATCACTGAAGACCTTTCTCTGCAAGGACCTCGCATTCTGGAAGAGTATCTTCAGCCAAACATTGGGTATTCAATTCATTCCAGACGGTGAGAATGCGTATCAAATTCTATTGTAGGCGTATTCTTATGGTCATCAACATGTAGAGTATAGGCATATGGCACATTTACTATCCACTTATTATGAGAAGGTTGTGGTCTTCATTAGCCACAACATATACATTCTTGCCCCTCTTTTGGGCACGCATTAGAAATACTACTTTAAATGAGAAGAAGTTCCAGAATCTTCTTATGGATACTAATAAGTACTGGAGGTTTAGTTTGGGGGCAGACATCCATTACGTTTGCTTGTTTCCAAGGTTTGATGCACCAATACCTCCAGTTTCTACTCTTTTCTACGGTCATGCAAATCTGAAAATTCCTCCGGCTTTTGTGAAAGAACAACTGACTAGGTAATTTGATGTAAGGGTAAGGACCTTCAAGATAGTACTTAGAGAGCATAATATAAAGGGGTATAGAGTTAATGGCATGGTTGTTGTTGGTTTGTCGATAATCAAATAGGATTGTCGATCAAATGTTTGTATATCACAGTTATGTTAACTCACTGTTTATTGGTAGTATCCCTACATGGTTATCCATTTTTTGTACATGACAGTTCTGTTAGTTTACTGTTTGTATATCACAGTATATAATTTTTGGTAAAAGTTCCCCTTGTTGATTTATTTTTGTAATACATACATTTCTGTTAGGTCATATGAATCACATTTTTGACTGTACAAAGTATGTACATATTGTCTCTCAAAAATATTTTAACAGTGCACTTGAATCTAAAAAATAAAATATTGTCGATTTCGACAATACTTGTAGTGCATTGCAATGTATAATATTATCGATTTCAACAATTTTTGTATTGTATTTTGAATTATGCATTTGTAATATTGTCAGTTCGGCAATATTACAAAGTGTAATTAGAGTTATGGGTATATAATATTGTCGAAATCGACAGTTTAGTTAAATTATAGAGGATCTATTACATAACTCAACAATTTAATGCAGTATTTTCGACAATCAACAAATTCATAGAGGGCACACAAGGCCACACAATCCTTAAACTCCAAATAATTCATTGCTATTGTCTCCGTCAAATACTGCATTGCTGTTGTCCTAAATTCTAATTACAAAAAAAACATAATGTTGAATGAACACACTAATCTCTCAATAATAATCAAATACATATTTATTAGTCAATGCATGTGAACTCCTTCTGCTTTCCTAGATGTTGTGGTTGTCGGAATTAGATTGCAACGGCTGAACAAATTCCCCATTGTTGTCTCCTACATGAAACACATTATTGTAAATATGGCATAAATATAGAATGAAACACATTATAGAAAAATCATGGAGAATATGTCGTTTATGCATAGTGTCGAATATGTACTTACTTGATTATGCTTTCATCATTTTGAGAAGTGGGCATGTTCGTTTGTCATGGTTGTTGAGTATTCCACAACTTTTGCATGTTCTCTTTTTCTTCATAATAGCCTATTCCATTCCCCCTTTCTTGTGATTAATCTTCGCCCGTCCTTTTGTTTGAACAACGAGAGAGTTTAAAATCATAGTTCCAGACACCAGAGAATCGGTGACAGAAGTTGAGATGTTTTGTTGTGATGCATCTAGTTGTGTTAAAGACTCATCATAGTTTTGAAGGTAAGACTCAAGCTCGTCTAGCTTCAAAACTGTAAAATCAGAACTTTCTTTTATCTTTGAGGCCTTCTCAAATAAGTTTGATGCACGAAGGGATAGGTGGCTATGGCGTAAGGCATGTCATAAGTTTTCTCCTTCTAACTAACTTTTATCATACGACCTTGAAAACTTGTTTGCACCAATCGCCCACCTTATCATAATGAAAGCCTCTGGTATTTTGAGAATGTCGTATTTCTAGAAAACCTCCAGAAGGTGACAACATGGGAGTCCAACATACTCAAACAACTTGTATCCGCAATTACCATTTAACTTCTTTTAGTCTATTTCTAGCTCAAATGGCTCGGTACGACCACTATAGGACTTCACTGTAAGTTGCCGAACGTTGCCTTCTACGTGTCTTTCTATTACAGCGAAGCGAACAGCCTTGTCAAACTGATCCTGAAGTTTGTGGAACACTGTTCTTGTGTAAATCTTTGCAGCATCTTTCAGTAGAGCTTGATGATGACCAACTTGACAATATCTGTGTTCTGATGTAAAGTCTTTTGTACTTTCTCACTCATATACCTCTAAAAGGGAAGCCTCGTACTTGGTTACAAAACTATGCAACCCAGTTGTTATTGGCAACCAGCCATTAAAAAAGTTGTTTGTGGACTCAATCCGTCCTGTACTGCTCATCCCTGCAAAGAAGGTTGACCTATTCCATAATAGTATCCATCTTTGTCTAATATTAAAGATTCCTTGCATCCAAACGTTATCATCCAATTTATGTTTCTTCATTAGGTCCATCCACTTGGTTTCAAACTCTACAACTTTATAAGTATTGTGCATTATCGAATCTATATCTTCTTTGAATGTAGATGGTTCCCGATAAACATGGCCGATTTTCTCAGGAAATTTGTTTGTGATGTGCCACAGACAAAACCGATGTCTGGTGCTCGGGAAGACCTGGAAATAAACCAGAACTTAGAATGAAAGTGTCTCTGAATATTATATGATATTGTCGAATTTGATAATTTAGTAGTGTAATTGGATTGGAGTTAAGCTAGCAAATATTGTCGAATTCGACAATTAAACAACTGTAACTGGAGTAACAAGTATTCGTCAATATTGCTAATATAAAATCGATAATATACTCCAGTTAACAACTGTAACTGGAGTAATAAGTGTCGAATATTGTCGAATTTGACAATATTAGTAATGTAAAATCGATAATATATTCCAGTTAACAGCTGTAACTAGAGTAACAAGTGTCAAAGTACTTCTTTACCTTGGGAATAGTCGTGGCCATAGCTCCATCTTGATCGGTGATAATTGAAATAGGCTGTTTGTAGTTCATTGCCTTCAGCCAAGTCTGGAACAGCCATACAAATGTGTTTACTTGCTCATTTCTTAGCAGAGCACATCCGTATTGAATTGTTTAGTAGTGGTTGTTGATCCCTTTAAACGAAGTAAATGACATCTTGTACACATTCGTCCGGTAAGTAGTATCAAAGGTGACGACATCTCCAAATGCCTCATATGCACACCTTGAACGTCCATCGATAATTTTTTTTTCCAGTGCTCAGTCCTCATCATCTAATTCTATGTTAAAATAGAATATCGGATCTACAGTTTGTTTCTTCCTAAACCACTCCAACGCGGTTTGTGCATCTCCTCTGACTAGTCGTTCCTTACTTACTTTGGCATTGTGGTTGTAATAATCCCATTTGCTAAAGGTTCTATCTGGGAATAATGCCAGGACCTTGCTGACCAGAATATTGTAGAGCTCAAATGCCGTTGTAAGGTTTTGTGTTACTTCAGGAAAGAATCTGTTAACCTTCATCCGATACTGATTTCGAAGAGATATAAGTTTGTGGTTATGGATATCCGTGAAACTTGTAATAGCATATTTGCCTATTTTGGAATTCCAATTTATGTTCATCGTTGCTTTACACCCATACTTATCAGATGATCTTCTGTTGCCAGCTACGTCGCTACTCTCTGGATTCCTAAGGTTTTTCTATGAATAGCCATTACTCATACAACAAAAGTGGGCTCTGCCTATATCATCTGATCTCGAACGTTTAGTAGAATTGCGTATCATGGTGGAGAAACCCTGCCCTCTTCCATATCGTTCGTACCACAGACGTGCATCCTCTAAAGTATCATAATGCTGACCCTCGTATGGGGCTTCTGCCAAAAATAGGTCTATAATACGTTTATTTTCACACCTTTCTGGGGACTCTTCACGAATAACTTTTGACCAATTTTGATCGATGGAGTCTTCCATTATCGATCTGACTAACCAGTTTATACATAAAAGAAACGATTGTGAGTTGTAAGTAATTGAACAAAATATCACAAACCAAACACAATTCAAGTCCAACACATGTTCATTTCATAATTCTTCATTACATCACATGATACAAAAGACAGAATACAAAATATAAATAATCACACACAAAAACTAATTGTACCACACAAAATTTCTTCTTGACTTAACGAATACTACAACTACTTTATTACATGTAACTGCCAGCAACATTTCAACCAGAATACCTAAATAGCAAATCCTCAACCGCCACCGGCAGAACTGGAGCCTTCCTTCCTAACCAGTTCCCTGGCCCAGACCACAAAAGTTGCTTTCTGTGCCATTGGATGCATGATAACCGATCGTAGCTGATAATGCAAATGGAAATCCTTCCTCCTCAATGCTGCCTGAGCCTCGCCCATTCCTTCGTAGCTCACCCCACACGGCGGCAATGGTGGAACGTTTAGATTAACCGAGCTAAAATAGCGCAACACTAGTTCGCCATACAACTGCTTAGTATGGTGAGAAGCAGCCTCCCGACGACTCTAAGACCTCGTCTTCAGCATCGCCGCTCACTCTGCACAGTAATATTGTCGAGTTCGATAATTTATCTACTGTGCCTCAAACATTCATATATAATATTGTCAACTTCGACAATTCAGTTAGTGTGTCTCCAATTGTCATATATAATATTGTTGAATTCAACAATTATTGTAGTGTATTTGAGGATCGTACTACTGATATTGTCAAATCCGACAATTATTTAGTCTCAGTTTAGTGTTATGCAAATAAAATTATTGATTTACACATTACGCTCATGGGACCCACCTGCAAGTAATCAATCAAAGACAAATTACACTGGAGATTACTTTGTTATAATAAATTTCACAAGGATTAAGTATGGCAGGGGAATACCATTCTTCTAACAATTTCACAACATCCAAGTGTACTGCTGTCGAGTAAGGATCATAAAGTACTTGTCGAGTAAGTGTACTATTAGCAAGGGTGTCAGAGTTCTTTGGAGAGATCTATTTTACCTCTAATGACAGAATTACTTCCCTTTCGAGACTAAAATTTTACCTCTAATGACAGAAATTGTAAGCAAGAGTGTGTGATATGAGAGAAAAAGAAAAAGTGAGAGTGATATGAGAGAGAGAGAGAGAGAGAGAAAGAGAAAAAAAAGACTTAAGTAATATGAGTGGTGGGTGTTCGAATTTGAAATTTCTGAGAGTGAGAGAGAAAAATGTCTGCCAGCTAGAGAGAGTAGGGTAGGTAGGACCCAACATTTTTCTACCTCATTTCCCTTATAAGAAATCACCAAATTTTGAGAGCCACTCATCTCTATTGGATGAGTGGTTGTGGTTGAGTGAGACTTGAGTATTTGATACTTGAGTGTCTCTAAATCCTTTCATACATTATTTGATATGTAGCTATCTTGGTACGTAACAACAATAGTATGAGATCCTTCCATAAAAGTTGTGTGCTAAACAAGCTTTGTGGGCTTGGGTTAAATCAAATCGTGACTTGCTTAGAAGATATCACATCTCAAAGTTAAACCCTAGCCTCCGCTTACAACACTAAAAATTCTTTTCTTGTTCCAGAGAGAGATTAAGAGATTACCACCCATACTATACAGGAGAGAAAGAAAGAGGCACTCCATCCTTTACTTTCACCTCACCATAAAAATCAAAGAGAAGACATCAACCCCTAACAATTTTAAAGAAGAGAAGGAAGAAGTGAACTTTCCGTGCATCAATCATAGGAGTTGCTGGTGTAATTGTGACATTTGATTGATTATAAACCGATGTCTTAAAAGACTCGCAAGCGCACGGTGTACCGTTGAGTATAAAGAAAAGCGGGGTCGTATCCCAAGAGACTTGTGGTGCGATTTGTGTTTCGTGCTACTAATTTTATCCAATAAGAATGGCTTTTTTATGTGTTTGTTTTGAAATAAAAAGAAGAAAGAAACAAATTGCAAGATAAATTGGAGTGGAAACCAAGGCATCGATTCCACTCCAACCCATGTAGTCCACGAGAAAGTATCTTTGATTAAAGTACTAATTAATTCCCGTACCATGTATCCTTGGTCGAGTATACCACTACACCAAAATCCTAAATTTGCCACGGTCTGATTTTTGATTTTCCACAGACATTGGCTATGGTAACTTTAAGACAGACCTTTACTCTGGCAAATTGATTTATTGTCTGTGGTAATTTTCTATAACCTCTTTCCTCAAGATTTTTTTGTGTCTTATATGTTTGAGTTAAAAGGGTTAGTGGGGCAACTACTCGGTGACTTCACTTACAATCTTGAATCTATGGATTCTAGATTCTCCTTTCTCAAAATTTCTTCCATTTCTGCTAAAGTTCAATCGATTTGAAATTCTTAATCTATTTGGGTTTGTCATACGGAATGCAGATTTATTATTCTCAGGTCTTTATTTTCCCTAATGGAACCCTTCTTTCCATTTGCCCTCACTCTAAAACTCTCACCCTCTCTCTGAATTGTCCCTAACTTTATTTGTAGCAGATTTTTAGGAAGATGGCCACAACAGATTGTTAGATGTGTTCCAGATTGTAAGTTAAATCTCTTTATCTCTCTAATTTCTAGTTTTCCTTTACCAAATTTTTGTGATTGAGTAGCATACAGACTACCGATTTTTATTAGAATCAAAGTTGAATTTGGGGTTTTGTTGTAGTATAAATCAAACTTGAAGAGCCTCCAATTGGTGCTATAATCTATGGATTTTTTGGGTAAGAAATTGGATTTCTAGCCTCAATTCCATATTTTTTTATCTATGTCTATAAATCTTACAAAAAATAGTTTTTTTCTCTCTCTATAATTTCAGCAATAACATATAATTTCGAATTATAGAGGTTCAGTTCATTCTAATTACTGCTCCACACACCACTTTCTTTCTGTGGGTAACTCCCCAAATCATTGGGGTATGCTTAAGTTCTTCCTTTTAAAATATTTTGTTTTAATGTTTAACATGCTCCATTTGCTCGCTTTTGATGTTTGCCTTTTGGTTTACATGTGCTTATTGTGCATTTAAAAGAATATGATTATTAGTTGCTACTTGCTTGTAGTTTTGACTTAACCCCTGAAAATTATGGGGGTATCTTATCTACAGGGTGTCCTTTGAACTTTGAATACTTTGTGCCCTCATGTACTTTGGTGGATTCTACGTGTCATCATTGAAGATCCCCCAGCTGCCATCTTTATGTACATGAGCCGCATAGGAAGTTTTCTTTATAAGTTCTAGTATGAATTTTCAACTCTCAAATCTTGAAGGCTTACTTGCATATTAAGTCATTGGAGTATTATATAAGGCCATGAAGGTAATCACAACTATTTTTCCCAGTTAGATTGATGATATTACTCTCCCCCATGATGGTTGATATTTAACACAATTATCGGCTTACGGATTGTTAATGCAATTGTCTTGAGTTTAAGTATAGTTTTTTTTAGGTTAAGCTGGGGTTGAAGCAGGCCCCCCTGCTCTATAAAACTAATAGAATGTACAAAAGTGGGATCTCAGTGAAGTGGAGATGCCCATAAATAGAAAACTATCCTAGAGAGAAACTCATAATATATAGATCACAATCTTATGAACACTTTTCATCTAGCATCATCTCTAATAATGTTTACCAGATCATTAGGGAATGTACCTGGGTCAAAAATTTGAACTCCATCATTAGGTGGGTTGTTTGCCATGTATTTTGCAGCCTCATTTGTTTTTGTCATCACATGGATCATGTCAAAATACTCCATTTGTTCCTTAAGCAGCTGAATGATCTTGGTGATATGTTTGCTCTTCCATGGCTTGTTAGTCTTTCCTTTGATGTAGTTCATACACTGAATTGAGTTAGTATCAATAGTCACCCTTCTGAAGCCTTCGACCAGGAAAATCTCCATTTATAACTTGATACTTTGCATAGTGTAAAATGCTTCATCCATTCTAAGTTCAGACCCACAATAAGCTACCTTACAGCTACCAGTTCAGTCCCTCAGAGTTCATCAAAGTACCCTTTACTCTTACAGCAGCCAGCTACATTGAGAATAATATATTCATTATTGTTATGTTTCCAACATCAAAGAGTAGGTTCTCTACTTTTAACCTTTGAGTGGATGTCCCAGAAATAACAGATCCTTCTGCTGCTATTAGTGTTAGCAACATTTATGATTTTGATTTTGAGCAGAAACTTAAGTTAATTGATCACATTGTTGAAAATGGTCATAGCTGGTTTTGTAGTGCTTCTGAATAATCTGCCATTCCTTTCTATTCACAGATGGTAAATAAGTGTCTGAAAGGCTGCAATAAGAATGTTAGACAATATTTCTTTATAATTCAAGCTCTTAAGCCAGTTAGATTCTATAGTAAAGCAGCGAAGATTTTTGTCAGTATTGCTTTTCAATAGATACATGTTCCATAAGTTTTTAACTAGCAGACATTCCATCATAAAATGGATAATACTTTCTTTATGTACCCCACAAAAAGAATAGACTAACTGGCTAAGAACCCTCTTCTGGAAAAGTTTGGTTTGGGTTATAAGAGCACCACTAAAAGTTTCTACATGATTTGATTACTTTTAGGAGTTTGCTAAATTATTCCGGCACAGGTTATGCCAGTCCACTTTGAGCTTTTTCAGTCTCAGTGCTTCATAGGCAGATGCCATGGAGTACTCCCCATTAAGGGTAATACTCCACACAGCAGAGTTTCTAGATGTAGCACATATGGGGGTAGTTAAGTGGTCTTCCATGATCTCATTGCCTATTGTACAATTAGTGTGGTGAGTGACCTTCCACTTTTCTCAATAATATTAGATAAAGTATATCTTAGGTTAAGAGTGTAGTCATACCCGAGCCTTTGATCAAAAGATTCCAAGAGAATACATGAGGAATACTAAGGATCCTTCCAAAACATATTAAACTTACTATCCCCAATACTATGTTTAATGATTTTCTAATCCTCATCTCTAGTTTTTAGAATGCTCCTCCATACCCAAGAACATTCCTTTAGAATTTTCATTTCCCAGAAATGTTTTCCTCTCAAAAGATGGGTTGAGACCCACTGGACCCACATATTCTCCTTCTTTAGATTATGAACACTACACCAAAGAAGTACCAATGTGGGTAGCAGAAACATGTTGCCCTATTACAAAATTACCTTTAGAGATGGATCATAAGATCAAAACGAATTTACCTTGTACTCTGTATTTAATCCCTATACTTGACCTTGCAGTAGTTTTAGAATTAAGTTTATAAGTCTAATATTATACGAATTTGATGATTTGATCCTTTCAATGCTTAACATACAAGAATACTAGTGACCTATGCGCGCATTTAATATTAGGGCCTCATAAAATATTTACTTACATCATAAATGAAATTTCTTCTAAGGTTTGAAATTTCTTTCCTTGATTTTTTGTGTAACTTCATGCCAAACATGAATAACCTTATGCGCAATTAGTTCTTAGTTGTTGTACAATGAGAATAAACAGTGTGAAGTTGTATTAGAGGCTATTCCCTTGTTACATAGATGCTTTTCTAACGTGGATGACACTGCTTTTATTTTGAAGTTAGATATACATATCTTGTTGGGTAGTAGCCATTCATTTAATGTCTGAACTTGAATATTATATATTGACTATCGAGGTATTAGATACAAAGACATGCAGAGCCCTTTCAGGCAAAGCTAGCATTGATTATTGAATAGGTAAACATATTTATTTTGTTGTTATCCCTCTAGCATTGTTGTATGTAGCTATATACGTTTATGCACACTTTTAAATGTAAACCGTGGGGGTTGTCTTTACAGGACTGCCTTGGTTGGTATTCTTGAAAAGGGCAGGTTGCCTTCACTTTGTGCCGGTTGGGGCGCGGTCCTTTGCAGAAATATCCCTCACTTCATTATCAAGGTAACTTTTTTTGACAATATGAGACTACTTTTTCTGACAATATGCCACATATGGGTACATCTTCTGCTGAGTTACCATCTTCTTTTGCTCCTCGCAGGCATCACTCCTCGCTCGTTCGTGCTCTACAGTTCTTATCTACCAAGATGGATAAGGGTTTGAAGGAGGCTACCGATCTGTGTAAGGACTTCAAGAAACTTCAAGCTTCCATTACTTGTGAGAGGGGCTCTGAGATGTCGTAGTTGTTAGTTTTTTACTTTTTTAGGGTTTTGGGGTTGTCTTTCGATCTTCCTTTTTAGGTTTTGGGGTTGTCTTTCAATCTTCCTTTTTAGGTTTTGGTAACCCCGTCTGACTTGTGCTATCTGACTTTTCTAACTCTTTGCTTTGCTATATGCACTTGTTATATCATGTTTATGTATTTTTCTTATTGGTTATACTTTTTTGTGGTTTCGTCGTATATCCTATTATTCTGTTACATTTACGGCGATATGATTCCTTTTTGTTTGTCTATGGTGTTGAGACAGGTTTATGTTATTATGTTCACTATTTTATTGCTATATTTTTTTTTCTTTCTGTCATCGTACGAATTATTGGACATTGATGCTTCATTGCTTATTTGTGAATTTTTTTTTTGAAAAAATGAAAAAAAGTTACCACGGACTTTTTTGTGGTAAATAAATAGCCACAGATTAAGATTGCATCTTACCTTGTTTCATAACCCGGTTTATATCCGTTACAATAAATTAACCACAGATTAAATCTGTGGCAAAACAGTATCTTAAGCTCGGATAAAGTCCGTGGCAAAAAAATTGCCACACACTTTTTACTACAGGCCTCCACCACAACTGAAGTCTGTGGCAAATAACATTTTACCACAGATAGAGTCCGTGGTATTTTGCTTAAATTGGTGTAGTGTACACGATCCTTACAATGAATAAAAAATTAATGTTTAAGAATTCTTGATAAATCAGCTTACATAACAATGGTCATGTTGAGTAAGGTGGACTACTTTCGTTTCTCCATGTTCTTAACCAATCTTGTTATGGTCAAACAAGATGGCTGATTAGTTTCTTCATTCCTCCAAATCCTAGCTATGGTTAAGCATAGAAAGAATGAATGAAGGAATGAAGGGTTCGAACTTGAGCCAGGAGAGAAAGAAATTAATAATACTCAAATTAAAGTTACTTCTACAACTAGGCTACATTGGGTTGGAGCTTTCTCTAGCCTTGGCTAAGAGGTTTATCTACTCATCCTTTCGATCATCGCCATATTACTAAATTATCACAATAAAGAAAAATGACATGAAAAGAAAAAAATAAGAATAATTTTATTGTTTTGTACCTTTGATATTACACTCTCCAAGATGTTTTCTCATAGGTGGGTTTCCTCTCCTATTTATAGAGTATAAGAGGGTTTACAAAATATCAACATAAATGAGAAATTCCCTAAACAATGCCTTCCATTATACACAAAATATAAGAGCTTTAAAACTCCATAGTCTATGCCTTGGCCTATGCATAAAATTATATGACTTGATGAACTCCATCAATGCCTCTTCAATGCTCCTCCATGAGCCTTTGGTTGACAACTTCAAATGAGAATCATTGTTGGAGTGCATCACCCTTGTTCTTTGTTGAAAATTGGAAAAATGTACGACTTGTTTATCATGTGTCTGATTTCTGTAAATATAAGAAAATCACTATTAGTATCACATTCATTTAATAAATGACTAAGTAGATATAAATTTAGGAGTTGTACAGGTAAATGTTACGCGTCTATCAAATACCCCCGAACTTATATTTTGCTGGTTCTCGAGCAAAAGTAAATAAAAATCTATTTTCGCATATCACACGGTTACATTTAGCGTATGCAACACAAGTCGTTAAACCCCCAGGTTCCCCCTGGTGGATAAGTGTTGTCTCGTGAGGGTTTTCAGTGATTATACCCACAAAAATCGAAAATGACACTTTGGCAATTCTAGATTATAAATAACTTATTTCATGTCAACTTATCCTTATTTTGCTATAACAAGAAAATATTATGACAAAAAATTCCCTAAAACTCGATATTTCCCAAGTGTACCATAAAATATCATTTTCAAAATCCAAAAATTGACATACTACCTCATACTTAGTAAAAGATTCAAATATTTTTCCTTAGCTATATCTTAGTGTAGTGAAGATAGTATTATAACACAATACATTATATAGAATAGTTGAGTCAGTGTTTGGTAGTCTAGTATTTATTGGAATAAATTCATCGGTTAGTTCGACAAGTGCCTTAATCAATTCGTTTTTCTGGTAAATTTTTTTTTTTTTACAAGCCCTTTTTTTCTTTTCATACATGGATTCTTAGTGAAGCCTCCATAACAAGGAGTTTCGGTCGACAATCTCTGCCAGTTGGCTAAGGTTACCAGGCTTTGGAGCCCCTCTTGACCTAGACCCAGGATTCTCACAAGTAATACTTTTCTTACACCCTTCACATAGTTCATGGTCATACTCGAGATTGGTGATAATTTTTCTTCTTTTAGTTCTTAATCATGAGAGTATGCCTTGCAGCGTGAAAGTTTAAGAACAAGTTTGGCTTTTCTTCATACTTTTAGGAATGAACTTATTCTTAGGCAGTTGTCTCCCTTGGAGCGAATTATTCCTAACATAAATGCTAAATTTTTCATATTCTGGTCAAAAACTCTGTTGAAGGTATAGGTAGTATAACTATAGTGAAATGCAAGTTTTGAAAATATACCAAGAACAATTTGAGTTTTTCGCTAATATCAAGGTAGTACATCAAGTTTAAGAACATGATAGATAAATACTCTAGTGTACACTAGGTAAAATATCAAAGTATTTTGGGTTTTCCAATCAACATATCATTTTGCCTAAATAAAATTAGTCTAAGTGCTATAAATTTGCCACAAAATATATCATAAATTGCCAAATACTCTTTATCAAAATGTATATAAAATATAGTTTTTCTTTCCCCAAACTTAAATAAAACATTGTCTTCAATGTTTGAAAACAAAATTTAATACATGGAATGGGAAATAAAAACTGGAACTTCTCACGGGAATGTGACTTGGGTTGCTTCCCAGGAAGTGCTAAGTTTTACTGCCTTTAGCCAGACGAATGTACCCCCAAACTTGAATATCGTGATATAGGTCTAAAGGGGTACAAAGTACAATAATTAATGAATTATCCGGGTTGCAAGTTCTCCTTAAATAATTAAGGAACACCAAAATTGTCCTTATCCTTGAATAACCAAATCATAAAAAAATAGTGGTTCTCCTTATTTATACCTAATTGTGCTTATGCAATCATGATACATAAAAATGACTTAGAGTCTAATCCCCCAGGATAAAGATTTTCCTTATTTAATTTATGGGGAATTTCACTTTAAGATATTTTACAAGATATAACCCCATACACCAAAAATGTATCTTGATATTCATCATTTTCCAAAAAGTGACTTGAACCATTAAAGTGATGTCGATCGTGTGGTTGTTGGTCGGGCTCAAGTTCGTATGACTTAGTTGCAGGTGATAATGCTTGTACTATTTTAAGAATTACAGGTGTAGTAGCATATTCCCCAGATTCGACAAGAGTAAGCCAACAAAGCGTAGTCGAAGACAGCCATACGTGATCGAAGATAAATAGCCTTCGAGAAGATACCTCAAGTCCTCGACCTACCAAAAGTAGCTATTGTGCTTGGACAAGAAAGAGCTGCTAGAGATCTACGAAGTTTGCCCACTCCCCCCGGAATAGAAGACTGTATCTTTCTTTTGGTAAACTGCTTGTATCTACTATAAATATAGGCAAAAAATAAATTATTCAAGGACCGCAATCCACAACTCTACTATCCTTATTTCCTAACCCTACTACTACTCAAAACTTGTAATAACTAGCAATATACTAGATTTTACATCAAAATCCTCCTCGAGGTCGTGGTTTTTCTCAGCTTTTACTGAGTTTTCCACGTAAAATCTTGTTCATTTAGCCTTTTATTGCATTTCTCCTTGCGAATAAGTATTAGCGAAGATTCTCCTTCCGAAAAATATGCTATTACAATTGGCGCCGCCTGTGGGAATTACCATACTTTTCTTTACCAGCACAGATCTAAAAACCTCCCGATGACAAACATGAACCTGAGAAGCCATTTCAGCACCGTGAAAGAATAAAAATTAATCCGGTACTAGAAACGGTCGACCTGCACGGTGCAGTAATCGAGCTTCAGAAATAAATGGCTACAGAAAAAACTCAAAGATTGGAGGATCAGCGTATCCACGCTCAAGCTCTTCAAGCAGAGAGAGACGAACGAAGAAAAGTATTAGATCAATAGAGTTAAGCACATCAGAAAGAAATAGAGAGACTGAAGAGGATACAATATCGACTCACTGGCCGCCAGACGTCACCTCCGCTTACCCGAAGCGATCATAAATTAAGAGCAATTCAGCGCGATGATCAACCAAGAAAAGACGAGTTACGAATTTCTCGATCCAGATCCAGGAATCCAAATTGGGCTTCTTGATATTTTGGTTTAGCATCCTATGCATCGACAACTCAAGGAAGTCGATGCACGCATCATCAGACTCCCCCGCCACCCGGAAGTAGACCAATTAGGGATCGATTGGGACTAGAAGGATAGAGAGATTTTTTTTCGCAAGTCTCAGCCTTACCATTTCCCCCGTAACAGTTCGCCACCTTGGACGACCTAAACAACAGGATCCAGACCATAAACTCTGATATCTCATGCCGAAGATCTGCGCTTGATAGAATTGAGACAAACCCCATCTCCCCCCATCTCGAAGTCATGCCCATACCAAAGAATTTTCATATGCTAAAGTTTATTCAATATGCAGGACTCACTGACCCACTCACCCGTGTCTGACACTTTAATGCCGCAGTTGGATTATATTCCAAACTCGACCATATGTTGTGCTGGCTATTCAATATGAGCCTAATAGAAGAACCTCACAGATGGTTTCATACAATCCAAGAAGGTTCCATCACCACCTTTAATTAGTTGTAGCGTTTATTCGAGTTGAATTATGCTCACGCGAAAGAACGAGAGATTACAGTGGATTCCTTGTTTTTCTTCGAGCAAGGCGCAAAAGAAACCTTGGCAAGATTTTATAAGTATTTCTTATAAGAAGCTTAGAAAATTGGGAATTCCAATCCCAAAATAGTCGTTCCAGCCTACACCTCCGCCCAACACATCGATTCTAAGGTTCGAGAAGAGCTCACTCTACAGAAGCCCAAAACGATAATAGAAATGATTGATGCAGTTAATAACTACATCGAACTAGAACGATCCAAGAAGGACAAAATAAAAAGTTATTCTGCCATCCATTCTTAACTCGCCACTTCTTCTCCTCCCCAAAAGTCGACCACTACTGAAGCACCCAAACAACATGGCTGGAACGTCGACAATAATAGGAGACCCTACAGAAAAGATGGAAGACCCGATAGGCCAGTACCAGTTCTACCCCCAATGACAATGACTCTCTTTGCTATCTTACCAATGATAAAGGGAGATGAGTGTTATCAAGCACCACGAACAATACCCGATCTCCCCAATAAACCTTAATGTAAGTATCATAATGTGCATAGTCATGAAACCGATAACTGTTACTCTCTCATTTGAATCTTTCATCGCATCCTTTTAACAGGAAGGCTTCGTAATTATGTCCTGGATATCCAAAAGTTCCTCGAGGATGAAACAAAGAATAATGATGTTGAGAAAAATCAAGGCCAAGGAAAGTTTGCCACCTGTATATGATCGAAATTGAAAAAGGAAAGAAAAGGAAACAAGATGATCAGATTACATCCCATTGCAAAATGACCTCCTTAGAGAAATCAGCAAAACTTCTTCCAAGCTCGAGCAAATCAAAGAGTCCATACCATATAACCTTCGAGGACTGTGGCACCAACCACGTGAAATACCCTTACGATGACCCTCTCGTTATTATGCTAAAAGTCAGATAGGACTACTTACATACGCTTCTCATCGATACTGGAAGTGCGACAAATGTATTGTTCTGAAGAGCAATTGAAGTCCTAGGCCTCAAGACTCAGTGAAAGCATCAACAATTACAATCACCGGCTTTAGTGGCTCAAAAGAATCAACCACCGGAGAAATCACTATGCCAGTTAAGGCTGGACCAGAAACAACATTCGTAAAATTCCTTATCATCGATGATGAGTCCAAATATTTGGGAATTTTGGGACGTAGCTGGTTGCATTTGATCAAAGTAGTACCTTCTACTTATCATCTAGCATTACAATCTCTAACAGATCACGAAATCTATAAAAACAAATGTAGCATTACAATTTCTAGCATCGTGGCAGTCCCAAAGAAAAATGGAAAAATCAGGGTTTGTGTTGACTTCACAGAACCCAACAAGTTTACTTCCAATGATAGTTTTTTGCTACCACTGATTCTTCAACTTCTCGACTCCGTCACTGGGAATGAACATCTTTCTATGATAGACGCAGCCTTCAGCTATAACCAAGTTCTGCTCGCCGCAGATGATCAGGAAAAAACAACCTTCATTATCGAAAGAGGTCTTTACTACTAGACAATGATGCCTTTTGAGTTAAAGAATGCATGAGCTACTTACCAAAGGCTTGTGACTTAAATGTTCAAAGATCATTTCGGCACAATTATGGAAGTCCAGGTCGATGATATGATCACTCCAACAACCTCCAAACCACTTTCGATATCCTTCACAAATACCAGATGTAACTCAACCCAGAGAAATGCCAATTTGGAGTCGTATCTAGTAAATTCCTGGGACACCTGGTCAGCAAAAGAGGAATCGAAATTGATCTTGCGTAAATCAAAGCGCTCATCGCGATGCTATCTCCGCGAACAAAGAAAGATGTCCAAAAATTTACAGGCAAGATTGACGCTCTTCACAAATTTATCTCAAAGTTATCTGATCGATGCAAACTTCTTTACCTCCTTCTTCATGGAAATCTCACTCCTCTTTTAAAGAAATAGCACAAGGAATTCATTTGGACTCCTGACTGTGAGTTAGCCTTCCAAGAACTTAAACTATACTTGGGGAGTCCTCATATCATGAGTACTTCAGTTGATGGCAAAATACTGATAATGTACTTATCCACGACTGAAGACTCAATTAGTTCCGTCCGTATTCGAGAAGATAGAGGAGTAGAAAAATTGATCTACTTCATCAACAAAATACTCATGCCTACTGAAAAAGGATACACAATGACAAAAAAATAGCTACTCGCCTTGGTCTACAGTTCTCAAAATACTCCTTACTTTTAAGCTCATCCCATCAAGATCATCACCAAGTTTCCCTTCAAACTGGTACTCTCCAAAAAAGAAAAATCTTAAAGAATCCAGCAATTGTCTATTTTTCTCGGCGAATACGACATCTCTTTCGAACCCCAGATATCAGTCAAGGGACAAGTAGTAGCTGACTTTTTGGCAGACTTTCGGTCAAAGACCCCGATTAGGAAGAACTCAAAGAAATCGTCACAAATGACTCAATAGTAGGACCAGACGCATGGTCCAAAAGTTCAGGTTGGCGACTTTTTACAGACGGATCAGCTAGACCACAAGGATTAGGAATTGGCATCGTCCTCGTTATACCTTCCAATCATCGTATAGAGAAAGCTATCAAACTAAACTTCTATACCACCAATAATGAGACCGAATATGACGGAATCCTACACAATCTAGGTCTCGCACTTACACTCGGAGTGGAAGAATTGGCAGTCTACGTTGATTCTTTACTTGTGGCAAATCATTACAACAAGACAATCTGCACAATGGGAAAATGGTCGATTATGCAGCCCTGGTCGAAGAAAAGATGAAAAAAATTCAAACACACAACAATCTTTTACTTACCTAGACAAGAAAATCGGTATGCCGACGCATTAACTTACATCGCTGCCATGCTAGGGGATAGTGAAAAAAGATTTTTTGACAACGAAATTATTGAGCATTCCAGTCTCGATATACTGTCAATACTGCAGATCACCATTGCTGAAGATGAAAACTCTGAAGACTAGAGAAGGCCATTCTATGCATACCTCAACTCCAACGAAGAAGCCCGATCACTTTTGGCCAAGTGTCCCAGATTCACAGTCTAAGATAATATCTTATATCGCATCACAGGAGGGGGACCACTTATCGAATGCATCTTTCAAAAACAAGTTCAGATCAAAATTAGAGAACTTCATGAAGGTATTTGTGGCGCACACGTTTCAGGAAGATCATTAGCCCAGCGCCCATTCACACAAGGACTATACTGGCCCAAGATAAGATAAGATTACGATGAATTTGTGAGTAAATGCTACAAATGCCAAATCCACGCTAAAGACATCAAAAGCTCATCCCTTGACTTGTATATTAGCAATATCCTCTGGCCATTCAAACGATTGGGGATCGACATCATTGGACTTTCTATCCAGTATCGAGAAACCAAAGATTTTTCCTAGTCGCCACTGATTACTTCACAAAATGGTTTGAATTAGTTCCTCTATGCCATACCAATGAAGATGAGGTCATCAAGTTCCTTTGGGTGTACATAATCACCAGGTTTAGCTGCCCACAAATGATATGCTCCGATAATGACAAACAATTCATTAGCGCAAAAGTACTTACTTTCCTTCATAAATTCAAAATCCAACTATCAACATCCACATCATACTACCCTCAAGGAAACGGATAGGCCAAAGCCATTAACAAAAACATTAAATCAGGTCTATGCAAGTGTCTCGATGAGATGAATGGCAGGTGGGTCGATAAATTTCTTAGTATTCTCTGGGCCTACCGAACCACTCCCCGAGTTTCAACAGGCTGCACTCCATTCATGATGGCCTTCGGTACTGAAGCAGTCATACCTTCAGACCTTGAACTACTGAGTACCTGAAGGAAAGTCACCGATGACGACAACGAGCTCGGTCTCCTCTCTAATCTTAACTTGATCGAAGAGACCCGAGACAAGGCCATTGTAAACTTTGGACGATACCACGACACATTGAAAAAAACATTCAATAAAAAAGTTTGAAAACAGAAATTTAGTATTAGAGACCTTGTCCTTCGATGGATCCAAGATAGTACTCGGCCTAAAAATTTAGGAAAATTATCAAAAAATTGGGAGGGGCCATACATTGTCAGTGATAAGATAGATAGTGGAACTTACTGGCTGATGACTGAAGATGAAATACAACTCGAATATTTGTGGAATACAACCCAACTAAAACTGTTTTGCAGATAAAATACTCTAACCATTTTCATCAATTCAAATAAACAATCTTTACTATCACTTTCCTCATTACTATTTTTTACCTTCATCTCGAACCATACTCGATAAGTATGCATTAGACAATCAATCATCATTACTAATTTGACTTGATCTCGATCTATATTTGATAAGTATGCATTAGACAATCAATCATCGTTACTAATTTGAATTGATCTCGATCCATACTTCATAAGTATGAATCAGACAATCAATTATCGTTACTAATTTGACTTGATCTCGATCCATACTTGATAAGTATGCATCAGACAATCAATCATCGTTACTAATTTAAATTGATCTCGATCCATACTTCATAAGTATGCATCAGACAATCAATCATCGCTACTAATTTCACTTGATCTCGATCCATACTTAACAAGTATGCATTAGTCAATCAATCCTCTTTACTATCTAGAATTGATCTCGATCCATACTTAACAGGTATGCATAAGACAATCTATCAATCATTACTATCTTGACTTGCCCTCGATCCATACTTAATACGTATGCATCAGAATGTTAATAGTCTGTACAATCTTTGATAGATCTCAATCCATACTTTATAAGTATGCATCCAAACTATCATTCAATTTATGCGAGCACTATACGAATACAGGATATTCTACTTCGCATTCCTTACTTATCGAACAAATAATAAACAACTTTTGTTCTTCTCGAATTTAAATCCAGATACCCATCTAAGGATACACATCTGGTACTCATTCTCATTACTTTCCATTTCATGGCCATCAATTACTTATCACACCAACAAGCGTTGCTCCCTTATCTAATACGATCTATAATCACATTCGACAATATCGCTTTGCCGAATTTGCTACCTAGCATAATTCACAAAATATATACAACAAGTTTTCATAAAACATTTTCTCCAAAATAAATATCCATCATTCAACATACCACATGCATAAAATTATTTTGGCCCCACAACCATTTTTACATACTTCCACAGATATAATACTGCTTACACAAATTTTTTATACTACAGGAGAAGATATTACTTCATCCACATTCAGAAAACCTTCAGGTACAGGAACATCTGCTAGATCCCCAGGACGCGAGACATCAGCTTCCATCATTACCACATCCTCGATGACTTTCGCCTCACCATGAACTTTGGGAGTCTCCGACACTTCGACTTCTAAACTTGAATCATCGAAGAAAACACCACCAGACTTCACCAACCACTTGTAAAAGTTTTTCCTCACCTCCAACTCCACATACTACCCTACAAAATGGGCCCTCACTTCCTTACATCTCTCCAACTTCTCTGTATTCAACTGAGCCCTAACCTCGTCAAGAACCTTGCCCTGCTCCAGCTCTATCACCTTTCGCGCGTCGGTAACCTGCTCCCTTACATCTTTCTTAAAGTTTGCTTTTTGCAATGCCAAAGCCTCCAATTTTTCTTTTTCCAAAATTTTCTTCGCTTTATGAAGCGCAACATCCATAACCTTTTTTGCTTCCAGCCAGCTTGTTGGCAGTACTGATCTAGCAAGTCAAGTTCTGGCGTATAATTATATAGATAAAGATTTGATCGAGGAGAAGGATGGGCTGTTGCTGCCAACAATGGGATCTTTGGCTTTCGTCAGCAACTTCTTGATCTGCATTATATTCATAAATTAAGTATTCGAATCACTTACTAGTTTCTTTAATCGAAGCAAGGCAGTAAAATTTCTCACCTTCGACATATTTTGCTGGCCCTCGCCAAGAAAAGAAATCAAGCTATCAGTCCCCACCAAACAGTCATCCAACTCCACCTTCAGCTCATCCATCCCTGATGCATACGAGTCCATTGTCCTCTGAACTTTAGTCTCAGACTCTTCGATGAATTTATTCTACGACGTCTCACCACTCCCTCTCTTCTTCGGGAGCACACTCCCCACACCCCGTGGAGGATGCCCATCTACCACAACAACCGGATAAGCGGTACCAGTAACCTCCTCCATTGTCAACTGTCGAATAGTCCTCTTGTGAGGATGCAGCAGAGGAACAACTTGGCTCGCCACCCTTTTCTTCTTACTCTTTCCCAGAGATTCTCCAAACATTGCATCTATCTCCATATTGGTATTGTACCCATCCAGGGAATGATTTTCCAAAGGTAGACTAGCCTCTGTATCCCTCTTTTTCTTTTCTGACATCTTACCGTCGGTGATAGAGTATTTAAAACCTTTGGTCCTATACCTCTTTAACCCGACATCTTGGAATAGGGTGCTCACTCGATCTTGGTTGATGACCAGATTGTCGATCCTACCAAAATTTTTTTCCGGATCTTGTGCAACTCTTCTTTAACTTTAAAGTTCCTAAAGACCTCCTTTAAAGCTGTACATATATAACAATGCAGTTACAATAAATTTACAAATAATCACAACTTACAACATCGACAATTCAGTTACCTAACCATAAACCTAGATGAAAGGTCTTTCTCGTTAAGGGCTCCCCAGGGTCCTTGTCGAACTCATAGTTCCCAGAGCCAAGTAAACGTTCGTCGCTGTATCAACCTCCTATTGATACCATGTCATAAAACAACGGTCTTTTAAGAAGCCTCGCTAAGTAACGATAGCCTAGTTTCTTCGGGTTCATCTTCAGTGTGTAGTATACATATAAATCATCGACTATTATCAACTCTTCCCTCCTGTCCTTGAGTCGACCATTTATTGCCCCACATACCCTAAACAAATCATATACATTCAGATTGAACTGACCAGGTGCTACGTCGAAGAAGTATATCAACTTTTTCTGGTCAGCTCGAAGGGGAATCTTCAGCCATTTCTTAATTTGTTATCGATAAACCCGAATCCTATTCAAGGGTATTTCCTGGTCAATCCTATTATATTGGTACTCCTCTAGCCTAATATCTCCAGGAATACCGTATTTTTTCTAGAACCTTAAAATTTCTTTCGTCTCCAGACCCCCTCTCCGTAACATGCCTCTTCACCTTCCTCCACATCTTCCTCCCCCCACCCCCACTACCTTTCCGATCACTCACCTGTGGCTCGTGATCCATGTTTGTTTCAGTGGTTCCTCCTCAGATACCTCAACAACCTTAGGTACCACCCTAAATTGGTCGACACCAGGAAAACCGGTACTACTCGAACCTACCCTATATCTACATCCCAGCTATTATGCACAAATTGACACATCAATCATCAGAGGCTCTACGTCTTGGAAATTCTCATATATATCTTTATCATCAACTTAATTTGTTTCAGCCATTTTTAAGAACCTATAAATCAAATTCCATATTTTTACCATAGTTAGTATCTATCATATCTTATACATAAATATGTTCATAGGTTCATATGTTCATATTCATAAACATTGTCGAGATAACTCTCCAGCGCATAATTCCCATATAAATAAATTCGATCTACTATTGTTACTTACAGTTACATCTTACTACGTTCAGTTCTCGATGAAATTTCTTTTATTTCTTTGCTAAGTAATATACATCGATTACTATATTAATTATAATTTTTGGTCGAGTTACAGGAATATCTCTAGTTCTCGAAGATGCTACGCCTGTTTCCCACCAATACACTCTCATTCAAAATGCGGATATCATTTTCTCCGGCACAAATTTCGGCCATATCCAAACTACTTCAACGAAAAAATCCCCAACAATCTCGCCTAAACCCAACAATTCCCCTATAGTTGTGTTGTTTTCACCGCGTTACCAACCATACTCTCTCCACCCCTCACCACCAATTATGCAAATCTCTCGTACCCCAATCCCTTTATTAACCATTACGACTCCAATGCCACCAACAAATCAACCTGCAGCGATCACAATCGTAATTTTTAACTAAAATCCTAACACAGTTAAATCTTCCCTACCAACAAATCTATATACTTTTCTTCAAATTCTATCTACAAATACCTTAACAATACCTACTTCTATAGAATTTAGTAAACATTCAATCACAGAACAACGCAAAACATCAAAACTTCAAACCTTATTTACGCACTACTTCCGTATCCCTCTCTTTAGCCCGCTTTGCTCTTTAGATCAATATGGCAATCTCCTCCTTCCCAATTGTTGGCAATGATCCAATTGACAAGCAAAGTGAACTCGTACTGGAATTTTTTTTTCTAGAGTTTATAAAATATGAACAGTCTCCCACCTCCGAACTATTTATAGACCCCACACGACTATTCAGCATCACACTTCGCGACTGTTCGAGTAATCGATCATTACGCCTTACACATCTCTTCTCGAAGTCTTTGACTCTTCGCCTTCTCAACACCAATAAACCCCTATACTGTACCTCCAAACCTTCCATATCTCGAAGAACTTCTACCGAGACATCCGTACTCAATAATGTACACCCTATTTTATCGCAAAGATTCTGCACCATCATTTTCTTTATACTTCAAAATTTCACCCAAAGGAACACACCTTGCCATAATTAATTACTCTCATCTCCTCCCCCCAATTTTATTTAATCTACAAACCCCAATTTCTAGGGCACACGTTCGTCAAAAACTCAAATTCAACTTTCAGTCAACGTTACAATTATAATACTAGTCATTCTTACATTTCAGTATTTTCCAACTCCAAAATTTATTCTACTAAAACTTCTACAATAAAACATCGACAATATCATTATTGCATCAAATTCAATTCTCATTTCATTTTTAACTACAATTTGACCATTACATATATTTCTTCTAAAAATTTACATTACAAACCCTTAGCTGCGGCATCATCTTCTTTCTTAATCAGATTCTTCGCACGATTCCACATGTAACTCACACATTCAGACAGACTCCAATATTGCAATTGGCACCGAAATTAAAAGTCCTCCTCAGCATCCTTTGTTTCTGCCTCACTCATTCCATCGTAGTTAGGTTCCACAGGATCTTCCAAGTAGATATTCGCATTCTGAAAGCCGATGTACCGATCATATATTTCCCAATACTTTGCTTGAACACGACTATATACCTCATTACACACCAGGGATCTCGTCTTCGCCATTTCTTTAAACCAAAGAAACTCTCACTTCAAACACCAAAAGATACTTATAGTCCTCCGCATTCAAAGTTAGCACAACACATTTATTTTTCCTTGGGGTTATACTTTTTTAACAGTCAAATCAATCAACATTAAAATCCTCTCCTAGACCTACTCCGTCAAATATACTTTGAGTTGTAGTCAAACATGCATCTATTCTAAACATCTTACTTCGACATTTAACCATCGATGACTTTCATATTTCAAAATATACATAGTCGACATAAACACATAAACACGAACAGAAGTCGAAGAAAATATCTTTATTTAATAAACAAACTGTTTCATATTTCATTCAACAAACTGTATCCTTCAATTAGATTACATCAAACTACACTGCTTTCTTTACATTCGACTTAAAAGACTAATTACTCTGTACTTCTTTTTACCAAAATCTGGCATTATTTCTTGCATTAGGAGCAATGATATCCTAAGAAACTTAATGAATCTCAAGTCACTTAACTTTTAAGAGTTGCCTCAATAAATATAATGCAACAACAAAGTGTAGGAAGTCTCCTTTGTTCGGCAAGATCCCTGGATGCCCACCAACCAACACATCCTTACCTTTACTATGAACAATAACCCTTTCTCCCCCAATTTGATACCCTTCCTTGCCTTCAACATTGCATAATGACCCCAATGGAACATGCGCATGCATACATTCACTGACTTTAACTCCTCCAATCCTCCACACCATAGCTGGATCAATTGAAGAATTACTAAGAACCAGTTTGGGAAAGAGTTTTACCTCAGGTTGTTCACCGTCGTCATCCTTAGATAACGCGTTATGGCACACTTGGGGCGACATCTTTATAATCTACCACCATAACACCCTCCTTGAGGCTGTCTATTTATAACCAACTTGAATCTGCCAGGTCCAGTGTACTGCATTAATTGCTCCTCGGGAAATAAATGACCAGATACAGTTCACCTTGACCTCGGAAAATGACAATCTGACGGCTATAGCACATCAACATTTTTTAAAAGTAATAATTAGGTCTCCCCTATATTCTTCTATGTTCAAAATGGGTAGGATGACAAAAGTCTTTGGTTCCTATACTTCCATGCGTCACTATGTTAGTACCAGCTTAAAGTAGATGTTTAGTCCTCACGCCCGAGAGAGTTGCCTTATCGTACGTCAGCACTAGGAACGGTGATGTCTCAAACCTACAACTAGTACTTCGCGGCGCTAAGCTGGGGTCGTATCCTATGAATCCATGTTTGTACCCCGGTCCGGTACACCTATCCGTTGGGTGATAAAATCCTGCGGGAATCTTGCTACTCATTTTTATTAGCAGCTATTTTGAGGTCCAGGACATTTAATTTTTGTGTGATAAGAATTTCTTCCTATCCCTAAGTGGCTGGTCCTACTTGTTAGAGAGCTTTTTGGGTGATGAAATCCCGCAAGTCTCTGGCCATTTTTACCTTTACTAATGTTGGAATGAAAAAGAATATTAAACATAATAATAGGTTAATCCAACCATAATAATTATTTTATTAGAGCAGCGTGTATTTCCACAGTCCACACGACTTTATATGTCCTAGTGCCGAGGCAGAGCGGATATGATCCCCTTCTATATGTCAATTATAGAAAAGTACCAACCTACGGGAAGTGTTTCCCGGTGTAGCTGTGTCCGCCCCTTCACTTAGGGGGCGAAAGAAGGACGTGCCCCTTCACTTTGGGGGCACAAGAAGGAAATTGCACGAAATTGGTCGAGCTTTGAGCTTTTCGTATTTCTGTCAGCTGTATCTTTTAGGCTTTCGTTCTTTTGTCTCGTTTACCAATGCCCTAAAATGGCCAAGTTCGGTCCGCGTATTTGCAAGTGAAAATTGGAGTGTTATTAAAGATTAATGAACAATGCTTGCTTCCTTATCATAGTTTAATCCAAACTTGTAATATCAACAGTTCGGTATGAAGCACGAGAATTCTTAAAGGTAATTGGTAGTCCCAAAACAAATGAGTTAGACATAGAATTTCACGATGTCCCAAAAGGTACCACTCATATTATTCTTTTCAGCCCACATGAAATCACAGTTACAAAAGTCCAACACCCAACTTAAGTTACTCAGTAAAGTACAATAGCAAATATTCAGTAAATATGTAACTTAATATTAACCATCAGGCATTAATACCATATCAAGACAACCATATGAGGTACTGTTCTTTTGCAAGTTATGCCTTGTAAGGAAACTCTTATAACCCGTAACTTGCTTAAGATTACCACGTGAAGAAAAGTTTATAATCTCCCAAACTATAGCAAGAAGCCACTGACTCAAAACACTTGCCAATATTAATGGTGAGATTTTCGTAATGGATCAAAATGAAATTAATCGTAACTGTCACAATAAAAAAGTTGGTAAAGCTTAGTTGTACTATGTAGTAAAGTGTTAGAATCAATCAATCACTCACCACCATGAGTACCAAACAATGAAACTGTTTGTCCCAAGTATACCCAAGATCCAAAATAAAAAGAAAGGGAAAATAAATAAATAAAGAAAAATCGGCTTAAAATAACATCTAAAAAAAATGCACCTTAGTCTCCGGCAACATCGCCAAAAACTTGATCGATTATAAACCGACGTCTTAAAAGATCCGCAAGCACATGGTGTACCATTGAGTACAAAGGAAAGTGGGGTCGTATCCCAAGAGACTTGAAATAAAAAGAAGAAAGAAACAAATTACAAGATTAATTGGAGTAGAAACCAAGGCATCGATTCCACTCCAACCCATGTAGTCCATGAGAAAGTATCTTTGATTAAAGTACTAATTTATCCTCGTACCATGTATCCTTGATCGAGTATACACAATACTTACGACGGATAAGAAATTAACATTTGAGAATTTTCGATAAACCACCTTACATAACAATGGTCATGTTGAATAAGGCGGGCTACTTTCGTTTCTCCATGTTCTTAACTAATCTTGTTATGGTCAAACAAGATGGTTGATTAGTTTTTTCATTCCTCAAAATCCTAGCTATCGTCAAGCATAAGATGAAGGAATGAAGGATTCAAACTTGTTATGATCAAACAAGATGGTTGATTAGTTTCTTTATTCTTCCAAATCTTAGTTATGGTCAAGCATAGAATGAAGGAATGAAGGATTCGAACTTGATCCCAGAGAAAAATAAATTAATAGTACTCAAATTAAAGTTACTTCTACAGCTAAGCTACATTGGGTTGGAGCTTCCTCTAGCCTTGGCTAAGGGGTTTAGCTACTCATCCCTTCGATCATCGCCATATTACTAAATTATCACAATAAAGAAAAATGACAAGAAAAGAAAAGAAGAAGAATAAATTTATTGTTTTGTACCTTTGATATTACACTCTCCAAAATGTTTTCTCATGGGTGGGATTCCCCTCCTATTTATAGAGTATAGGAGGGTTTACAAAATATCAATATTAATTAGAAATCCCCTAAACAATGCCTTCCATTATGCACAAAATATAAGGGCTTTAAAACTCCATAGTCTATGCCTTGGCCCATGCATAAAATTATATGACTTGATGATCTCCATCAATGCATCTTTAATGCTCCTCCATGAGCCTTTGGCTGACAACTTCAAATGAGAATCATTGTTGGAGTGCATCACCCTTGTTCTTTGATGAAAACCAAAAAATGTACGACTTGTTTATCATGTGTCCGATTTCTGTAAATACAAGAAAAAACACTATTAGTATCACATTTATTTAATAAATGACTAGGTAGATATAAATTTAGGAGTTGTATACGTAAATATTTCGTGTCAATCAGTGTTGTTCCGCCTAATTTCCTAGGCAAATGCACTATCCATACGACTCTACCATGATTGGATTAGGTTTATAGCCGTGTTTAAATTTAGTTTATCAAATTATAACCATAATTAAGTTGGATTTTAAGCATATATCTAATCATCCATGCATGATTACTTAGAACAGAGATTAGATCATGTTGTTACTTTATGCTCTCAGTTGCAACACTTAGATAATAGCTTCTCCATGACTAAGCATGAGCACCATAGCTTATCTTAGTTATACCATCCTTGATTAGAACCATGGATGCATTTCCTTAGGTTGCTGTTGTTATTCCCATATAAATTTTACCCATTAGAGAATTATACCTACCTAAGGATAACGTACTTGCTTAGTTATGGCTTGTTAACGTCTTGCGCGATATATTTCAGGACCAGGTCATTAACAGGGTGTTCATGACTGCCAGGAGTAGTAGTTGGGAGCATACTATTATGACATATTTTAGTTTGTTTTCAGTTGATGTGTGATTCTAGTTTATTTTCAGGATTGTAGCCATGTTAAACGGTAGATTGATAGGAGTTAGCAAGCCACGGCTAAGCAAGTACATTATCTTGATATTTTTGTTGTGTATAATAGTGTGGATGTAGTATTATTAAATTCTTTTAATTTCTACGTCAATTAGGGTCATCCGTTGGGGAATGCCCGATTTGTTTACTGCCTCGAGATGCGTATTACGACATCAAAACTGTGTATGAATGATCCTACTAATCAATGAAGGCTGAACAGAAAGGGGAAAGACAATTTGCTATCTAACCAGGATAGTGTAGTAGATGTAGATTTGCCGCCGGTACATACAACGCCTATTAGGATTATGGCTCAAAATAGGGGAAAGTCGTTCGAACGAGTGGGGAAGTCGTTCGAACGACAAAGTTTTTGTTAAAGTCTTTCGTACGACTCATGAGGTTGTTCGAACGAAAATGGCTCTATTTGTTTGATTGTTTCTATGTTCATTTCGAAGGGGATTTAATCTAAAGCGATGGATTATCTCGTGATGCGTACTTTGGAGATGGCCTAATAGAAAGCCTATAAATATAGAGTGTATGTTAAAGGCCTCTGTACATGGAGAAAAAGTTAGAGAGAGAAAATGGAGAAATTTAGGGTTTTGTTCTGAAGAGATTTTTTGGGTTTTCTTTTTAGGGTTTCTTACTGGGGATTATCTGTAAGAGTAGAGGTGAGGTTGAGTTATCTCTGTAACTTCTTGTAACCCTAAGTAATAATATATTCATCGTGTTTGTCGGGGGTGGTTTTGATCCTTTAAAGGGTTTCCACCTAAATTAAACCTTGTGTATGTGATTATTGCCTTTGGTTTGAATTCTCTTTGGTTAGAGTTGGTTCTTTAAGTTCTTGCTAAATCGTATTGTGCTTCCGCGTTACGATTTGCCTCCTCGGTTTCCCAACAATTGGTGTCTGAGTGAGGTTTGGGGCAAGTAGAGTAGCAAATGGGAAGATCTAAGTATTCTAACGCGATCAAGTTTGATATAGAGAAGTTCGATGGAAAGATAAATTTTAGATTGTGGTAAATACAAGTCCAAGATATCTTGATTAAAGGTGGGTTATGCAAGGCACTGAAAGGGAAGCCTATACCTAAAACTCCGGTTGAAGGTATAACAGCCCAGAAAGCAGACGACGATGAAGAAGAAGACTAGGAAGATCTAGATTCAAAGGCTGTGATCGGGATATACCTTTGTCTCGCTAAGAACATTTTGGCAAACTTGGTTGGAGAGAAGACCGCAAAGGGTCTTTAGGAAAAGCTTAAAAGTTTGTACCAAACGAATAGTCTTTTGAATCGCTTATACCTCAAGAAGCGGCTTCATACGCTTAGGATGGATGAGGGTATAAGTGTTGGTGATCACCTAGGTTCTTTGAACGGGATCGTTATGGAATTGGAATCGATCGGAGTTAAAGTTGAGGATGAAGATAAGGTGCTTCAAATCATATGGTCTCTTCCGTCTACCTTCAGGCATCTTCAACCTACGTTGATGTATGGGAATGAAACCTTGAGTTTTGAGGAGGTTGCAAGTACGTATCTTTTCGAGGAGAGAAGGCTTAAGGGTAGCGAATCCTTGGTGGAATTCTCTGCTATGGTGGTTAGTAGGAAGATAAGATTTAACGGGTTCAGAAAAGGAACCTGTTAGAGCTGTGGTCAATCGGGTCATTATAGATCGGATTGCAAAGTTGGGAAAGGCACAAGATAAAGTTCGGCCAGAGGCTCCGGAAGTGGCACTAACAAACTAGCAACGGTTACTAGTAATGATAGTGACGAGGTGCTCCTCATAGTAGCCGCTGATGGTTCTCGCCACGATAGAGGATGAGTATTTAATAATGGGGCTACAATGCATGTATGCGCACACATGGCATGGTTTAGCAATTATGCAAGGTGTGAGGGTAGCAAGTTTGTATTGACGAGCAATGGCTCTCGAAGGCCAATTTTGGGAGTGGGTGATATTCACGTGAGGATGTTTGATGGACGCATCATAGTTCTTCATGATGTTCATCATGTGCTGAGTATGACTCATAATCTAATTTTACTTTCCAAGTTAGATAATGAGGGTTGCAATTACTCTGGGTGAGGTAAAGTAATGAAAGTTTATCAAAAATCTTCTTTGATCATGAAGGGAGTTCTAAACGGGAACTTGTATGCATTGGTTGGTAAATCAATGGGTGGAGATGTGAAGGTTACATGTACCGATGGAGCTATAGAGATTTTGCGAAAGGGGAATTTAGTTCAGGTGGAGCAATGACACGGTATACAAAAATGATCAGAAAGTGGGTTCCAATTGGTGGGTTTAGGAAAAGCCTACACTCGGGTAATTCTCTTAATTGAGAAGCGACTAGGATACACGACAAATGTAGTAGAAGAAATGATTTTATCGCCGATGTAGAGATTGTTAGGATTACGGCTCAAAATAGGGGAAAGTCGTTCGAACGACAAAGTTTTCGTCGAAGTCTTTCGAACGACTCATGAGGTCATTCGAACGAAAATGGCTCTGTTTGCTTGATTGTTTCTATGTTCGTTTCGAAGGGGATTTAATCTAAAGCGATAGATTATCTCGTGATACGTACTTTTGAGATGGCCTAATGGAAGGCCTATAAATATAGAGTGTATGCTAAAGGCCTCTGTACATGGAGAAATAGTTAGAGAGAAAAAATGGAGAAATCTAAGGTTTTGCTCTGAAGAGATTTTTTGGGTTTCTTGCTGGGGATTATCTGTAAGGGTAGAGGTGAGGTTGAGTGATCTCTGTAACTTCTTGTAACCCTAAGTGATAATATATTCGTCGTGTTTGTCGGGGGTGGCTTTGATCCTTTAAAGGGTTTCCACCTAAATTAAACCTTGTGTATGTGATTATTGCATTTGTTTTGAATTCTCTTTGGTTAGAGTCGGTTATTTAAGTTCTTGCTAAATCATATTGTGCTTCCGCGTTGCGATTTGCCCCATCGGTTTCCCAACAACGCCCCTACTTTATCAAAGAAGTTTTCTTCTAAGTTCAAAGCCAAAGCAATCAATGGGATTAACCTCCTCGTAGCATCTCTGGTAAAGCCCAAGGCTTAAGAACCTTCGATTATTTAAGAACACGAATTCGATAAAGATATGTAAGTGCTTGTATTGATTATCTAATATATTTGTAATCATTCTTTCAGATCTGAAAGGAATGTGATTTTATTACTTAAACATCGGGTTTTAGGCGGAAAAGTTTTATCATATGAGACATACATGGTCCAGTAATAAGACATGTCCCAATTCAAATCAAATTGATATCAACCTTTTTAATCCAACGATGTAAGATTGGAAAGGGTGCATTAGGATTGAAGTGGGAGTGGATGGAAAATAGGAATTCATAGTGAAAAGCATAAGTAGAGCATCAAGTTTATGACATGAGTCGCATGGTATAGAGAAAAGGAGATACTTCCTTTGGGGGATGGCCCGGAGAAGAATGTCGACCACATGCAAGTTAAAATGATGGAACGAGGAAGTAGACCCCTCTTGCTTGCTTTGTGGGATCTTGGATGAGACCACTGATTGTATACTTCTCCATTTTCCTTTTTCCATTAAGGCGAAGAAACACTTTCACGATATATTGAGAATTGTTGTGTTTTTCGAAGTTATTTTATTAGTTACCTAAAAACATTTTGGTGTAAGATGCTTAGAAAGAAGATCTGGAAGTACCAGGAAATCTTATTTTGGATATATACATATTCAGTTATTTTGTATTGGTAGTCATTCGCCAATGAGGTGGTGACTGGGTGAGGTTCGAGGATCTCATGGTGAGATGTAGCTGGCTCTCTCGGAGCCGGCGTACACTTACTTTTTCCCGTTATATAACCGTCTTCCCTCTTTGCCTTCAATTTTATTCTTTCTACCTTGGAGAGTTTTCTATAAGCTAATCGATATTCATTCTTTTATCTCCTATTAAACAAAAAATCTCAAATCATACCAGAAAAATATGATATAGGATCAAAACTTACAGGATTTTCTTGTAATAAGACTCCATAGTTGTTCTCCAAAACGGCATACTTCTAAAATTTCCTATAAAAACAACGTCAAAATGATCAGGAAAAACTAATTATCTAATCCATAAGCACTAAACTTTAACATCAATAGAACACTTTTTTGTTTTCGTAGATCAAGCATTATAAAAAAACTTACAGGTGTATATATAAATAAAATACGAGATACCAAAATAAAAATAAAAATGATTTCATAAATTATGGTTAATATACAATAGCATCCTAATAGCATCTCCAACATCATGGTATGTTGTTATACTTTTCACATACTTTTGTAAAAACCCTTCGAACCCTTCCAAAGTATGCAAATCTGGAACTTGGAGAGTGGTATGTGCATAATACTTTTGTAGGTCCCCTACAAATATTTCTTCTCTTCCTTTCTATTCTCTCTCTAATAAAGAACATTGTGGGTTCCAATTTTTAATAAAAATCTTCTCTCTCACTCACATAAAATAATATTGTGGGTCCCAATTTTAATAAAAAACTGAATTTGGAGAGAAATCTGTTGGAGCAAAGTGGTATGCTATTACGGATACTAGTATTCAAAATCGGAATAACATACATTCCCTGTTGGAGATGCTCTAAGCATATATAGCTAAAAAAGAGAACTACTCAAAATGATTTACCCTAGTAAAAAAAACTTTACCAGATAAACCATGTGTTATAAAATCTCCCTACAGGATAAATGACCAAAAATTTCTAGTGGGAAAAAACATGAAGGCCACTCGGCGCAGATTACCGACAATATTGTTGGTTTACTTTAGTTAACAAACTAAATAAGCAACCAATTAAATTAGAGAATAAGAAGATTAGCAAAGGATTTAAGAGAAGATAAGAGGAATGTTATTTGACTTGATGAAAATTATAGGGTATAGATGTGAAACTCTTGCAACTTATTAAAGTGAAACAAAAAATCTTGACTTTATTATATAGAAACCATCACTATAACTGATAGGAATCGTGGCCGTAACACATCTCGTACGTTACGTGTGCACCTTTTTTTATTTAGTTATTTCTATTTTATTTAATTCCTTGAATAATAGGACTAGTTTCCTAATTAGATTGGTATTAGGGTTTTTATTTGTGTTAGTTCTCTTCTCCTATAAAGGAAAGCTAAGCTTAGTTTATTAGAAAGGTTGGTTTGAATGAGAAAACGGCTTAGCCTTAGAGAGAGATATAAAGTTTGAGGTAAATATAAAAACCCTAGGTCTCCGACATTTTATTTTATACAATTGAAAAATCTTAATTTTAATTGAGATTAATTTAGCTTCCGCAAATGTAGTTTTTAACAATAACTCTTATGTTATCCCTCTTGTACTTAATGCAACTGAATTACTCTTTTTGCATTTATGATTTGCTTATTCATCAGGCATTTAAAGATCACAACAACCATGACAAAGTACTAGTTCAGGCAGAAATTCTACCTGTAGTATCATATTCTCCAGATTCGACAAGAATAAGCTAACATTCTATAGTAGAAGACAACTCAACACTATGTAGTCGAAGACAGCTCAACATTCTAGAAGATTTTGTAAGTCCTCGACTTACCAAAAGTAGCCGCTGAAGCCCGGTCAAGAATGAACAGTTAGAGATCCGCGAAGTTCACCCACTACCCCCGGATTTGGAGATTATTTCTTTCTTTATGTAAAATGTATGTATCTACTATAAATACAGGCAGAGAATAGGTTCTAAAGGACCACAATTCTTACGATCATCAATCCTTAACACTAGCAGCACTCTGAAAGCTTGTAATAACTAACATCTACTAGATTTTACACGAAATCCTCCTCGAGGTCGTGGCTTTTCTCAGTTTCTGCTGAGTTTTCCATAAAATTTTGGTTGTTTAGCTCTTTATTACTCAATCGTTACGAACGGAATTGGTGAAGATTTTCCTCCCATAAAACACGCCATTACAATTGGCACCGTCTGTGGGAAATCCACACTTTTTCTACCATTTCTAACCTAAATACCATCCGATGACAAACATGAACTTGAGGAGCCATTCCAGTACCGTAAAAGATCAGGACATACTAAGAGCACTTGATCTACATGGTGTAGTCCTTGAACTTCAAAAACAAATGGCCGCAAAAAAAACTCAGAGACTGGAAGATCTGCGTATCCACGCTCAAGCATTACAAACGGAAAGAGACGAACGGAGAAAAGCCCTGGATCAGAAAAGTCAAAAATATCAAAAAGAAATGGAAAGATTGCGAAGGACATAAGAGTAAATTACTGTTCGCCCGACGTGCCCTCCACTGGCTCGAAGTGAACATCGATCAAGAGCAATTCAACGCGATGAACAACCGAGAGAAAACGATCAGCAAATGTCTCGATCCAGATCTGGAAATCCAATTAGAACATCTCGACATTTCAATTTAACTTCTTCAGCCTCGACAACCCAAGGAAGTCAACGTACACATCATCAAACCCCTTCGCCAGAAAGGAGGCACGTCAGAAATCGATTGTGACTAAAGGGACAGGGCAATTTTGTTCCTCAGTTTGTAGCCATATCTCTTCCCTACAACAATTTGTCACTTTAGATGACCTTAACAACTAAATTCAAGCCATCAACTCTGACATCTCAGGTTGACGATCTGCGCTTGATAGGATCAAAATAAACCCCATCTCCCCATGATTCGAAAATATGCCCATTCCAAAAAATTCCATATGCTTAAATTTATCCAGTATACCGGCTTCACTGATCCGTTTACAGATGTCTGACATTTTAAAGCCACAGTTGGGCTATACTCCAAACTCTACCGTATGTTGTGTTGACTATTCGATATGAGCCTAAAAGAGGAACCACTCCGATGGTTCCACAATATACAAGAAGCCTCCATCACCACCTTCAACCAATTGCTAAATCTTTTTAAATCTAACTACGCTCATGCTAGGGAGCGTGAAATCACCGTGGACTCTTTGTTTTACTTTGAGCAAGGCTCAAAAGAAAGCTTTGTAAATTTTTATAAACCTTTCCAACATGAAACACGGAAGATTAGAAATTCAGACTCCAAAATCGTGGTTCCAGCATTCACCTCCGCTTTGCACATTGACTCAAAAGTTTGCGAAGAGCTTACTCTACAGAAACCACATACGGTCACTAAAATGATTGACGTGGTTAATAATTCCATCGAGCTAGAACGATCAAAGAAAGATAAGATGAAAATCTCTTATGTCATACATTCTCGAGAAACATCTTCGACCCTGACCCAACGAGCAGTCACTACTGAAGCACCGAAGCAACGAGGCAAAAACACTGATAACATTAGATGAAAAGAGGGTAAGCCTGATAGACCTGTCCCAATTCTGCCACCAATGACGACAACCCTTTATGTTATTTTGCCGACGATTAAGGGAGACGAGTGTTACCGCGCGCTACAAGCAATCACAGATCTTCCAAACAGACCCTTATGTCACTATCATAATGTGCATAGTCATGAAACTGATAGCTGTTACTCCCTCATACGTATCTTTTATCGTATCCTCTTAGCTGGAAGACTCCAAAATTATGCCATCGACATTCAGAAATTTCTCGAAGAGCAAGCAAAACCACAAAAGTTGAGCAAAATCAGGTCCATGGACAAGCTCGACATTTGTATATGATTGAGATTGAAAAAGGGAAGAAAAGAAGACAAGACGATCGTATTACGTCTTGCTGTAAAATGACCTCCTCAAACAAATTGACAAAACTTCTACCAAGCACAAACAATTCAAATGTCCTTGCCAAATAACATTCTAGGACTGCGACACCAGTCATGTAAAATATCTTCATGATGACCCTATTGCTATTATGCTCAAAGTCAGACAGGATTACTTACATACACTTCTCATTGACATTGAAAGTGCCACGGATGCCTTATTCCAAAGAGCAATCAAAGTCTTAGGCCTTACAGATTCAGTAAAGGCATCGACAATAACAATCACAAGCTTTAATGGTTCAAAAGAATCAGCCACAGGAAAAATTACTCTGCCAGTTCAAGCAGGTTCAGAAACCACATTCGTCAAATTTCTTATCATTGATGCAGAGTCCAAATATTTGGGCATCTTGGGACGCAGCTGGTTACATTCTATCAAAGTAGTACCCTCGACTTATTACTTAGCACAACATTTTCCTACGGATCACGTAGTCTATGAAATCAAGGGAAACTAAGCAGTCACAAAAATACCGCAATTAATCCTCATATAGCTAAACTTCTCAAGGCATAGCAACTACAGTATGGAGGGCCACCCGCCTTTGAGGAGCATGAGGCTGAAATTGTCAAAACTGTAGAACTCGATGGCCTAGAACGCACAACCTTTATTAGATCCAAATTGTTAATCGACGAAAAAGAGGCCATGATACAACTACTTCAGAAAAACATCGACGTCTTTGCCTAGACTTTTCAGGAAATGCCTGGAATTGATCCTTCAATCGCTTGCCATCACATCAACCTCTTTCAAGACAGCAAAGCAATCATCCAAAAATGACAGAATTTAGCTCCCCGACTTCGAGATGCAGTCAACGAAAAAATTGATAAACTCCTTCGTGTCGGCTTTATTCGGGAAGCTAACTATCTGAAGTGGGTTTCTTATATCGTCGCCGTGCCAAAGAAAAATGACAAAATACGGGTTTATGTCGACTTCACAGAATCTAACAAATTCACACCCAAAGACAGTTTTCCGCTACCACTAATTTCGCAGCTTCTCGACTCCGTCGTAGGACACAAACTTCTTTTTATGATGGATGCAGCCTCGGGATACAACCCTGTTTTTCTTGTCGAAGAAGATCAAGAAAAAACAACCTTCATAGCCGAAAGCAGACTTTACTGTTACACAGTAATGCCTTTTAGGTTAAAAAATGCCAGAGCTACTTACCAACGATTGGTCACCCAAATGTTCAAAGATCAGCTCGGCAAAATCATGGAAATATATATCGGTGATATGATATGTAAAAGCCTAAAAAAGGAAGATCATCTCGAAAACCTCCAAACTATCTTCGATATCCTTCGCAAGTACCAGATGAAACTCAACCCAGGGAAATGTCAATTCGGTGCCGCATCTGGAAAATTCATGGGCCATCTAGTCTGCAAAAGAGGAATCGAAATTGATCCTGCTCAAATCAAAGCACTCATGGAAATGCCCTCTTCTCGAACAAAAAAAGATGTTCAAAAATTAGCCCGTAAAATCACCGCTTTTCACAGATTCATCTTAATATCATCTGATCGATGCAAACTTCTTTACCATCTTCATCGTGGAAACCCCACACCTCTTTCGAACAAACAACAAAAATAAGTTATTTGGACTCTTGACTGTGAAATGGCATTCCAAGATCATAAGCTATACTTGGGGCGTCTTCCTATAATGAGTACTCCAATTGATGGTGAAATGCTCACAATGTACTTATCAACAACTGAAGACTCTATCAGCTCCATCCTTATTCGAGAAGATGTAGGCATTGAGAAACCTATTTACTTTATCATTAAAATTCTTATGCCTGCTGAAAAAGGGATATACTACCACTGAGAAGCAATTGCGCGCCTTGGTTTACAACTCTCAAAAACTCCATCCATACTTCCAAGCTTATCCCATCAAAGTTATTACAAAATACCCCCTTAAACTTGTACTCTCAAAAAAGGAAAAATTTTAACGAGTTCAACAATGGTCTATTTTCCTTGGGGAATATGACATTTCTTTTGAACCTCAAATATCCATGAAGGGACAAACAGTGGCCAAATTTTTTGTAGATTTTCCCGTCGAAGACCCCGATTGGGAAGAACTTGAAGAAATTTTCACCGACGACTCAATTGCAGAACCAGGCGCATGGTCCAGGAGTTCCAGTTGGTGACTTTTTACGGACGGATCGGCAAGACCACTAGGTATCTGTGGCACACATGTTTCCCGACGATCGCTAGTCGAACGTGCATTTGCACAAAAACTTTATTATCCCAAGATGAAACAAGACTGCAAAAACTTTGTTCGTAAATGCTACAAATGCCAAATCCACACTCAGGACATTAAGAGCCCGGCCCTCGACTTACATGTTAGTAATGTCATTTGGCCATTTAAGCGATGGGGAATCGAAATCATTGGCCCCTTCCATCCAACATCTGGAAATAGAAGGTTCATCTTAGTTGCCACCGATTACTTTACCAAATGGGTTGAAGCAGTTCCTCTATGCCATACTGATGAGAATGAAGTTATCAAGTTCCTTTGGGAGTACATCATTACCCGATTTGGCTTCCCACAAATGATATGCTCTGGTAATAGCAAACAGTTCATCAGCGCTAAAGTCCTTGTTTTCCTTCATAAATACAAGATTCAATTAATAACTTCCATACCATATTATCCTCAAGGCAACGGACAAGCTGAAGCCATCAAACAAAGCATCAAATACGGCTTACGCAAACGCATCGACGATAAGAAAGGCAGATGGGTTGATGAACTACTCAGTATATTATGGGATTACCGTACCATCCTCGAGTCTCAACAGGGTGCACTCCATTCATGATGGCCTTCGGTACTGAAGCAGTCATACCCTCAGACCTCGATTTCCCAAGTACTCGACGCTAAATTTCAGATGAAGACAATAAACTCGGTCTCCTTTACAACCTCAATTAGATCAAGGAAACCAGAGATAAGGCCATTACAAATTTGGGACGATACCATGATATATTAAAAAAAGCATACAACAAGAAAGTTCTAGAACAGAAATTTGGTATTGGAGACCTTGACCTATGACGAATACAGGATCATACTCGACCTAAGAATTCTGGAAAATTATCAGAAAACTGGGAGGGACCGTATATTATATGCAATAAACTAGATAGCGGAACTTATTGGCTCATGACTGAAGAAGAAGTTTAGCTTGAGTACCCATGGAACACTGCTCAGTTAAAACTCTTTTACAGATAATACCCTGTAAACGCTTTCCTCGAATCAAATAAAAATTTGTTTTATCATTATCTTCTTTTCTAATTCGATTTGATCTCGATCTATACTTCTCAAGTATGTATCTGACAAACGATCTCTTTCTACTTCGATTTGTTCTCGATTTATACTTTTCACGTATAGATCTGATAAACGATCTATTTCTACTTCAATTTATTCTTGAACTCTACTTTTCACGTATAGATCTGACAAACGATCTCTTTCTACTTCGATTTGATCTCAATCAATACTTCTCAAGTATGTATCAGGCTGATGATCTCTTTACTCCTTCATTTTCTCTCAATCAATACTTACCAAGTATGTATAAGACAAACTAATTCCTTACTATCATGATTTGCTTTTAGGTTCTTGCTTACACAAGTATCCTAAAGCTTATCTAAACTTTATGCGACTACTATCCAATTACATGACAGTTTACTTTGCACTCTTTACTTGTTGGACAATATCTTATGAGCTCTTGTTCTTCTCCAAATCTAAATCCAGATACCTATCTCTGGATAGATCTGGCACTCCTTACTTGCCATTTATTGGCCATCTTTCACATTTGGTGTGCACAAGCATTCTTTACTTATCTGCTCGAATCTACTATCCCTTCATCAAATCTACTACTTAAACTTATTTACACATGCAAAATAGTTATTTAACAAAATATTTAAACAAGCACAAAAATCCTTTGCACATACCAAATAAAAATGTTTTCGGTCCCACTGACCATTTGTTACATATTTTCACTTCACACAACATTCTTTAGACAAGATTTAACATTTCAGACGGAGATTTTTCTTTATTTAAGGCGCTTTTGGGAACTTGTACATCTGATACTTCCCCAGGACGACGACCTTCGACCACCATCATCACTTCATTGTTGACCACCTTAGTTACTCCAGGAACATCAGGTATCTGGGGGACATCATCATCTGAACTGTCGTCACATGGAAGCCCACCAGCTTTCATAAGGCCCTTGTAGTATTTTTTTCCTTTCTTCTGCCTCCTCGAATTGTTCTAAATAATCCACCCTCACTTCCTTACACTTTTGTAATTTTTCTTCGTTCACCCGAGCTGTCACCTCCTAGAGCAGTTTGTTCTTTCTCTAACACTTTTTTCGCCTCAGCCAACGCTGCCTCCTTTGCCTTGTTTGCTTCCAACTTGTACCTATTCAGAGTCGCATTCAGCATGGCATTTTCCGTGGTCAATTCTATCTTTATAGTTTTATTGGCAACGCACTGGTTTTCCAACTCACCACTACCCTCCACACGACCCATTGCTTCACCCATCAACGTCTTAATTTGCATAAAAGTCATATAATGAGTATTTGATTGACCTAACAAACTTTTTATTCGAGCATAAGCATTAAGATTTCTTACCTTCGCCAAATTCCTCTGTCCTTCGCTTAAAAAGGTATCCAAGCTATTAATCCCCACCATGCAATCCACCATATATTTTTTCAGCACATCTGCCCCGACCGAATAAGACTCCATAGTCTTCTGTAACTCTGTGTCAAACTCCTCCACAAATTTCTTCTTCGATGTCCCACTAGTCGCCTTCTTAGGAGGCACACTGCTCGAACTCGTGGCGGTAGCCCACTACCTGCTACAGCTGGTTTGGCAGTCACTTCGACACCCTTAGTTGTTGACTGTCGAGTATTCCTTTTCAGATTCAGCAATGGAGATGCTTTCACATCCACCTTCCTTTTCTTCTTGTTGTACCCTATTAGCGAAGGACTGTTCAAGGGAAAACTTACATTCTCAGTTCTTTTGTTCTTTGCCAACATTTTTCCCCTGATAACTGGCACTTCCGAACCTTTTATTCTCAACCTTTTCAACCCTGCTTCTTGAAAAATCTCACTTAACCGATCTTGATCAATTGCTAAGTTATCCATCCTGCCAAAAATTCCTCTTCTTATCTTATACAATTCTTCCTCCACTTCTGCCTTCTTCCCGCTCTCCTTCAATGCTGCAATACAGAGAAAAAACACAAATTTACACAACATACATCTAACCTAAGATTACATCAAACTTAATCATTTAAGTTACCTAACCACAGACCTAGATGAAACCCTTTTCTTTTTAGCGGCTCCCCTGGGTCTATTTGATCGAACTCATAGTTTCCGGATACTAGTAATCGTTCATCGGTATATCGACCTCCAGTTGATACCATATCATAAAATATCAGCCTCTTCAAAAACCTCACCAAGTAACGATACCCTTTTAATTTTGGGATCTTTTTCAATGTGTAATACACACACAAATCGTCTACAGCTATTACCTCCTCCCCTCTAGCTTTAAGTCTACAATTTATTGTACCACATACCCAAGTCATATACATTTGGATTGAATTGACCCGGGGCTACATCAAAGAAATTCATTAATTTTTTCTTATCTTCCCTAAGGGGAAGCTTCAACCCTATCTTTATTTATTCTCGATGTACAAGAATACCATCTAAGGGAATTTCCTGATCGATCATTTTGTATTGATAATCCTATAGTCTGACATCCCCAAGAATACCATATTTCTTCTTGAAACTTATAATTTCTTTGGTCTCTAGACCCTCCCCATAAAATGCTTCTTCTCCCTCTTCCACATCTTCTTCCCCATCCCCACCCCCTTCTCGATCACTCGCCTGAAGCTCATGATCCACATCAGTCTCCATCACTCCCTTCCCAAATACTTCGATAGCACTAGGTACTACCCTAAAATGTTCCGCACCCCCTGTATCTGTACTTCTCAAACCTACTCTGTATCTCCCCCCAATTGTTGCACACAAGTTCTTACATCAATCATCAAGGGCTCTACATCTTCGAGACTCGCAAATATATATTTATCATCGTTTACAGTTGGTTCAACCATTTTAACAAACCTGTCAATCAGATTCCATTTTTTACCACAGTTATTATCTATCATATGTGATACATATGTATTCATAAGTTCATATATTCATAAAGATATCATTGTAGAGATAACTCTCCAACATCTCATTCACTTTACTGTCTGCTACTATCATTTACATTTATACTTATTACCATAGTTCTTGATCTAGTTCATATCAATTAATTCATCTTGGTATTTTTCATTACATAGCGATCTGCTCATTTCTCGATGCTTTTGTATGCTTCATAAGTAACCTCGATAACTTGTTAATTTCTATCTTTTTGTCAAATTACAGGAATCTAAAGCAGCTTCTCGAACACGTTTAACCTTTTCCCACCAAAAAATAGTTATTTCCATTTTACGAATTCCCTTTCTCCGGTACAAAATCTGGTAACAACCATAATCTCCAGAAAAACCGGCTATATCACCACTATTTCCCCCATATGCGCTGTAATTACAGCACCCACCATCTATCAATCCATTTCCTTTTTTCTCCACCAAAATCCCAGAACCACCATCTATCAATCTATCTAAATCACTAATCCTAAATTATGTTACCAATGCACTATCATATTATTACAACTCATTCATTTCCAATCTATCTAAACGTATAATAACTCATTAGTTTCCAATTACTATCATATTATTCAATTTACATATTTTATTCCTCTATACCCAATCCATCAAATTAGATAACAATTTCGAAATAATCACTAACCTTCTTTACGCGTCGATTCTGTATCCATCTCCTTTGCTCACTTGGCTCTTTCGATCAACACACTAATCTCATCCTTAACAATCGTATCTAACCACTTCAGCGACGAGCAACAACAATTTACTCCCTCAAAAAAAATTTCAGGTTACAAAATATAAGAACAGTCGCCCATCTCTAACATATTTATAGACCCCATATGACTGTTCGTCGTACTACTTGGCGACCATCCAGTTCTTCGAATGTAACGCTTTATGCATTTTTTTCAACTTCTTTAACTCTTAATCTTCTCCCCATTAATAAGCCTCTACATTCGTGCTTCAATCCTTCAAATTCTCAAAGAATTTTTATAGACACATTCATATCCATCAGTACATGATCTATCTTATTTAATAGCTAATTTACATCATTTTCCTTATATTTCATGCCATTACCTAATAGAACATATCTTGCCATATTCATTTTGCATGTACGTCCCCCTATTCATACTATCCTACGAATTCCTATAGTTATGGGATCATATTCCACATAAGTTGACTATCATTTTATTCGACAGAAATTTGTTTAAACGCAATCTTTATTTACCTACAGTTAACAAGTACATATCACATTCGACGAAACAATAAACATTTCTTCAACCAATAACACCCTCTATTTTTAATCCTTCTAGTCAAAATACAACTCACCTACATTTATTATGCTTTGGAACTCTACACAGTCAGAGTCAAATCAATCACCCTCGACATCAATCATTGACCCCATACAGTAACTACCTTCGACTTTATGCACATGGCACATATTCTACAACATTATATCAACATGTTCTCATAATATTCAGTAATCGATGCAACACACATATAAAAATAAATTAAATGCACATTTATTTTATAACTTGCTTCTTACATTCGATATCTCTCTCTTTCGATTACATTCTCATTTCTTACATTCGATATCTATCTCTTTCGAGTACATTCATTTCTAATACTTGATATTTCTTCCATTACAATTTATCTACTATTACATAACTTACTTTGACATATCACTAATTTCAATGTTTGCTTTTCGCCAGATTCTGACATTAAAGCCTCTATCTAGTCCTCGAAGCTCAATGACTCTCAAGTTACAAAACTTCTAAAAGATGCTTCAGCAGACAAAAGGCAGTAAAAATTGCAAGAACACTCACACGTTCGACAAGATCACTGGACGCCCATCCAAGCTTCAAATCTTCATCACCAGCACCGACAGTTACCCCTTCACCCCCCAACTGATACCATACATTACCTTCACAACCGCATGATGATACCATTATTTCCAACAAATACATCTCGCCTCTGTTTGATCTTTGTTTGCACCCCAATGCTTTGATCCGATCATATAGCAATTTCTCATCTTTCGGTCTGCGCTAGATTTCATTAGAGCACTCACCGTCTTCTGCTCCAGACTGCATAATCTACCATACTTGGGGTGACATTACTCCACAAAACACTACCATACCACCTTCCAAACCTCCAATTTATACCCAACTTCCTCCCCCTACATTCAATAAATAACATTAATTACGCCTTAAAAACCAACTTGACCAGATACAGTTCACCTTGACTTCGGTAATGACATATGATGACTTCTACGAATATTCTGGAACCTCTTTCGCTTCCAGTTTTCTTCTTGACATAACTACAAGTACTATTATCGAAAATGGGGGGATTGTAGTATCATATTATCCAGATTTGACAAGAATAAGCCAACATTCTATAGTAGAAGATAGCTCAACACTCTATAGTCAAAGACAACACAACATTCTAGAAGATTCTGAAGTCCCCGACTTACCAAAGTAACCGTTAAAGCCCGATCAAGAAGGAACTGCTAGAGATCCGCGATATTTGCCCTCTACCACCCATAATAGGAGACTATTTCTTTTTTTTGTAAACTGCCTATATCTACTATAAATACAGGCAGATAATAGGTTTTAAAGGACTGCAATTCTTGCGATCATCAATCCTTAATACTAAAAATACTCTAAAAGCATGTAATAACTAGCGTCTACTAGATTTTACACGAAATCCTCCTCGAGATCGTGGTTTTTCTCAGTTTATGCTGAGTTTTCCACGTAAAATTCTGGTTGTTTAGCTCTTTATTACGCAATTGCTATGAACGGTATTGGCGAAGGTTTTCCACCCAAAAAATGCCCCATAACACTACCTTCTGAAGGCCATTGATTTAGATTGTATTGGACCAATTATAAAACCCTCCTTGAAATCACCTACATTTTCAATCAACAGAAAGGATTAAAACTGACTACTGTTCTCATTCACAATGCGCTTCATAAAATATGGACCAATAATAGTTTACACCACTTTATAACTTTGTGTATGTGAGAATGAGAGAGAGATAAAGACATGTAACTGCAAACTACTTTAGATCCTTGAAACATGATGCAGGGTAATCATAATGCAAAACATAGGTTGTTCTCTTCTTTATGTAAAATATTTCACCATAAGAAGCAATTAATCAAAAGAAATGAAAAGAGAAATGATTTTATAGTGTAAAGTAAACATGGGATAGTAGTTATTAAAGAGAGAATCTAATTTCAACACTGGAAACTCGTGAAGAAACTGAAGAAGTTTCCAAGATGTGGGGACAAGTAAATTATAAAAGTTTTTTGCAGTACGTGGTATTCAGCAAGGATAAGTAAATTGTATGAAGAAGTAGCATTAAATATAAGTTTAGGCTTCCCAATAGTATTTGGGGTATTCAAAATATCATTGCATTGTGGAATATGATAACAAAAAGAATAACTATAATAAAGTGTTGGCATAGCTGAATAAATAGAGCTACAGTTCAGCGGCAAGAGGTCTGTGATGCAAGTATTCATTTGTAGGTGATATAATGATAAGAACTCGGGAACTGTACAAAGAAACTTGGCTAAAAGTACCAACTAATTAATGAGTAAATATCCGAAGAGAAAAAATGATTACAAAATGATAGTATGATTCAGTATGTCAATTTCCTAAAGATTATGGCTTTAAGCACATTACTTGGAAACCCTTCTAGACTAGTTTTGTGATACAAGGCCAGTTTGTTGGAATTTTTCAAAACTTGTACCTCATTTTAAGCCTTGAACCCATGACCTCTTGGTCATCTATTTTATGTGACTCCTAAACTATAGCCTAAATTTTAGTCCCACATTGTTTATAAATAATAGAGGAACTAAACATATAAGGTAGTACCCATATAACATGTGTATAATATGTGACATAGAGATAGTGCATATGTGTGTGAGTGTGTGAGGGGATTTTATACCCTATACACACTTGGACCTCTCTCAGTAGGCCGGGCTGGCTCAGACTTGGAATTGGGCAATTGGCTCTTCTGGCTCTGGAGGCCTCAGGGGCCCAGGGACACGTCCTATACGATTTGAATAGCGGGAGAGCCGTTGCCAAAATTTTCTCTATAAATATAACTCTTTACCACCTTCTAAAATACAAAGAAGACCTACTCTTCTCTCTGTATACTCTCTCTCTCTCTCTCTCTACATTGTACGGTTACCTGAGGGTACATACTTACTTTTACGTAGACTTCTAGGATAACTGAAGCTACTGTATACGTTATGCTTATTGTATCCTAGAAGTGATCAGACCTTTGATACCTTACCCGAGATAGGTCGAAATACTCTTTAAAGAGAGTGCGACCCACGCCTCGAGCTGCTGTTACTGTTTGTTCGAGATATTACATTGTCAGGGCTGTTGTTGTCCAAAGTATGGACTATTGTTGTTTACATCTGAGTTTTAGTTCTTGCAATTTCCTGAAACTACAATCAGTTCTTCGCCTGCCTGTGCTGTTATTTACATCTGAGTTTTAGTTTTTCCAATTGCCCAAAACTATAATCAGTTCTTCCGCCTGAAGACCAGAAGGTACTACTTGGGGATTCCCATTATACCAAAGTGCTAGGCACTGAAGATGTTGAACTGGTATTTACTTCTGGATGGACAGTGATTTTGAAGAATGTGATGCACACTCCTGAAATGATGAAAAATCTTGGTTCTGGCTATCTTCTCAACAAGGCAGGATTTCAGCAGACCATTGGGTCAGATCAATATATTTTGACAAAGGGTAGGGTTTTTGTGGGAAAGGGCTTTGCTTGTAATGGAATGTTTAAGATGAGTATTGAAATTAATAAATTTGCTTCTGCTTACTTGTTATCTTCTTTTAATATTTGGTACTCTAGACTATGTCATGTTAATAAGAAGTTAGTACACAATATGAGTAAACTTGCCATGATCCCTAAAGTAGATTTAAATGATTTTGATAAATGTCAATCTTGTAGTCAAGCTAAGATTACTTAAACCTCACATAAAAGTGTTCTAAGAGAATTACAACTCTTAGACTTAGTACACTCTGACATTTATAAAATGTACAGAATACTCACTCAAAATGGTAAAAGATATTTTGTAACTTTTATAGATGATTATTCAAACTATACTCATGTTTACCTGATGCGTCATAAAAGTGAAGCTATAAATATGTTTAGGACATATGTAATAGAGGTTAGAAACCAGTTTGATAGAAACATTAAAAGATTTTGAGTGATAGAGGAACAGAGTATGATTCACATGAATTTTAAAACTTGTATGAATCCTCAGGGATTATACATGAAACTACTGCTTCTTATTCTCCAGAATCTAACAGTAAAGCTAAGCGTAAAAATAAAACTTATATTGAATCGATAGTTGTTATATTACTTAGTACTGGATCACCTAAATCTTTATGGGGTGAAGCATTATTATCTGTTTGCCATGTTTTAAACCATATTCCTCATATCACATATGAATTGTCACCTTATGAAATCTGGAGAAAAATACCTAATGTTAGCTATTTTAAGGTTTGAGGTTGTTTAGCCTATGTTTGTAAACCTGATCCTAAACGGATAAAACTAGCTAGTAGAGCTTTAAAATATGTTTTCATTGGTTATGCTATTAATAGTAAAGCTTATAGGTTTTTTGATATTAAAGATAATGTTATCATTGAATCACTTGATGTTAATTTCTATGAGGATAAGTTTCCTTACTTACTGAGGGACAGTGGGGGTAGTAGTGGGGGTTCTCAGCCTTTTACGTCTTCGACCCCTAATGTACCTCAAGTAAAAGTTCCAAGAAATGTTGATTCTCATGATACAGACCTAAAACTTTGTAGAGGTAAACGTTTAAAGATTGCTAAGGATTTTGGTAGTGATTATGTTGTACATACCTTAGAATCTGACCCTAATACTATCAGGGAAGCGTTAACCTCAAGTGACGTTGATTTGTGGCAAGAGACCATTAATGATGAAATGGATTCACTTACGACAAATGAAACTTGGGATTTAGTTAACCTTTCTCCTGGTAGTCGTTCTATTGTGTATAAATGGATATTAAAGAAAAAACTTAAACTAGATGGTACTATAGATAAATATAAGGCAAGACTTGTAACAAAGGGATATGTACAATAGGAAAAGATTGATTTCTTCGACACATATTCCATAGATACTCGTGTGACAACCATTAGAGTATTATTGGTCGTTGGTGTCGTGTACAATTTGATTATTCACCAAATGGATGTAAAAACTGTTTTTTAAAATGAAAAACTTGAAGAGGAATTATATATGGATCATCCTGAAGACTTTGTGATACCTAGTGAGGAACACAAAGTCTGCAAGCTGAACAAGACCTTATACGGTCTAAAGCAAGCTCCAAAATAGTGGCACGATAGGATCGGCCAATTACTTATTTTAAATGGTTTTAAGATTAATATTGTTGATAAATGCCTATATTATAAAGTATCTGGTGAAAGTTGTATTGTGATATGTCTATGCGTTGATGATCTACTTATTTTTGGTTTTACACTTGATATCATTTTATAAACCAAAAACATGCTTAATAATAATTTTGATATGAATGACCTAGGTAAGGCTAGTATAATTTTAGGCATGAAGATCACATGCACAGACACTGGCGATCTCATTACATTAAGGAGATCTTGAAGAAATACAAATATTTTGATCGTAGACCTGCTTGTACTCCTTGTGATCTACAAGTTAAACTTTTAAAGAACTTAGGGAAGGCAGCTAGACAGAAAAAATACGCAAGTATCATTGGTAGCCTTCGTTACGCTACAGACTGTACTAGACCCAATATCGCTTATAATGTAGGGGTCAGATTCACAAGTAAACCAGGTTTGACGCATTAAGATGTTATTGATCGAGTTATGCGGTGCCTGAAAAGGACCATGAACTTGGGTTTACATTATTAGAAGTTTCCCGTGGTCCTTGATGGATTTAGCGATGCAGATTGGAACTCATTTTTGGATAATTCCAAAGCCACCAGTGGATACGTGTTTAGTATAGCTGGCGGGTCGGTTTCATTGAGATTCAAGAAGCAAACAATTCTAGCTCAGTCGACTATGGAGTCTGAGTTAGTAGCACTAGCTGCAGCTAGTGAGGAGGCAAGTTGGTTGAAAGACCTCTTGTCTTATATTGCTTTTTGGAGTAGGCCTATACCACCGATTCTGATCCACTTAGATAGTACTGCTGCGATAGCTAGAGTACAAAATAATTTCTATAATGGTAAGAAGTTAGCGATACGTCACAAACACAGTACGATGTGAGGTTATCTAACTTCTAATACTATTACCGTAGATTTTGTAAGATCAAAAAACAACTTGGCGGATCTTTTGACGAAAGACTGTCTCGTGACATAGTTTGAAGTACATCCTTAGGGATGGGACTAAAGCCTATGATAAAATCACAAGTGGTGGGAACCCAACCTAAATGACTTGAGATCCCAAGAAATAGGTTCAATGGGAAAAAAAATCATTGTGATATAGAATCATGCAACTAGGAGCTTGTCACTCCAGAGTTAATCTCATTGTACATATTGTATATATGCATGATATCTTGCGGCGACTGTAAGGCTGAGTTTCTAAAACTCTTAATGAGTTCTATATCTCATTCTTGAGTAGGGTGTTTAGCTATAAGAGTACTCTTAACAGACTCACCAATGTGATTGTGAAAGTGCGGCCGCTTCTAATGAAAATTAGGCTAAATCCTCTAAAGCCTTCACCTATACTGGGATTAAGCACTTGGCCGAAAAGTGCTTGCATTTAGAACTTGTACCTGGTAGGGTTGTATATAGCTTCCCTCACTGTATAAAAATAAATAATGAGTTCAGGACTCTGATCACTTAATATTCTTATACGTTGAAGATTGTCTACTGCGTAAAGGTTCAAGTCTAAGGACACCTTTACTTAAGTACATCTCTATATATCGAAACAGTACTCTCATTTTTCTTCTCATTCATCTATCCTTTTTTGGATGTTTTTTTAAAAGTGGGGGATTGTTAGAATTTTTCAAAACTTGTACCTCATTTTAAGCCTTGAACCCATGACCTCTTGGTCATCTATTTTATGTGACTCCTAAACTATAGCCTAAAGTTTAGTCCCACATTTTTTATAAATAATAGAGGAACTAAACATATAAGGTAGTGCCCATGTGATATGTGTGTAACATGTGACATAGAGAGAGTGTATAGCTGTGTGAGTATGTGAGGGGATTACATACCCTATACACATTTGGACCTCTCTCAGGCGGCCTAGTAGGCCAGGTTGGCTTGGTCATGGAATTGGGCAATTGGCTATTTTAGTTCTGAAGGCCTTAGGGGCCCAAGGACATGTCCCACATGATTTGAATAGGGAGGGAGCCGTTGGCAAACCTCTCTATAAATATAACTCTTTACCACCTTCTAAAGCACACAAAAAACCTACTCTCCTCTCTGTGTACTCTCTTTCACTCTACATTGTAGGATTACCTGTGGGTGCTTATTTACTTTTACGTAGACTTCCGGGATAACTGAAGTTACTGTATACGTTACGCTTGTTGTATCCCGGAAGAGATCAGACCTTCGTTACCTTACCCGAGGTAGGTTGAAATACTCTTTAAAGAGAGTGCGACCCACACCTCGGGCTGCTGTTTCTATTTGTTCTCTATTACATTGCCGAAACTGTTGTTGCCCAGAGTATAGACTGTTGTTGTTTACATCTGAGTTTCAGTTCTTCTAATTGTCTGAAACTATAATTAGTTTTTTGCCTTCCTGTGTTGCTGTTTGCATCTGAGTTTCAGTTCTTCCAATTGCCTGAAACTACAATAAGTTCACCCGCCTGCCTGTATTGCCGTTTATATTTGAGTTTCAGTTCTTCCTGCTCCTCTTACTAACGCTACAAACTTGTTGTTCCTACCGCTGTTTACAATTGCTGCTACCTCTACCTGCAGACCTGTGCAACTGTAGTTACCATTACTGCTATTGTCGTTACCAAAAAGATTGTCGTTGTTTGTGAACATTGCTACCTGCTGTCGTTTCCACTAGAATATTAGTTGCTTGTGCTTCTTCTTATAGCTAAGGAAAGTTATACTAACAGGTTCATAAGATAATATTTCGACACATTTTTTCTTCGTATTTTATGGGAAAGTAATATAATGACACCTCAACGGCTAAAATAGCATACAAGAGAACATGAGCATAATATAGTTATAAGAACACCTACGGAAAGCGTTATAATGACATCTCAATGACTCAGCGAATAAAATATGACAGACAAGAAGTTGAGCAGAATATAGTTAAAAAACAAACCTCAGGATTTACCCGAGAATCGAGTTTCTCATCGTACAAAGGTGAGTAGTCTGTGTGTTCTTTACGTGCCACTTTCATCATCTCTTCCACAGGGAGTGCATAGAATTCTTGCTCTCTTCAAACACCCTCTCAAGAAACTCCTCAATCCCATGATTAATAAGGTAAAAGAACCCGTAATCTATGCACGCCTGAAAAAATATCAAAGCACTAAATATTATAGCATAAAGTACTAACCTAGCGTGAACTACTAGGCGGAAGTAATCTAGTAAGAAAAATACTTTAATATAATTCAATAGAATGAAATTAGGGTTTCATCAAGAACCATAATTTTAAAGAAAACTCTACAAGTTCAATCCCTAAAACTAACCAACTAAGTAATTTAAGACCAAGCTCTTCCTTTTATAGATCATATCATAAGGGGCTTTATTTTATAAACCCTATTCCTAATCAAAATAGGAAATAAGCTAATTTAAAAAATAAATAAACTAAAATTAGATGCATTATGATAATCCGTATCAAATCGAGTTGTTGAAACATAGAGGGTTTCGTTCTCAGAGATGCAAAGATTTAAATCGTGATTTAAGAAAAACCATTATTTATTAATTAAAAAAGGTTTACATCCAAAAATAGAAGAACTACGGTAGAAAATGATAGTAAACTCAAAAGATTACCCTCCTCCTTTTTTACAACTCTCTCTCTTAACCTAACTCCAACCATCATCTCCCTCAACAACCCTCCTTTTGTGGAGATCTTTTAGCCAAAATATTTTACTAAGTCTTCCAGCAGTTGTTGACTAGTACTAGGCCATCTCCAACAGCTCTTGACAACTAGTAATCTCCAGTAACTCTTTAGCTTGTAAAACTTGGCCTTTAAGACCGGGCTTGGTTGTAATTATCTTATTACCTGCAATAGTCAAACATACTTTAATTAGGCTTAGTGAAACATAAAATAAGGTTCTAGATAATGTGAATTGAAGGACAAAAATAGGCATTTTTCATACCTATCAAATACCCCTAAACTGACATATTGCTAGTCCCTTAGCAAAAGAAAGGAAAACTAAACTCTTTCGTAGTTTCTTATGATTGCATTTAGCGTATGCAACAAGCCTTTCAACCTATAGGTTACCCAAATAGGACGAGTTGTGTCTCGTGAGGGTTTTTAGTGAATATACCCACAAAATTCTATCACAGACGTTCTGGTATTATAAACAGCTAATAATCATTACTCCTGGTATCTCTGAAAATGGATTAAATTCATCTCCTAGATATAACACTTAAACAAGGGTTAACCATCAGATACGTTTAGAATTTATCAAGTCAATTATACTACAATCAGATCAGATCAAGTTTCAGAATTTCATCCTTTGTGCAGTGAATTTAGTTTATGGAATCAAGAAGTTTGATAATCCTTATCCTTATCTTGAGTATGGTGAAAGAAATCTAGAAGTTTGTTTGACAACTACCTTAGTTTGTTCGCTCTCTTTTATTGATCTTTCAGGGAAAATATCTATCCACACAAGTTTTTCATGGTAAGACTTTTGCATTTGAGTTTTCATTTGCTCTTTTATACGTGCAACTTGTCTTAGTTCACATAGTTCCCAACTATACTCATAGAGACTCGATTTTTACTTTTTTTTGGTCTCTTACTTTCACATTGATTCATGGCTTGCCTCGAGATTAATAAAAATTATTCCTCTTTCAGTTCTAAATCTTGTGAGGGGCATTGAATTGTGAATGACTTTTTTTTTTTACGAGTATGTCAACTTCGTGAAAGGAGCCAATAACTTGTGAAAATACATACAAACCCTTAGTATGAATTTATGAGAAACAAAATTTTCCAAGGTAAAATGTCTCCCTCATTACAGATTCTTCCTAACCCAAACTGCTGATTAATCAAAAGGTGATAGTTAGTTTTAACAAAACCTTGATAACATAACTACGTGAAGTGCAATTATAAGGGTGATTTTCTTCAGAAACACATCTAATAGGATGGAAGTACCAAAAACTTAAAAATTCTTAACGCACTAACAATTTACGGTTTAAAATAAACCATAACCTTATAATTTTATCCCAAGTGCAACTCTAGGATTCTAAGAATGTCCAAAGATCAGAGTATACAAAAAATGTGTCTACAATACCAGAATGCCCTAGAATAATAACTTTTCTTGGAAAAAGTTATGAAAATCTTATTTACCCCCACCCTCAAACTGAATCAGCATGTGTCCCCAAAGTTGCCAAAAATTAAAAGAAATCTAAAAATATTACCTGAACATGATAAGGGTTGCCTCCCACAAGCACTAAGTTTAACGTCTTCAGCCAGACGATGGTAGGTACCCCCAAACTAGATAAGATTATGGGTAGAAATAAAAATACCTATGTTTCACATGATGGGTCCCGTAGATTCATACCCTCACTCGAACCCGTAAAATACTCGTGAAATGGTTTAAGTCTCTGCCCATTTACCTTATTAATGTGACCAGTACGAGGGTCAAGAATTTCAATAGCTCCATGTGGGAAAACAGCTTTGACAATGAACGGCCCGGTTCAACGGGATTGAAGTTTTCTAGGAAACAAATGAAGACGCGAAGAATACAATAGAACTTTTTGATCCACTTCAAAAGTCTTTCGCAAGATATTTTTATCATGGAAAACCTTAGTTCTTTCTTTGTATATCTTTGCGGATTCATATGCATCGTTTTGGAGCTCATCCAACTCATTGAGTTGTAGCTTACGATGGGACCCAGCCGTTGAAGTGTCAAAGTTAAGCATTTTTATTGCCCAATAAGCTTTATGCTCAAGTTTTACAGGAAGGTGGCATGCCTTACCGTAAACGAGTTGGTAAGGAGACATTCCAATCGGGGGTTTATATGCAGTACAATAAGCCCAAAGTGCATCAATTAATCTTATAGACCAATCTTTGCGATTTAGGTTAACCGTCTTTTGAAGAATATTTTTGATCTCCCAATTTAAAACTTCGACTTGCCCACTCGTTTACGGGTGATAAGGTGTTGCCACCTAATGGGTGACACCATACTTTTTGATAATAGCAGCAAAGTTTTTGTTGTTAAAATGCGTCTCTCCATCGCTAATGATAGCCCTAGGTGTTCCAAATCAAGAAAAAATATTTTCTTTTAAAAAATTGAGAACAACTGCACTGTTATTCATTTTCGAAGGGATGCCTTCAACCCATTTTGATACATAGTCCACTCCAACAAGGATGCACTCATATCCAAAAGACTTGGGAAAAGGGCCCATAAAATCAATGCCCCAAACATCAAAAGGTTCAATAACTAAAATAGGGTGTAAGGGCATCATATTTCGTCGAGAAAGAGCTCCCATTTTCTGGCATTTCTCGCACGCTTTGCAAAATGCATGCGCATCGTGAAATAAGGTAGGCCAATAAAAACCGCACTGCAAAATTTTTGCCGCGGTCTTCTTAGGGCTAAAGGGGTCTCCACAAGCTTGGGTGTGGCAAAATGATAGAATATTGGTAAACTCAGACAGGGGAATACATTTCCTAAGGATTTGGTCAGTACAATACTTAAACAAATCTGGATCATCTCAAAAGAAGTACTTCACTTGACTAAAGAAACAATCTTTGTCAGGTTTAGTCCAATGATCAGGAATGGTATCCGTGGCTAAATAATTAGCAATGTCAGCAAACCACGGCAACTCGGGAACTAATTTTACAGCCATAAGCTATTCATCAGGGAAGGATTCCCAAATCGGCAAAGACTCATTAATAGACTCAATCACTATACAGGAAAGATAGTCGGCTACAACATTGTCTGACCCATTCTTATCTTGAATCTCGAGGTCAAACTCCTGCAAGAGTAATACCCACCTGATTAGCCGTGCCTTAGCATCTTTCTTTGACAAAAGATGTCGAAGCGCGGCATGATCCGTGTAAACAATCACTTTAGATCCTATAAGATAAGATCTAAATTTTTCTAGCGCATAAACAATGGCCAGGAGTTCTTTCTCGGTGGTCATGTAATTCAATTGAGCATCATTTAACGTTTTGCTAGTGTTGTGGATGACATGGGGGCGTTTGTTTATCCGATGTCCCAAAACAATGCCTACAGAATAATCGAGGCATCACACATTAACTCGAATGGTTCATTCCAAACAAGTGGTCTAATAATGGGTGATGTTGTGAGCTGGGTCTTAAGCTTATCAAAAGCTACAAGACAAGGTGCATCAAACTCATAGGCCACATCTTTGGCCAAAAGGCTGCTTAAAGGACGAGCAATCTTACTAAAATCTTGGATAAAACGACGGTAGAAGCCTGCATGTCCTAGAAAGGAACGGACGTCCTTGGCATTTTGTGGTGGGGGGAGGTTAGAAATGACATTTATTTTGGCCTGGTCAACTTCTATTCCCTTTTCAAATATGATATGCCCCAAAACTATCCCCCTTTTTACCATAAAGTGACATTTCTCCCAATATAAAATAAGATTCTTTTCCTGGCATCTGAGTAATACTAGAGAAAAATGATGAAGGCACTGGTCAAATGAGTTGCCAAATAATGAGAAGTCATCTATGAAAATTTCAAGGAATCGCTCTACCATGTCAGAAAAAATGCTTAGCATGCAACGGTGAAACGTCGCAGGAGCATTACATAAGCCAAAATACATGCGACGGTAGGCAAATGTATCGAAAGGACATGTAAAAGTTGTTTTCTCTTGGTCCTCGGGTGCGATGGGTATTTGGTTGTACCCAGAGTAGCCATCTAAGAAATAATAAAATTTGTGCCCAGCGAGTCGCTCGAGCATCTGGTCAATGAAAGGTAAGGGGAAGTAATCTTTCCTAGTGACCGAGTTAAGCTTCCTGTAGTCTATGCTGACTCTCCATCCAGTGGTCGTTCTAGTGGGAATGAGGTCGTTATTCTAGTTCTTTACAACGGTGATTCCTGACTTTTTCGGGACAACATGGATCGGGCTAACCCACGGACTATCAGAAATGGGATAGATGATCCCAGTATCAAGGAGTTTTAAAATCTCTTTCCGAACTACTTCGGCCATAGTCGGGTTCAATCTCCGTTGTCCTTCCCTGGAATTTTTGGCATTATCTTCCAAATTGATTTTATGCATACAAACCGAGGGACTAATTCCTTTAATGTTTTTAATACTCCATCCAATAACTTTCATATTTCCCTTAAGAACACGAATCAACTTCACTTCCTGAAGGGGCTCTAGGTCAGCGGCAATAATGATGGGCATAGTTTCGTCGAGACCTAGAAAAACATACTTAAGGTGAGCGGGAAGAGGTTTAAGCTTTATCTTTGGGGAGGTTACTTGAGCCTCCGAAATGGGTTTCTTAACATCTAAGATTTCATGTTCACCTTCAGGCTCTACAATTTCTTAAGCCGAATATAATAAGATTTTCACCTCATGGATGTACGAATCGTCCTCACAATCTCCATCAAAGTGGGACAAAAATGTCTCTAAGGGATCTGAGGTACTTGACCTCTCAAAAGTGGTACTCACAAGACTCTAGATCATATTACACTCAAGTGGTTCAGAATTAGAAGGGGAATGCGACGCATGAAAAATATTCAATTCTATTGTCATGTTTCCAAAGGTCAACTTCATAATTCCATTGCGGCAATTGATTATCGTATTAGCTGTTTCCAAAAAGGGTCGACCTAGAATTACAGGGATATTGCCCTCAGGGTTTTCCACTGGCTCAGTATCTAACACAACAAAGTCTACTGGATAAACAAACTGCTCAATCTGGATCAACACATCTTCAACTACACCCCTAAAAATCCTAATAGATTGGTCAGCTAGCTGAAGGGTCCTATTAGTGGGTTTAAGTACTCCGATATCCAATTACTCATAGACAGAGTAAGGAATGAGGTTCACGGCGGCACCTAAATCAAGTAGAGCTCTTCCTATCTTACGGGTCCCAATCGTACATGAAATAGTAGGGCATCCAGGGTCCTTGTATTTTAGAAGCGATTTACGCAAAGGGACAGCACTAACATGTGCATCTAAAAGAATAGACGTATCACTCTCTTGAACATGAAAAGCCTTTTTCGGGACATGTATGCGCCGCTTTAAAGTGCAAAGATCATTAAGGAATTTTGCGTAATTAGGAATATGTCTTATGGCCGTAAGGATAGGAATGTTAATCACACACTGCTTAAAAATCCCTAAAATCTCCTCATAGACGTTGCCCTTCTTAGGAAGAGTTAACCGCTGAGGAAAAGGAGCCAGCGGCTGAACATGTGTTATTGTGATTTCTTCCTCACTCGCACTCGCAGGTTCTTCTATAGGTTTACTTTGAATTTCCAGCTCGGGTTCCTTAGGCAATTTTACCAAATTATCAACTTTCATACCGCTCCTAAGAGAAATGATGGCGTTGACTCCATCACGATTGGAAGATCTAGGATGCTCAGTATTCCCTTTAGGATTAACTTGAGTTTGACTAGGGAACGTTCCTTTGTCCCTCGTGCTTATCTCTGTTGCCATTTGACCTATTTGTCCCACAAGTTTGGCAATAGATAACTGAGTTACTTGCATAAATGCTTTAAGAGTATCTTCTAAGGACGTGGTTGGAGGAGGCAGATTCCTATTATACGGAGGAACATAAGGCACATTAAGGGGAGCTTGGTATGATAGATTTTGTTACCACGAGGAACTAGACTGGTATCGGTTTACTTGGTTGTGGGGCTGATAAGGGGCACTACCAGAAGAACCTCCTTGGTAATTTCTATTTCCCCGGGAATTAGAGTTGTTGGAATTATTATTCCATCTACCATTGAAAGGTTGGTTATTGGGACGTTGATACATGGCATTGGCCTGGTCTTTTCTACCCTCCCTTAAACTAAGCACATCAGGGCAATCTTGGACCAGATGGTCTGAACTCTCATAAACCACATAATTTGGCATTGCCATATGGTTAACAGATAAACTGTTAGGGTGTCTCTCCCTTTTGCCGGTCTCTAAGTTCACGATTTTCTTAATAATGGTTCTAAGAGTGGCAGACTCTGAATTAGAGTCCACTTGGTGCACATTTGCACGGTGACAAGGTATTTCCTCTCTCATCATTTGCCATTGGTAGGTCTTATCCGATACATCATTTAAAAATGTCCAAGCTTCAGTGTCAGTTTTTTCATCGAATGTACCCGCGCACATAGACTGAACACGAGCTCTAGTGTCATAGTCTAGACCTTCATAGAGAGTTTGAACTATATCAATCAGCTGAATCCCGTGATGTGGGCATCCTTGCTCTAAATCCCTAAACCGTTGTAGGTAGTCATATAATGACTCTCCTCAGTTTTGCGTGAAGCTATAGATAGATATTATGTCGTATCTTAGCAGTTCTGTGGTTAGGGAAATACATCTTCAAAAAATCCTTAACGAGTTGTTCAAACGTGTTTACAGAGTTGTCCTCGAGAGTGTACAACCAATTACGTGTGTTTCCCAACAGAGAAAAGGGAAACACACGTAATTTCAGAGAATCCTCTATAATACGTTCGAAGTTTAATATAAGCATATGATCCCTAAAGTCCCTAGGATGGTTATACGGGTTTTCTATGGGACTACCATGAAATTTGGGAAACATAGACAAGAATCCCGAATTTAACTCAGAGTTTCTAATATTTCTAGGAATCACAATACACGAAGGCTTACTCGCAATTGTAGGATGCATTCGATTGCGGAGAGTGATTCTCTCCGCAACAGCAGGTTCGGGACTGTTTCTAGGAATAGCAGGTTCGGGACCATTAGTCCCATCAGTCTGACTCATATTGATTCTAACAGTGTTCTTAGTCCGAGCTTGGGTGTTACCCCAATCTAACATACAATTCAATCAATATATGCGAACACACTAAAAGTCCTAAGAATGATGCAAGCACTCAAGAATGTTTTACTGGTCTCTTTTATTAAGTTAAGTTGTGAACCTGGTCTTAGGGTTTAATGCTTCTATTCCTGACAGTAGATCGGTTCGTACTTATGTTGTTTTTACTCGCTTTGGCGATAGCTCGCATGCTATCTAGTCACCTAGATGCACCTGTGCTGGAAGGCGGGGCAAACCGCTTAGAGTCATCTATCCACACTAGCTATGCCAGGGAACTTACGTCCTCCAGCAAACATAGCCACTTATCAGGTTTTCCTATTGAACGTGTTGCTCCAGGTCCGAGCGAAGCCTTTTGATTAACTATGTTTTTTATGGCTTCTTATCTAAAAATCTTTAAAAGAGGTCGGGACTGTCGATACCGAAAAGATTAACAACTGGGTAATGAATTCCCGGGGTCCTAATGCGTGGGTACGCACGGGTGATGAAATCCCGTTTTGGTTCACCCTTATCTAGATGTTGTTACAAAATTTGAACATTTAATCAATCAAACAGTAGTGAAACAACGATGTACCACGACAGGGAGGGTGCGGTAGAATTTTTTTTTACCTACAGGAAGGCCTTTTTAGGGGCACGTTTGGTTACCCTGGTGAAACCATTGGGAAGGCCTACTCAGGATCGTTTGTGAAGTACGCGTTGAAACGATTTCCGACCTGAATAGGGGTTCTGATGCTGTACCTGCAGCAGATTACAATTTCCTCACCTTACAAAGCGTCACTCAATTAATTATTACATAAACATTCTTCTCAACCTTACAATACTAAAAAATAAACATAAAAATTTAAGAAACTATAAGTCTTCGTCGCCTTGAAAAATAGTATTTGAAAATCCAGATTCAGTACCAAAAAATCATATTCACGGCAACTAGAAATAGTTCCCAGCATCACCCAAAAATTAGATTCAGCGACAGTAGTTATACAAGCAGCAGCAACAGCAGGAACAACAACAACAACAAGAACTAAATAACTCCGTCTGAAATTCTCAAATCAAATCTGCTAAATCACATACTCCAGAACAGATGTGCAATCCGCAATCACCTCAAGTAATATCAGTAAATCAAATGTACCCCAATAGTCGGTTTGTTTGATGAGAAAGATCAATTGAAACACATATAAACATAACTTTAAGCAATTCTAGGAAGCCCAACTGGTTTTAATTGATTTCTTATCAAGCCAAATTCAGATGCTAAGAGCGAGAGAGAAAATATCGAATCGAAGCCAAGCTATAAAAGATAAATAATAGCAAAAACCTTTGAAACAGAGATGATATTGTTAGAGGACAAGGATAAGGTTTGAGAGCAGAGATGATGAAGTTTCTGGCTTAAACAGTGATCAAACACTTATATCTCAGTCCAAAACTTTAAAATCACCTAAACCAATCTAAACCCTAAATCAAAATTACAACACAATAATAATCACCTATAACAGTACTCAAAACAGTAAATTAGCCTCAACTGATTTCAAATTTACCAATGAATCGAAACCCCAAACACGCTGAGATTTTAGAGAGAGAAACGAGAAATACCAACTGTGAAGCCGAAGAGCAATGAAAAGATCAATCACCCAATAAACCAATTTTAAAGACGAGTAAACGTAACAACCATTAAAACAACCAAATCAAAATCCAAGAACACCCCTTTATTGAGGATAACAACAATGGCAACACAATTGCAGAAATATTGGAAGAATTGAAGTAAATTTTGAGTGAGAAATACACGAAAAATGGAAACTTGCGTGAAGTTTCTTCTTAAAGTGGTAAACACAACTTTACCCTTTTGTAGCTCTTCTCAAAGAACTGTTACCGAGAGAGATATTGAGAAGAGAGATGATGGTAAAACAAATAAATCAACCGGAGCAACAAACAAAAAGAAAAATCAATAATTTAATAAAAGAAACAAGATTTTAAAATCAATTGCATCCCCGACAGCGGCGCCATTTGATAATCCATATCAAATCGGGTTGTTGAAGCATAGAGGGTTTCGTTCTCAGAGATGCAAAGATTTAAATTGTGATTTAAGAAAAACCATTATTTATTAATTAAAAAAGGTTTACATCCAAAAATAGAAGAACTATGGTAGAAAAATGATAGTAAACTCAAAAGATCACCCTCTTCCCTTTTTACAACTCTCTCTCTTAACCTAACACCAGCCCTCATCTCCCTCAACAACCTTCCTTTTGTGGAGATCTTTTAGCCAAAATCTTTTACTAAGTCTTCCAGCAGTTGTTGACTAGTACTAGGCCATCTCCAGCAGCTCTTGACAACTGGTAATCTCCAGCAACTCTTTAGCTTGTAAAAGTTGGGCTTTAAGACCAGGCTTGGTTGTAATTATCTTATTACCTGTAATAGTTAAACATACTTTAATTAGGCTCAGTGAAACATAAAATAAGGTCCTAGATAATGTGAATTGAAGGACACAAATAGGCATTTTTCATACCTATCACATTCCTACGCCGTGTGGGAAATGATCAGAACATGTGATTCACATCATAATCAATCTTGTTCACCTACTAACTTTAAGCTAAAAATAGGTTAATCACTTTTAACTGTACAAAAAAGAGATGGCACGATTTAGAAACCTTAAAAAATACCGTTGTACCAGTAACACGTGAAAAATAGTGCACTATACACCATATCACTTATTTTTACCATTAACTAAATCAGTGCTACAATCTAGAAGACTATAGCGTGTATTTTCATAAACTGACATAAGCACTTACTTTTAAAAAATAAAAAAGTACCGTTTGAGGGCCGGGTAAATTGTCATATGTTGCTTAGAATGTTAATATCATTATTATCAGCGGAAATTATGAGAATAAATACTACTTTTTGCCATCTTTACAAAATCAGACCCAGGGAACAATAAATTCCAAAATCGATACTGGCAAGGAAAACCCAATTATGCTCCTACTAAAGTTGCAATATTACAGTAGACAACCACCTATTTTAGGGCTCCACAAGTACGAATGTCACATCCGAAACAATAAAAAACTGTAAAACTCATTTAAAACTATTATATCAAGCCACGTGTACGTGTAAGGCAGACATTGTCACCATCTCATGAATTACTTGTCATTTGTTTTAGTACATTTTGTCTTACCTTTTACCATATTTGTTATTTGTAAGAAGGCAAACTTTTTCACCAATTATGTTACTATTTCTCATCTTGTTTATGATTAGGCGTCACGTACGGTTCACAGGAGTTCGTTTGGTTTTTGGAGCCAAAAGCGATCCCGATTCATTGAACAGTTTCTTTTTCTTACTCGACCGCAAAACCCACAAAAACCATCCTGATTATTTGTCACAAACCGTCTGCATGACTGCTGCCTACCAAATGTTTGGGCATGGAGAAAATGATGGTACTCTATTCCTGCAGATGGAACTCTACTCTACACTACTCATGGAACAAATGATGGCAAATCGTCTGTACGGCTGCTGCCAACCAAACTATATTTTATTCAGTTAAGCTCTAGCATTCTTTCCAAGAACTATGTCATTTGGTAACAGCTAGTTGTCATTTGTCCTAATAACTTTGCCATTTGTTCAATCTTCTTTGTCATTTTTTTTATATAACTTTGCCATTAGTTCTGAAAAAATCAACTATTTGAATATTATAGTAGGTTTATAGGTTATGGGCTCCATAAATAAGGCCACAATTAAGGCTGCGGGCTCCACAAGTACGAATGTAACTTCCTAAATAATAATAAAAAATGTTTGAATCATTTAAAAATATATTATCACGCCACGTGTCCAAATTTAATTCCTTGATGTACACATGACATTACTATTTCAAGACGTGTAAGGCAGACCCTGTCACCATTTCATACATTCATTATCATTTGTTGAATGCCAATTTGTCACGTGTTAAAACATCAGTTATATTAAATCATGCAGACTCTGACACCATCAGTTATATTATTTGACATTTGTTTACTATGTTTTGGGTTCGATAACAGGTGTGATTCACATGAGTTCGTCTGGCTTTTAGCGCCCAAAACCATCCTTATTCCTTAAACATTTTTTTCTTACACGATAACTGCAAAGACTGCAAGAACCGCAAAAACCGTCCCGATTCTATACATCGTGTGTGTGATTGACAACCGCGAAAACCATCCTGGTCACACAAACCATTTTCTCACAATCGTCGTGATTTTACCCATTATGTGTATGTGTAATTTCAGTATTATTTCTGTGGCAAATCGTCTCTGTGACTACTGCCTACCAAGTGTTTGATTAAAGTCTATTTTTTCACAATAAAGTCTAATAAAGAAGTGAATGAACAATTTGACGAGGAGAACAAACGGATGAGGGTGGAACCAAGAAGGGTAACTCTAATGCTAAAAATTATACCTCTAGATGTACATGTGTGGGACTTCACAAAATGTTTACAACTTTGCCTAAAGAGGAGAAGGGTACTCTTCGTAATACCTGTTTTGTACCATTACTATTGATTGATCCAATAACGATGATATCGACGTTGGTTGTGGAAATATTCGATCGTCATCTCGATGATATGAAGTTTTAATTTGGGGGACGATAATTCAGATAAAACCCATTCATGTTTGCTTAATTTTGGGGATACGTATCTCACCTATTGCAAATGAGTTCTTATTTGTTGATCCTGAGCATATAGAGAATTTCATAATGAGGCTATTGCTGAAGAAGAAAAATACATATGGGTTGAAAGAAATTGACGAGGTTTTAAAATAAGCAAAATTGGAAAGACATTATGGTAAGGTTCTAATTTATCATTTGTATTGTCGCCTTTATCATCATTATTCATTGTATTTGTCAATCCAAAAATTTATGTATTGTATTTGCCATTTTTGAGACATTATTTTCTGAGGTTCTTATCATCACATTGTGTATTCTTTGGCATTTTTTACCCGCTCTTATTCTTAGCCGTCTGTGATTTTGTTTTGCAGACGATGTTCTTCGATTAAATTTATTGAAAATTATACTATCATTTTCCCTCCCGGATAAGGGGAGAAACATTGAGGTAAAGTATGTTGATTTAGTTGATGATCTAGTAAAGTTCATCAGATTCTCCTAACCTTTACGGTTGTTCCACTCGCTGCAAGAAGGTCTATTCACACATTCAAATTGTTACAAGAACTTTTCGTCAAGAACTACTCGTACAACAGAAACAAAGAAGAAAATCTCTATTCTTTGTTCAGTCTTAAACAAATGCCGGGAGTGAAGCTTGAATCGTTCACTAAGAAATTTTTACAGTTGGCTTGAAAGGTAGATCGACTTGATCAGAAGATTATTATTTTGGCATTTACGAACGTCTTGCACATGGAAGGTAGAGTGAAGGAATACCTAATTCTCAACAAACCCGTGACCCTGGAAGACATGAACGAAAAGGTAAACGGCTATACTGATCTCGAATAGATGTTAACCAAAAGATAGAAACCCTAGAAGTCAATCCTTACAGCAAGAGATTAATCCATAGAACTAGATTTCAATCGTACTACAGATTTCGGAAGAGACAGAAAATGGATTAAATCTAATAAAGATTGGCCTCGGAGGGGTGGTAACTTACTGAAGCCATATATTCCCAAACTAATGGCTACAATAGCTAGCCTGTATCCCACACTTCAGAAGGATAAATTATTCCGCAATGCCCAATATCTCTAACCCATTGAAAGTAGACCATATTGCTTACACCACAAAGTTTGACATCATGACACAGAACATTGTTTCGCATTACAAAGACTTTTGGAGTACATCTTTGCAGACAGAAGAATGCACGAGTACATCGTAGACGTTGAAAGTTACAAAAATGGGAGCTACAAGATTAATACTGTGACCATACAAATAGAAGGAGGGACCGAAGAAAAGTATTTGTACCACATATCCCTTAACCATTTTATAGAGACTCATAAAATCAATAGATCGGTCAAGTTCAAAAGACGATGTCTCAACCAATGTCACAATCTAGCCATGGTAGACAAAGAAGCTAGGTTACTCCTAGTATCCAGTTCACAACGAACAAGGATCTCCTTTGAGGATTGCGACGTTAACCACGTCAACTTTCCTCATCATGACGCACTCGTGATCATGTTAAAGATGAGAAATGTTATCCCGCACATAATGATGGTAGATACTGGCAGTAGAATCGAGCTACTCTTCCAAAATATAATTAATCAGATGGGACTGGCTGACAAAGTTGAGCCTAGTGACATCGATGTCAGTAGTTTTAATGGTTCCAAAGAAGAACGCGTATGAAATATCATACTTTCTATTACTGCAGGACCGATAATGATTGATGTTGTATTTTACGTTATAAATACAAAATCTCGTTATTTGGGAATAATGTGACACTGCTTGCTACAGAACATGAGAGCTATCCCATCAACCTATTATCTGGCATTACGGTTCAATTGGAATGGCGGTCTTTATGAAATAAAAGGCAGTCAAAAACTAGCTTGTACATGCGAAAACACTGTAACCATCGTAACAGAGCCACTAACACTACGTGAAAGCATGTAATTACCGACCTTTTTGGATAGTAATTTATGACTTGCTAATGTATTATTTTCTGGTTGAAGAATACGACTTCCATTACCAGTCGTAATTTTATAACTCCCGCCGTTTGCTATTTTCTTAGTCTTATTCTTATCTTCAAAAATATGACTTTTGTCCTAGTCAAGAAAATGTACTAATTTCAACTTTGGACACTGTCGCTTTCTTGCTTTTCACCAAATTACAATTGTTGATCCAAAATACAACCCACAATTGCTTTTATAAAAACTAATTCTGCAAAAAATCTCTCCATGATCTCAACACATATCTTATCTTCGGTTGCCCATCATCTCTATGTGATAACCTCTCTCTCATCTCAACACCAACAACAAGATTACCCTTTTAGGGTTTTTAGTTCTTACTACATCTCCTCAGAATCACGCTTCTCACATTGACAAACCCCATCTTCATATCCATGGTAAGGGTTTAGTTTCATCAAATCTTCTTCATTTATGTGTTTTTTTATCTCTAAAATCGAAATGAGGTCTCTTAAAAAGTAAAATTGAATCATAGGGTCTCTTAGAAAGTAAAATTGAGTAATGGGTTTTGGCAGAAGTGAAATTGAGTAATGGGTTTGTGTGAATTATAGTTGAAGATATGTTATCTATTAAGTCAGTTTGGAGGAGACATAAGAGGAAGGTTTTCACAATAGTAGGAGTATTGGGTAGTAGTAATGTTTTGTATAAGCTCTATGTTGCTCATAAACAAAAGTTATTTAATTTGGAGAGAGAAATCGAAGTCGAGAGAGAAACTGAGGAAGCTATTAAAGCTTATTTGCAATCCCATTTTGAGAATATCTAAGAATAGCTTATGTATCGACATTAGCATATGCGATAAATAATTTACAGGAAAAGGTATTGGAGGGGTTGGATCTGATGCACTTGACTAATAGGTTGAAGCAAGAAATGGGGCAGTTGACATCTTTGGAGAAGTTGGAGTTGTGGGAAAGACTCAAAATTCTGAATTTTACGAGAGTCGTTTTGTCGGCGTGGGCAATGACGACGCTTAGCTTCTATATCAGAATCTAAGTTAATATTTTAGGGAGGCATCTTTATGTTGATACTGCTAGAGGAATTGGAAGCTCTCAGTTGCTGGAAGAAGAAGCTGACTACATTGTTAGGCATGACCAACAAGAATTTCTTGCAATTACAGATTATCTCTCCAACTATGGACTGACCACATTGATTCTGTATATACAAGCAGTGGCAACAAAAGTTCTCAATGGAAAACAACTGAGGGATCCCTTCAATAGTACTACGTTAGGTGAAACCATCATGCAGATACTAGACATCTTCATGGGAATTCATCACTGGGCAACATACTTGGTGCCTGAAAATGTTGTATCATACAAGCAGCTGAAACCTACATCCTCCAATAATTTTGAAACGCTTCCATAAATCAGCAAGCTCGATCAACTGATGGAAGAGGCACGGTAGGTCTTATCAAGTGCGGATTTTATGAATCTTATGGAAGTATCATTGAGATCAGTGGTTGATGCTCTAATAGAGGACATGGGGTTGCAGTTCACAGGACCAAGAATGTCACTAGCAAAGCTCTTGCCCCCACTTGCACAAATGAGTCCATTACTTCTTGAGGAACCAAGTAAGAGCAGATATCTTAGCATCATCCGAAGCTTTTCCGAAGTTAAGTTATTCTACACCCTTTTTTATTAAAATACGTTGTTAGCTTCTACGTAATAGGCATATTAGCAACTGATTTGCAGTTCATTCACGGATTAGAAGTTCCATAGGGCTGCTTTTGGAGATTCCAAAGTTTCAACAATTTGCATAAATAAAGTGCCTAATGATTATTGTGTTGTAATGTTTAACTTTTTCTTTCTATCACCATCTTTGGTCAGTGTTACAAGTTGGCTTAGGGACCTTTTGCTATCAACATTTAATGGCTTCATGAGATATCTGCTTTTGTTGATCTATTTATGGTGAAATAAATGCATGAAACATATGTTAAATAGAAATAAAAAATAAAAATAAAAGATGCTGAATTGCCAAAAAAAAAAGCACTAAGCTATTTTTTGAACTATTTATTAAGCAGATTTACCTCATCTCTTGTGATTTTCTTCAATTTAGGTGTATAATTTCGAGGGTTTGCCATATCCTACTGCTAGAGTACATGTTGCAATCTATTTTTTATTATTATCTATTATCCAATATCCAATGTAGTTTATAGGATTTGGTTTTTAGTTTTTTGTTGTAATTTGAGTTTTTATTTCGTAATCTCCTTAGTTTATTAAATTGCAGTTTATTGCTTTATTATTCTGTTTTAACTAGTGGTATCAACTTCAGAGATTAGCTTGAATTCTTAATTTTGATCTTCAGCATATAAAGTGTGCAATAATCAGCAAGGTGAAATAAACATTTTTGTCCCCTTTACTTTTTCCCTAGTGTTTTAGATATTTATTTTCCTATCGTTATACCTGTGGCATATTTTTCTACTGTTTTCTATTTTTAGCTACCTACGATGTAAGTAATTTGAATTTGGATGATTTGAAGGATAATGTCGAGTTATCATCATTGGAGTTTCAAGCTAAGCTTATATTGAAACGGTGGATTCAGCTTTGATATTTCTTAGTTTTTTATAGTTCAAAAACATGTGTTTGGCATTACATTTTGGTTTTGCTTTAAAGTACCCTATGAATATAGGGGGCTTTGCTTTCTTAGTATAGAGTACTACTATATGTTTCATTATTAATATAAAGATTTTATGATATATAATCATAGATAATAAGTGTGTAAAACATTTTTCTTATCGTCTATCTTTTTTTTTTGAAAAGTGAGCTGGGGGAGTTACCCCCTGATAACATAATCAAAAAAAAGATAATTACAAGGTGGAGACAACTCCAATCCTTACAAACAAGGATAAGGAGGGCCTGAACACCAAAAAGAAAGAAAATAAAAAGTAGATTCCTAACAACAAAAATAAACAAGATGAACTAGAGGTACCGAAGTGATGATAAGGAAATGTTGAGTCGATGACTAGGTCTCTATCTTTAAGATGTTTTGCCGCACTGCCCTTTGCAAACAGTTGATTGCTGCGTCGCCTCCAGAATAAAACAGCAGAGAAAGAACTTCTCTTCCAAGGAAGAATGACCTTCGAATGATTTGAACTTTCAGGATCAAATGCTCGACACAATCTTAAGCAATATGAAAGTAAACCATTAGTACAACCATCATCAGGTACGGCCATGAGGGTGTGCGACATGTGCGACGGCACAGGGCCCGAAAGGAAAAGAGACCAAAGAAGAAAAAAAAATTGCCTAGCCCAAACAAATATATATATATTAAACCCAACTCAATTCAGATTCGACCACAAAACCAAACTCATTATACAAGCCCACAAACCAAATACCCAACTTCTCAAAACAAGGCCTAGTAAACTAAAAAAAATCTCTAAACTAAAAAAACAATTCAAGTAAAAAAGGCCCAATGTTTTCCCCGCATAGGGCCTTATAAAGCTAGGGCCGGCCCTGACCATTAGGCGCCTCTCTACCACTCGAGTGGGGTGGCCTCAGCTTCTCACCAAATATGCACTTTTTGGACACCAAAGAAGCCGTCCAGACTCACACTACAAACTTTAAACTCTGAAATAGACATGGCCTGCCTTTCTACACTGTTTTTCTAGGACAAACAATGTGCAGTTTTGGTTTATGTGTTTCAATTTTGTTTGTAATCTGAAGACCATGGCTGGCCTTCTGGAAAACCTTTAAAATGGACCTAAGCATTAATATTTTCTTTACCGTACTAAACCCTCTTTCCAGAATGCATTACAATGAAGATCAGGTTTCATATGTTGGCCTAAATTCAAATTTTGCTTGACTGCCCTCATGGAATTTGATGCTCTACCCATCTCTGGATAAATGCAACTTTTTCATTTTTGAATTCTTACTGACCAAGGGTTGTCCAAGGTATACTATACTATCTCTCACATTGCCCATGAATCCGCTGGGTACCATACAAATATCCTATAAACATGGTCCTAATTTACATTATAAGTATCTTATTTCATATATGGGGTCCTGCAAGTAATTTCATTTTCGACATCAATAATTCTAATTTAATCCTTGTTTGTAGTTTACAAGAGAATTATTGTAAAAACTGCTTCTGAGCACGGGTACAAGCTTCTAATAAACATTACAACTCATTCAAATATGAAAAAGCATATGAAGAGATATGAGATACAACACTACATAGTGAATATACAAATTGACATGATATTGTACATTTATTCAATCAATCTGTGTATAAGTAGTAGACTAACGATTTATGAGAGGTTTAACTAGTTGAAGCTGAATATTTTATTTTTTTCCATTGCCATGTAGCAAAAGTAAGAATACAGTGCCATTTCTAAGACTACAAGGGCAGTGGGTTCTTAGGTACACATGCCAAATCAAGATTCTTGGGAAGAATATGCAGCCTTGATACGTTCTTCGAGGTAGTCCCCACTTCGAACTGGAGGAAACCTGCATGAACATTAGAAAAATCATTGTTAGATAAAGCTGGAGATTCTACAGAAAAAAGGCCGTAGACACAAAGCCAACTCTCCACAAAGAAAACATATGGACGAAGTCATATCCAGTGAAATATCACTCACAAAATGCTACTTCTTCACTTCTTCAGACTCTCCGAATTGGTACTTAGATTTAAGCTCACAGTACGGGGTGTACCACGGTTGCACCCGCGAAAAAACATAAATAATCCCAGGAACAATATAATCACCCCATGTTGGTCTCAGGAAGATGAGCATACTACATGATCCTTGGGGTCGACAACAGACTTGATTGTGAGTTCAAATCTGTGTACCAATTTGTTGAGTCTTTGGAACTCAATCTAACGTCAATCCAACGCTACTACAGTGCCATTAAAAATAAGTAAGCATTGAAGAGCAAAATACTGACGGTGAGGGTCATGACTCTTAAAGTACAAATAGATCATTAAAGTTACAAGGATTATAGATAGTGCAAGATGGTGTAAGTTTAAAGAGTAGATTCGATCCGAGATTAACACAACCCGCATGACAACCTTAAATTTTTGGGATGAGGTGTGTTAAGATTGCCAAAAGATGTATTATGAATCAAAAAAAGGCATTTTTTTTTAAGGAACACCAATTATAAGGAATGCATAGTTAGGATGTCCAGCATCTATCACAACAAACATGTGATTAACATGCAACAGGTTAAATGGACGAACTTCACAGGGTCTCACTAGGTGAATCTTCGTGGAAATTACCAAAATGTTGATCCTCCCATCAAATCAAATAATTACTAGTATTGGATGTTATTTGGGAATTCAACAAATACAACCGTACTTTGGTGGTGATGCTTCACTGCAGCAACTTTCCAAGCACTGGACTACACAATCATGGTTTGGATCCATGAAGAACGCAAGCTGAAGAGTAGTAATAACAATTAAACTACTAGTAAATAATATGAAGTACAATTTTTTTTATTTAATTATTTGCTCTTAGATAGCTAGCAGAAAAATAGACGGGCTAGGTGGTTCTAACTACTCTAGCTATTTCCCCATCCAAAAATATTCAATATATCATATATCATATCAGACTGACCAAACTGGAGCAACTAATTATCCATATTCATATACTGAATTTTAGGCTTTATAAGATAGAGGTTTCCTTTGAGACTATAAAGATTAAATGATGTGAAACGTCATCTAAGGGTCGTTCTCACCGCCAACGAATTATTTATATTTATGCTCTTTTGATTCAAGCCTCTCCATTGGAGATGCTAAGTAGAATTTAGGGACTTGCTTGTTTAACCAATACAATACAAGATTAAAGATGAAGTTTTCCGACTTTTAGTAGATTTCTATTTAGATTAGAATTAGGGTTGTTAATTCTAATCCCCCTTGTGTTCTATAAAATGGAAGATCTAGGTTATTTATTTTTAAGCTGTTTAAGTTGATTCTTGAGTTGTCAAAGGTTGAATTGAGAGTAAAACTCCAGTTATTTAGTTTAATTTGTTTTTAGAGTTTATAAGAAAACCCTAATTGAGATTAGGTTAGTGTTAAATGTAACACGATCTTGTTTCCGCGTCGTGCATTTACATTCTAAAAATTTTCAGACATTTAGGGATATTTTAATCGAACCAACCTCCGCATTTCATTTAATCTTTTATGGCAGTTTTCTATTTCTACAGAAATGAACTGAGCTAAGCCCAGTGATTAGTCAAAACAAAAATCATAAAGAGACAATGATAGTTGTTTAGATGCAAAATATAAATGAGGCAGGTTATAAGTTGATGCATACAGAGTAGCGCTCCTGTCCGGTTGGCATGACTCTATGCAATGTTGACCTACAGATAAGAGAATAAATGAAAATCCAAGAATCATCTACAAAAACAAAGTCTGCAGTTTCTTCATATCCACACTTTAAGACAAATCTGAAAGCATTTATACAAGAGAAGAAAAAAGACGCGACGAGCCTGAAATGGAAAGCACAACAATGCTGTACAGTTTTAGAATGAAGAATTACCTGAACAAACAATTAGTCCACCTCTCCATCATATCCCCAATATTCACGATCAAAGCCCTACAGATTTATAAATTCTGTTAAATGAGGTAGCTTTATAAATCCTCATTTAAGACTGTTGGAGATACAAAAAGTGACCACTACACTAGTAATTGATTATAGAGAATGGCCAAAGTACCAAGCTAATAAATCTGAAGTTCAGTTCTAGCAAATTTGATTAGGAATATAAAGCGCGGTATTGGACGCTTCTATTATTCTATTTCTAGTTCTAGCACCCAAAAAGCATGTGAAAATCAGCCATGGCCAGAATTTAAAAGCCCTTTGGGAATCCTTGTAAGTTAAGTCCCAACACATGTAGATGATATTTACCAATCTAGAGGTTTATAAGTACCTAGTTGGTTGTGTTCCTTGTCCCATTTCCCCCTATCTAGCTATTCAGCTATTGGTCTTGCATTCCAAATAATCGGACATCAAAACAGCTGAAGCAATGAGTTTTAAGTCAGTTACCCAGCACTTTTGAAACACCATACCATGATAGCAATATTTGAAACCAAGACACTTGTATCCTTTCTTACTGACTCAACAAGAGATGGATTACATATCCATACTAGTTGATCTACAAAGAAAACAGAGATAATGAATGAAAATAGACGAATGGAATAGTGTACATGCAAATGTGTATGAAATACGTGTGTATAATATATAAACACGCAAGGAGTATGTGCGGAGCACGTAATGTAGATATTTTTATTCACACACAAAACACATTGCAATTTGGGGACTCACCCATTGATGTGATATACATCCTCCCAGATATGTGGCCTCTTATCTTTTTCCCTGCATATCTATTAAAGATCCAAAGTCAGAGATGACATCAATAATCAACATTTAATGGTACAGAATAATTGTACTGTTGATGCTGCAAAACATGCCTGAAGTCCGCGGACACCATCGGTTGCTAGAAGAGTGATCATTCCATAATCCGAATGAGCAGAAGCGCCATAGACTTCCTCCTCCAGAGCAGATAATTCACCTGAAATCAAAATTAAGGTGAAAACCACCATTATAAAAAAAAGATCTAATGCGAAAAAAATGCGGAAATATTCTCGCACCACTACTCCTATCTCCTCTACCTCCCCTAGCTAAAGATTCAGCAAAAGAGAAACTAAATATCCATGAGTAAGAAGCTGTGCCCCAGCACTCTACTCCAAAAATTTCTTCATCGAGATGATCACGTCTAATTTGGTAAAAAAAAACTGTTCCTGCTTAGAATGTTGACAAAAGAAAAACACCGGTTTATCCAAATGTTTCTTATGATTATATAGACATTGATAAAGATTTAATTCTTATTAGAAAATAATAAGGGAAGTGGTTGTCTTCCATATAGATGACCAACTAAATGTCTAAAATAAGGGGAAATGGGTATTTACTCTTTCGATAATCTCATCAGCAAACTGCATTTACGGAGCAATGATATTGCATTCCAGGACTCATGCATTGCTTGCAGCATTTTAGAATGTGACGGCCTTTTAACAAACTTTGTGGAATTGTAAATTGTGTTTAGGTACTAGGCTTGGTTGTGGGTCATGGCATCACATATTAATAGCCTCTTTTCGTATTTCAGTGAAGTTCTTTACGGTCATTGGACAAAAACACCTAGTCACAACCCATGAAAACCTTAAGCATATTCAGACCCACTTAGGTCATGTATCATCTGCCTAACACGGCAACCTCAAGTCTCAAATAAACAGGCTCATTATCAGGTATGGATTTTTTCATAGTTTTTTTTTCCTATCATCACATAGATAAAAGCCTCATATCCAAGCACGTAGTGAGACAATAGTCAAAATAAAAGGATTATAAATTTATTTCTGGGTTGTTGTTCACCACGGATGCACAAAATGGTGTGATGATGTGCAGCTTGTGGAGTATGACACCAAACTGTACTCTGAATAAAGAAAGCACCCTATTTAATCAAATCTATGAACAAGGTCAGACATGTAAAGAGTTGGTGTTTATAGCATCAAATTAGCTATTACCTTAGGGATTTGGAAAACAGTACTATTAAAATGAAAAAGGTGAAAGGGGATTTCTTAGAAGTTACTGAGAAAACCGAAGTGCTATTTTGAGCAGATGACAAAACTTAAATATTTTCTTTTTCACTTCTGCAACATAAATTCTAGTCCCATTAGATATTTGACATCAGTATTTGCTTGTACTAAACATCTACCATGAAATTTAATCGGAGTACATAGTCCATAAATCAAGGCTGAGAATAATTACACAAGGTATTCATGAAAAAAAAAAAAAAAATTAAATTAAGAAAATGGTGATTGATTGAGAAGAATATAGGAACTAACATAATTGTCAATATACATTTACCACAAATAATTTGTTGATTTCTACCCATAAAAACAACTGTATTAGATAGACAAACAGAAATGGGGAAAAATATTTTTTATCTTACCAGGATAGTGTAGTAGACGTAGAAATGCCATCGGCGCATGCAACGCCCCTACTTTATCAAAGAAGCGTTCTTCTAAGTTCAAAGCCAAAGCGATCAACGAGGCTAGCCTTCTTCCAACATATCTGGTACAAAAAAGGAACAAATAATTCTAATTCAGTAACCACGGCAAAGTAAAAGTCTTTTTGTCCTCAGACACGGAAACATTTATCTATAATTATAGAAGATGATATATATATGAGGTCTATGAATAAAGTAAAACTGACGCGAATCTTAAACAAGGGAAAATCACTTTAACGGGTAATATCTAGATAAGTCAAGCACACATAAAATACCAGACCTGGAAATTGTGACGCTTAAACTACCAATATTGGAAGTACAAGTAACCACATTAACTTACAACATCATTAGGAGTTTCACTGAAGAATTGTTGCACCAAGAAACAATAAATATTCTAATGGAAGAATGAATAGAGGAACCCTAATCGGCGGAAAAGTTAATCATATCTAACATACATGGTCCAGAAGAATAAGAGACGTCAAAATTCAAATAAAATTGTCATCAAACTTTTTTATCGAACAATAAAAGATTGAAAAGGATGAAGAAGGATGCAAGTTGGAGTGGATGGACAAAGAGAACTTCAGGGAAAAAGTGGATGGACAATGAGAACTTTAGAGTAAAAGCTCAAGTAGAGCATCATTTATGACCTTCTGAGTCGCATGATATAGAGAAGAGGAGATACTGCTTTTGAAGGTTAGCTTGGAAAAGAACACCAACCATAGATAAGTTAAAACGATGAGACATGGAAGTGGACCGACCCCTCTTCCTTGCTTTCTGAGATCTCGGATGAAACCATCAAATGTATATTTCCCCACTCTCCTTCTGTCATCAAGGTGTGGGAACACTTCCTAAACATATTTGGCATTGTCTGTGTTTTGAAAGTGATTTTATTAGTTCCCTGAAAGCATTTTGATGTAAGATGTTTAGAAAGAAGATCGGGAAGTACCACGGAACATTATATGCCACGCAGTCGAGTGCGTTTATGGAATGAAAGAAATGTATACTCTTCGAGGAGAATGCAGACTAAAATGGTGGTTATCTTGCATCTATAAATATTCAGTTATATTGTATTGGCTGTCCTCCAATGAGGCGGTGATTGGGTGAGTTTTGAAGATCTCATGGTGAGAGGCACTTTGTTTTTCCCGCTCTATAATATTTTTTCCCCTTTGCTTTCAATTTTATTCTTTCCACCTTGGAGAGTTTCCTCTGAGTTAATCAATATATTCTCTTTTATCTCCTAAAACACACTTTACCCCAACCAGAAAAATGGTATAGGATCGAAACTTACAGGACTTTCTCATAATAAGATTCCATAGTTGTTTTCCAAGATGGCATACAAGAATTCCCTATCAAAAACAACGTCAAAATGATCAGGAAAAATTAGCTATCTAATCCATAATGACTATAGTTTAACATCAAAAAAACACTTTTTTTTGTTGATCAAGCATTATACAATTTTTTAACAGGTGTACAAAAGACGAGACACCCCAAAAAAACGGGCTCATAAATTGTGGTTAATCTACAAAAGCATCCTAATTATACATAGCTAAGAAAGAGAACTATCCAGAATGATAAACCCTAGTAATAAAGCTTTACCACATAAGCCATTTGTTATTGAACTATTGAACTACATGACAAATGACTAGAACACTTTGTTTTGTAGATTCAGCATGATACAATTTTTTAACAAGTGTACAAAAGACGAGATATCCTAAAAAAATGGTTTCATAAATTATGGTTACTCTACAATAGCATCCTAATTATACATAGTTAAGAAAGATAACTATCAAGAATGATAGACCCTAGTAATGAAACTTTATCAGATAGGCCATTTGTTATTGAACTATTTCTCTATATGACAAATGACTAAATAACTCCACTGGGAGAAAAAAAAAATGAAGCTCGATAAACTCGGCATTGAGTACCCTCAATATTCAAGCATTTGAAGATCACAAACAACCATGTCAAAGCCATAGTTCAGGCAGAAACCTTACCTTCTGAAGGCCATTGATTCAGACTACTTTGTGATAGGCCTTGCATTGGACCAATGTAGAAACCCTCCTTGAAATCACCTACATTTTCAATCAATGAAAAGGGTTAAAACTGACTACTATTCTCATGCCCAATGGGCTTCGTGAAATATGGACCAATAATAGTTTGTGCCACTTTGTAAATTTGTGCGAGTGAGGATGAGTGAGAGAGATAAAGACACGTAACTGCAAACTACTTCAGATGCTTGAAACATGATGCAGCACAATCATAATGCATAAAATAAGTTGGTTTCTTCTCTATGTGAAACAGTTCAACATTAGAAGCAAAAAATTCAAAGAAAAGAAAAGAAAAGGGAACTGATTATATAGTATAAAATAAACACGGGCATCCACCAGAATATAGTTCTTCAATTCCCATGCTTTTAAAAATCAATGTGGTATTCAGTAAGGAGTAGCAAACTGTATAGAAAAGTTACATGAAACATAAGTTTTTGGCTTCACAATAGTATTTGGGTCTTCGAAATTTCACAGTATTGTGGTATGTGACAACCAATTAAAAGAAAACTTCGTGGGGAGTGAGTATTCTAAAGGGGATAATGAAGATTTATATTGACCTCACTGTCGGAAAATCGGCTTTCCCTTTATGTATGATTCACAAATGCAAGAGAAATGTAAAGGAAAATATAAGGTAAGCACACACTAGCAAGCATGACAAACAATTTGCTTGGGAAATGAAGGGAAAAAACCACAGGGCCGGCAAATTCGAATCCAACATAACCATAAATGGATTACAATCATCACTATGTATGCCCAAACAAAGTGCTAGAAAATAAATAATTTTCCTCAACTTTAATCATCATGAACCAATCTCGTTCCGCTGACAAGGTCGCCGGAGAATACCCTAGTTGTGTCGTCTATTTTGTCAACTACTGCTACTACTAATTAGCATGTTAGTCGTGATGGTTGAACTTCTCCAACAGAATGTATTGGCATGGGACAGCTTCATACTCATTATTTTTATCATCAAGGATTACCTAGAAGCACAAGCCGCACCCTTCTCTTTCTTTTGGTAAGACTGCACCCTTTTCATCTTTTATGACTTCTTCAGGTACCCCTATGTGGCATCTGCTATAGATGATCCTGATAGGGGTGTACCAGGCAATGTTATAGAAGATCCCATAGATAGTGTACAAGACAAAGTTATAACAAATGAAGAGGGTGGGGCTAAACTGATAGACGAATGTGATACTAAAGTTGTTTTATGTTAAAATATCTCGCTGGAGTAAACCATCACAAGTAACAAAGGACTTAGTAGTATCAGTAGTCGACAAAATCGGCCTAAATGAACCAGTGGTACTCGATCTCATCAGATGTGGATAGAGCTGAAAGTGTCGTTCTTTAGCATGAACCTATCACCCACAATGATCACAACTAATATTTCTCCCACGTCCGGGCCCAAAAGAACCATAATCAAGGTTAAAGAACTATATTCAAGATTAAAGTAAAGTTAACTGGAACAATAAGAGATACCATACCAGAAAATTGAAAGCAAGGGTCTACTGATTAACCCAATATAAACTCGACATAGTAAAAACTACGCCTCAAACATCATTCTATCGAGGAAGAAATATAGGGGGAATCACGATCTGCTGTTAATCCACAATACGATTGAGAAGCTCTAGTTAGTAGAAAAAAAACACGAAGAACACCAATTGATTTGGAAAAATAGATAATTCGATTACTAAAACGAAGTAATCACAATGAGAATCTCTCAAACCCTAGGCTTCTCTCAGAACTCTTTTTAGATCTAACATCCCCTAGAAAATAACCTAAGTTCCCTTTATATACTAGAGAACTCGAAAATCATAAAAGAACGGATCTCGAGGCAAAATAACACCTGAGAATCAAAAACACCGCCAAAGTCGTTCGAACGAACTAGGGAGTCGTTCGAATGACTTTACGCCTAATTGGTCTAAAACCCTAGAAATTTGCCAGAACGAAAACTCAACTCGTTCGAACGAAATATTGCTCTGGGCCAAATTTCCAGTGGGAAAAACTAAAGTCATTCGAACGAAAATACCAGTCGTTCGAACGAAATATGACTCTGGGCCAAAATTCCCGTGGGATGGAATTTGGTCGTTCGAACGACTTTAACAAATTTCCAAATTACCCTAGATCCTCCTGGATCAGCTGTTAAAGATGTGCATAAAAGAAAATAAGTAAACAACCATAATAAAAGATAAAGTGAGCACTCCAAAAATAAATTGCAGTAGCACCACCAAGATTAACTGAACACAGAGTTCCAAAGAAGACTCAGAGTAACAAAACACAATTGAAAATCGATAGGAGAAGTTTGTCGTAAGAATACCACAACTGTGGTATAATAAGCAACCCGACTCTGGGAAAATAATTGCCAAAATTTAAAGATCAAAAAGACTTGAGCCAAACAGGTGAACGTGAAATATCACAATAGCAATGAGAAAACGATCATTAGGCGACAAAAACCACTGCACCATCAAAAAGTTAGCAACAATCATCAATCACTAATCGTAATCGACTTAGTGATTCCGCAATCACAAAAACACCAAGAACTAGGAAACACAATCAGAGATCAATTTGATGAAATAACCAATCACAACGAATCAGGAATCACAAAATACCAATGCAATTAACAACAAATTGCAATAATGGAATAACCAACACAATCATACCTGCAATCACAAAACAACCTATCAGAGTGGTATCTCCTTCCTCCCAAATTGCAAGAATCGAAGAGAAATCACAAAATGCAACAACAGTCGAATTCCCGAGCAAAAGATAAAATCCAAGATTCACAGTAAATTAACTCAATCAGAGTGATAGAATTGTTGGAATTAAAGCTCAAACCAATCCGATGAGTGATAAGACAGTAGTAGATGGCAATGGGATCAAAGAGCTGGTTGATATATCAAATTAAAAACATGAATTTTGAGGGAAATTTGTGTCAACCACAGGCTTGAGGTTTGTTCCTGTATTTGTGATAGAATGGGAAATATGTTATAATACACAAAGTCAAGTAGTCAATTCCCGTTAGTTGCACTTTGAGTTATTTGAGTGACTGACCTCATTAAAAGGGACTACCAATCAGCAAAAACATTACATATATATCTCTAAAGCTACTTCACATATCCAGGAAACACATGTCATATAAATACAAAGATTTAAACATCAAACAGTGAAATAATCTCAACAACAAAAGGAATAACTACAATTATGTGCTGGCATGGCTGAACAAATAGAGTTACAGTTCACCTTCAAGAGGCTTGTGATGCATAATATTCATTTGTATGTGGTATAATAATAAGAGTTAGTGAAGTACACAAAATGAAACTTCGACTAAAAGCAGCAATCAATTAACGTGTCGATCTCCGGAGCACAAGAAAACACTACTAAAAGATAAGCCCTAGAACATAGTAAATACGATTCAGTATGTCAATCTCCTAAAGTTATTCACATTACTTGGACACCCTTGTTAGACTGTTTGTGCGTTACAAGGCTTTTTTCTACATTTTAAAGGAAAGCGATATGATGAAACCTTAATGGCTAAAATGGTATACAAGAAAAGATGAGCAGAACACAGTTATAATGAAATCTCAACACCTAAAATGACAGACAAGCAAAGTTGAGCAGAATATAGGTATCAAAACAAACCTCTAGATCTACCCAAAGAATCGAGTTTCTCATCGTACAATGGTGTGTAACCCCGGTGTTCTTTACGTGCCACTTTCATCTTCTCTTCCACAGGGAGTGCAAAGAATTTCTTACTCTCTTCGAACACCCTCTCAAGAAACTCCTCCTCCATCCCATGATTAATAAGGTAAAAGAACCCGTAATCTATGCATGCCTGAAAAAATATCAAAACATTAGGGAACTCTTTGTGGTGTTGTGCCTAGCTATTTCTCATAAATTTAGTCGTGGGGGATTTAACACAAACAAGAATTCAATCTTCTTCTCAAGTTCTACATCAAATGACTAAAAATTACCCATCGTCTCAACTCTTCACTTTAGTGTAAAAAAATTAGCTAGAATAAAGAAGTAAACCGTGTATGCATGGTCACATTGAAATCGAGAGCTTTGATTGGACCCTGTTTGGATGAAGTAATATATTTACTTGAAGAACAAAAAACTTGATAATAAACAATAATGGTAATCCAATCAGGGAGTTATGTTCGAGAGAAACCTGACGGATGGAGTTCGCTGTGGAGACGCGATCCGTAGAAGACAAGTCGATTATGGGAAGGAAATTTGGAGATTTCGCCATTTTAGGACTTTACTTTCCCGCTCTGCTGCAAATATTTCTAGTGTGAGATTTTGAGATGAGGCAATGACATTGAAATAGAAATGAAGTTAGAGCATCTCCAATTGATAAAACTTTTTAGAGAGTTTGATGGAGAGAAGGATTTTTAAGGGGTAGGATTGTAGGAAGTTATGTGCTCCAATAGCTGGTGTTAATCTTCTGCACTATAAGCTTCATTTTGATCCGATCATCTTAATAGTCATAGTCATAGTCATAGTCATGCATGCGTAGAGCTTGAGCATATAGAGATTGTCAAACAAACGCCAACCTCCCATCCCTAGTACATATTTAGAGCCTCTTTTAGTTTTCGGTGAGGCGCAAAATATTTGAGTGTTTTTCATCATTTTTTTCGTCTAATTTTTGTAAAAGACAATTCTACATAAAATTCTTTAAACTGAGGAGGCCAAATAGAATTTTGAATCTGTGATATTCATTGACGATCTTAATGGTCGTAAATTCCAAACAACTCAATCTCGACGAGTACAAGTCCTAGCAAATCAAATGAAATTATTGAATCTCAAGCAAACCAATTGTATGTAATGTCTTCAATTATCAAAATAAAGCAGTTTCTGACACGACCCCACTCTACGCACCATGGATAATGTCTCACTTAACCACCTCCAATAGAGGTATGTAGTTTATTTTTGAGAGAATTTAAGATAACCCCTATTGTTTTCACCTATATTAGTTTTAGGACCCTCTGCTTCTCATATACAGAAGTAATCCTGATTTTGTTGTTTTGACCCAGTCAAATGGTGTTTGACTGCTGACCAATTTTGTAACTCAAAAATGCCCTTTTGATTTAAATCAACGAAATAGTCAAGAAAGTTAAATAAAATAAAAAATTACAAATAGTATAGAGATTCGCGAGAATATCCAACTGTCCAGATTTACAATCAAAATATGACCGTTATTTAGTGAGAGAATGAAAAAAGTTTCAGAATTATAGAGCGAGGTATATGAGGAAGAAACTGAGACTAAAAAGGCGGGAAAATACCCACTCATTTTGGGCGATTTCCACCGTTATATAGATCATATTGAATCTCCACCAATATATATTTGCCACTTGTATTTTCATTTTTTTGTTTAATTAGTAAATCACGTGTTATCCATGGGTATACTTGTCTTTGACACATTCAACAACAGTTAAACTGGGTCAAAACAGTAAAATCATGACTACTTCTGAATATTTTGGAAACAGGGAGTCCTAAAGCTAATATAGGTGAAAATACTGGGGGTTGTCTCAAATTCTCTCTTTATTTTCCCTCAGAAGGTCTTAATGTTAAGTATAGAAAGATATTAACCGAAGGACTAACATGATCTTAAGCAATGTGAAACTAAATCACTTGTGTAACTGTAATCATCATCAGACTCGAGTCACCAAAAAAATGGACTTACAGTAAAACCTTGACAAATGAATGCTCGATAAATTAATAACTTCGCTTAAATATTAAAATCTTCTGGTCCTAACTCGGCCCAGTGGGGCCAGTGTACTAAATTAATAACCTTGCTAAATGCATAAGATAATAATTTTGTTAGAAAAATATAAATTAATAATTGATGAAGTACATAAAAAAATTGCAAATTCATAATATTGAGCAACTTTATACTTGACAACTGATATGTATATGCAACTTGTAAGGGCCTAATTTCGTAATAGCTCGAATAAGCTTTTACACTGAATGTACCTGCGACACAATTAATATAACCAATAATATAAGATGATACAAGTGATTAGCGTGGAAACCTTTAAATAGGTAAAAACTACGACCTCGGCTTAAGGATTTAGTAACTATAACTTTATTGCTTGAGACTGATATTTTAATTTACAAGTTATGATCTCTTGAGCTAGATAAACTTTTGTTGGTCCTCACTTCTTCTGTGTTTTACTCCTTTTTATAGACCTTACTCTCAGTTCGTTTACATGTATCAACACATTCTCCTAAATTGGGGGCAAAGTGGAGGTTATCTCTGTAACTGCTAGTTTGTGAAGGACAGGTGTACTTGACTTATTCTATTTTCACTTGGAGTGCTCGAGCCACGTTCTTCTGCAGGTCGTAGTCTATGTGTCATTGTTGACGGTGTATGTCACTTGCATGTTGCGTGAGTCTGACATGGTATCAGCTCTATGATATCCCAACTCGAGGGATAGGTCCCTACAATCGCCCCATCTCAATTGAAGGCACATGTGTCTTGAGTTGAGAAGGTTCAATGGAGCTCAGTATTGGAATACGAATAGGTTGTCTGGTATAGGCAATAATGGATTTGCTGATGTGGAATTTTACCTTGGAAATGTAATGGACTGTCGGGAACTAGAATGTTGTTAGGACTGTGACTGTGTTTAATTGGTTGTTGGATTTTCCATAAGTATTCTTTGAATGATGACTGCTTTGGAAATCCTCCCTACATTGAATGTTATGTCTCTATAAATACTATTGTTGTTATACTACCAGTTATCCTTCTGCAAGTTTCTGTCTTTTCAAATCTTTTGTAGTTTCTTTGCAGTGATAATGGCGAGAACCAGACGTCAAATGCATGAATCTAGGGTTCTTGTCAAACTGCAGGAACCCTAGTTTCGTTACTATGGGACGCAGTCCTCAGATCTCCCTACTCTCATTCTAATGCATCCTACCTATCATAGTATGACATACGAGGAGGTAGTGGAGGCGAATAATGACTATTACAAGATTACGCGGTTATATTATTTGGTGGTAGAGGATGAGCAACACAGGGTGTGTCTTCGTCTGTTTGCAGATGATTTTATTACTGTGGAGGATGAGGAGGCCGACATCCGTGTCAGGAAGTACCGCTGCTATTCTGCGAGTGATTGGGTTTTGTAAGTGGAGGCGATGGTAGAAGATCTCTGTTATGACCATCTTCATTTTCTTGTGGAGGTGGTGGTTTCAGAGGAGGAAGATCTCTGTTACACCCATCTTCATTTTATTGCAGAAGTGGTGGTTTAAGAGCTGGACGACGAAACTATTGGTGCTCGTACTTTAAAATCTTGCTGATATCTAATAGTGATTGTAATCTATATAACAATCTATAGGAAGCATTTATAACTTACTATTTAGTGTAAAGCTATTTGTAGTGTGTGTTTTCGAGATAATGAATTTTTTTATTGTGATATCAAACGTCTTAAAGTCGGAATTAGTATATGAAAGTGATTATATCGAACTGTATAATAGAGTATGGTTAGATCGAAAGCAATATGTGCCGAACTGTGGGGTTATGTATTATACGAAAGATGTTTGAAAAAATGTGTATCGAACTGATAAAAATAAGAATTTTGTATGACAAAAATAAGCAACCATAACTCAAAGTGGTTTTTATAAAAGTACAGTTTGAAAATAAATGTGACAAAAATTAGACAAATATGGAGGTATATTTCAAGTTGAGGGGGAGAGATAAGTATCTGTTTGTTAGGGTGGATAACTATGACAACTGTGATGTTTATCAGGGAATATCTGAGCAACCTAAAAGATGGGATTGAACGATATCGTACTATGTGCTTATAAATAAGGTGGGAGATGAAAGTTTGTAATTAGTAAACATGGTGAGGACTTGCTCTCATAGAGATCGTCATGCAAGAGAGGAGCGTATGGCGATAAAAGTCGCAGAAGTTCATGAACGGATATTCGGGCTTCTCGGATACGAGGGTGATCTGCCAGTTTCTATACTACAGTTCGAAGGTTTGACTGTAAGAGAAAAGGATATCGAACTGGATCGACATTTATGGTGTGATGTTATTCGTGATACGATAACTGACCCTGAAGCTCAAAAGATTGTTGTGAGAAAGATTGTTCTAGATGAGATAGCTGATGAAGATGAGTTGATAGAGGGTGGCTAATTGATTAAATGTTGAGCTGTAGGGCATTTAGGATGTTTCAGATGTAACTACTTTTGAGAAATCGTTTGTATATATATATATATATTGCTGGAGTTGCGTATTTTTCTCCTTGTTATGTGGATTCGGTTTGGATTTTGATTTTTTGAATCTGTTTGCTATGGAATTATCATTGAAATGAGTATAAGTACTTTGGATTTTTTATAGCAAAAATTTAAAAATTGTGAGGATGAGATGAAAAGTGGAGTTTGAGTTCGAATTGACTGTAGTAAGGAGTGATGGATGTGGAGAGGTGTTAAAGAAAAATAAGTAGAAGAAAGAAAAATACATTTAATGATAGGCATGGTTGTAATAAGGAAAAGAGTGTATCTCTCTAAAATACGTGATGGGACTGACAGGAGTAGCAGAAGGGATACCTCAGTTGAAAAACTAAGGACGGCGGACACGAGTCCCCATAATTACCAGTAGTTTGGAAAAAAAATCTATAAATAACCCTTTCCTGTAATGGCCTAATTCCGTAAGCTTGAAGTGGCTTGGAATTAGTTCTTACACCAATGTACCTGTGACAAAATCAAATAAAAAGCAAAAAATAACACAGGTATTTAGCGTGGAAAACCTATGAATAGATAAAAAAACCACGACCTCGAGCTGAGGATTTTTATAATAGTAAACTTTATTGCTTGAGGCTGATATCTTATTACAAGTGATCTCTTGACTTAAAAATGCTTGATCTTGTGAATAAGAAGTTGGAAGTTTTGAGAATCTAGAAAATATAGTTTTCTTGGTGATATATCGTATAATTTTCTGGTCATTGTCTATTCTGAAACTTCTTCTTTAAATAGGTCTTCCCCGTAGTTCTTCATCGTGCTAAAATATGTTCTCCGAACAATGTGGTTAGTAGCGGTTGACTGAGTAACTGTTAAGTTCATGAGAGAGAGGTGGCTTTGACTTGTTCAGGTTTTTCTGTTTGAGCTCGACCCACGTCTTTCATCAGTTCGTGAAGTAGGTGGCAATGTTGACTGGAGGAGTCATGTGGAAAATATGTGAATCTGTCATGGAGGTAGTTCAAACTGGAGATATCTCGATTTAGGTAAGATCAAGGGTTAGGCCCTTACAATTGCCCCCTCGCAACCGAAGTTACGAGTGGCTTTGGTTGAGAAAGAATTTTTGGCTATTTGGGTATTCGGGTTGGGAATTTGAATAATAAAGGAAGTAATGATGGTGTTTAACTGCATAAAAACTGCGCGTGTTATGGGGGGACGTACGTGCATTGAATGTTTGATGGGACTATTGATGTACGCGACGGTTAGGGTTTGAAGAGTTTCATTTGTATTGAATGACGACGCTTCGAAAAACATTCCTGCACAATAAATATAGGGTTATATAAATAGTACATGTACCGAGGTTTATGGCAAAGTACATTTGTTCTGTTACAATATTCTCTGAAATTATTGAAGATGATGAAGACCTGTAGAATGGTTCTTGAGGAGAGAATTGCTCCTGAAATGCATAGGTTGAAGTTAAAGTATTTTGGGGATCAGTCCTTGGAGAATCCTACTCTTGTTCCTATTCCTCTGATGTATCAGGGAATGTCAAAAATTGAAGCCGCTGAAGATGAGGAGTAGTTTTACTACAGATGGAGGTTTCCCTACATTGTCTTAACAGGCGAGCAGCGTTGGGTTTGTCTCCCTATTCTTACGGAAGATGAAGTTGGGGAGATAGATGTAAAGATAGGCATAACTGCGGGGCAGTTGCGCTGATGTCTTGCGCTCGAATGAATTCTAAGGTCGGGCTCTCTTCATCTCTACCAACTTTGCGAAGTGGTGGTTATAGGAGAAGCGGCGATGGTAATGAAGGAGGAAGACGGAAAATAGAAGTTTGTTTCTGCACTTCCATCGCTACTTTGCGCTGAGAAGACCTTCAGTTTGAAGAGTTGGTTCAAGCACTGAGTCTCCTGCTTTCATTGTTTTCATTTGAAGTTCGTTTGGACTTCGACCAAACTCATGGGAGGGAGGATACTCATTGTTTCCAATGTCTGCATTGCATCAGGGTAAAAAATCACTAAAATAGAACAAACTGAAGAATTTGATGTTTTGAAGTGCCTGATTGAAAGACTTGTTATCTGTAAAGTACCTGATGTTGAGTACTTGAAAGACTTGTTATCTGTAAAAGCACTTGTAATTTGTTTCGAGATGAATACAATTTTGTTATTAAAACTCTGCGTTGATATAAAATATAATAACTCTAGAAATTGAGCTATATGATCTGAAGCCTTTCGAATATTGTATGAAATGAAATTTATGAGATCAGAAAGTATATATATATATATATATATATATATATATATATATATATTATAATCAAACTGCAGAAATTTGCTTGTAAAGTAAAAATATATGTGTAAGTGCCGAATATAATTCGACCCGTGTGCTAAAAACTTAGGGGAGAGAAAAGTGTAGAAGCTTTAGAATGAAGAATCAATCTCGAAGAGGTCGTTCTAGAATATTAAATTTGGAAAGAATAAGCTCGATTTAGAATAGGAGGAAATGAATGAGGTCGATAGGGAGAGTTATGTTCAAATATCTTTTCTCAAGATATTAGGGTTTCTGTTATGAGAAAATATGATTATTAATCCACAATACGATTGAGAAGCTTGCGTTAGTAGAAAAATACGAAGAACACCAATCGGTTTGGAAAAATAGATAATTCGATTACTCAAAACGAAGTAATTTCAAGAAGAAAAGCTCTCAAACCTTAGGTTTCATCCTGAACTCCTTTCAGATCTAACATCCCCTAGAAAATAACCTAAGTTCCATTTATATATTAGGGAACTCAAAATTACAAAATAGAACGCATCTCGTGGTAAATTAATGCTTGAGAAGCAAAACCATCGTAATAGTCGTTCGAACGAACTAGGAAGTCGTTCGAACGAGTTGGGTTTCATTCAAAGCGGTACTTTTCTTCAACTTAGTGTCCATCATCTCCTATAATGATCTTCAGAAATGCCTCAAAAAGTGGCTATTCCTATCATAAATAATAGAAGAAGGGAGCCCAAAATACATCCAGACGTCTCTGAAAAATAATTGCGCTGCTCCTTCCCCTATGACCGTCTTCTGGCATGAAATAAGAACAATCATCTTGCTAAATTGATCCACCACCATAAAAAAATAGTCATTCTTTCACCTGGTCATGGGCAAACCACCCATAAAATCCATCGAAATACTCTCCCAAGGTCGACTAGGAACTGGCAATGGTAAATATAGTCCTATCTTCATATTAGAAGGTTTCGATGTGCTGCATAGCACGCAACCACGAACCACACGAGCAACATTCACTTGTATCTTCGGCCAATAGACATAACGCCACAAATTCAGAAGAGTCTTCTCAACCCCAAAATGACCTGCCACCCGGGAATAATGTGCCTCTTGAATCCACTGCAAACGGTCTCCACCCTCAGGAATACATAGTAGACTGCTGAAGGTACGAGATAACATATCAACCATCTTGTTGTCCACTCCTTTCTTATACTTGATCAATAAGGTAAATTGCTGAAGGTACGACATCCACTTCATATGGTGAGCTTGCTGAAGCTTGGACTGCATAGATAAGAACTGTAACGGTTTGTGATCAGAATGTACCACAACATCCTTCCCCAATAAGTAATTCTACCAATGCTTAACTGATTGATATAGCGCGTAAAACTCTTTATCGTAGGTAGGATAGTTGCGTACTACTCCTGTAAACATCTCTGAATGGTAAGCAACCGGCTTCCCATCCTGTAAAAGGATTGCCCCCAATGCATAATCTGACGCATCTTTCTCAACCTCAAAAGGCCGCTGCAAATTAGGCAATGTTAACACTGGTGCATCCCTAATCTTCCGCTTCAGTAACAGAAAGGTCTTCTCATGGTGCTCTTCCCACACACACTGTACCCTGGTCTTCGTCAAAGAATGCAATGGTGCGGCTATTTGTGAAAAATGTTAAATAAATTTTTGTAAGTACTGACAAGAACCCATAAAACTCCTTACTTCCTCCACTGTACGGGGTCTAGGCCAATTAGTAATGACTGAGACCTTCTCAGCATCGATCTTAAGCTCGCTGCCACCAACAATAAAACCCAAATAGACTAGCTCCCATTTTCCAAACTCGCACTTCTTCTTGTTAAGGAAAAGCTGTTGTGATCGCAACACGCCTAACACTTTACGTAAATTCCCAAGATGCTCCTCCCATGTACGATTATATATCAAGATATAGTCCAAATATACAATTACAAAATCATCAATAAACGCACGAAGTACCTTATTCATTAGCCGCATAAACGTCGTCGGAGCATTGCATAATCCAAAAGGCATCACCAACCTCTCAAATAAGCCCTGTTTAGTTTTGAACGTTGTCTTCCAAGTATCCTCCTCCCGGATTTGAACTTGATGGTAACCCGACTTAAGATCCAACTTGGTGAAAAACCGAGCCGTCTGTAACTCATCTAAAAGCTCGTCAATCCGTGGAAGCGGATAATGATTCTTTACTGTGATCTTGTTCAACGCTCGATAATCCACACACATCCTCCAAGACCCATCCTTCTTTGGCACCAGTAACACCGGCGAACCACATGGTGAGCAACTTGGATTAATAGCTCCTTATTTTAGGAGTGCATGTACCTGCTTCTTGATCTCATCAGACTCTGTAACAGAAGTCTGATATAACCCAATATTGGGTAGTGGCTCACCATTTACCAATGTGATATCGTGCTCCATACCCCTCTTACGCAGTATCTCTTCTATGCTCAGAAACAAGTCGTCATACTCCTCTTGCAACTCCTCCATATCGGTTTGTTGCTTAGGAGACATTGCTAAAGTAGACAATATTGTAGCCGACATACCCTCTTGAACCAGTCGCATCAACAACAAAATAAATTTGCTACTCGTATTAACCAACCTTTTCACCTGAGTTACCGTCACCAAATTACTGGTAGTGTTATGTTCCTTGCACGCATTAATAAGAAACTCAGTCCCATCCTTCACCAAGTGATAGTTGCGAGCACGACGGTAAAGGATTGCATCTCGTTCCCAAAGATAAGGGCTACCCAAGATGACTTGACATACTTCCAACGGAGCCACCTCACATATCACTTCGTCAATAAACTTCTCAGTAATCGCAAACTTGAACGTACATTGTTTAGTGATCTTCAACTCTGCATCTTTTTAAATCCAACCCAAACCATACGGCTTCGGATGAGCCATAGTAGCTAAACCCATCTTCTTCACCATCGCCTCAGAAATTTAATTCTACTGACTACCCGGATCAATAATGTCCTCGACTAAGCTCTGCTTTACCTGAATGCTGACAAAGTACAACTCTTCCCAACTCGCCTCGTCGATAACTAGAGGTTGCTTGAACATTAGAGTAAGCTTAGAATTTGGCTTATCTAAATCTAAAAGATCCACAATCGCTGCGGCTAGTGCACATTTCTCTTTCTTGCCCTTCTCCTCCTTCGGCCAAAGCTCCGGGTGAAGTTTCCAACATCTATCGGAATTGTGCCCATTAGCCTTGCAATGACTACAGATAGTCCCCTTGAAGGAAGACCCTTCCCTCTTGGACTCTCCTTTCTGATCAAACTTCCAATTAGCCTTGTACCCAGACTTGTTATTGTCGTCTTTTTTGTCGCTCTTCAAGTATTTGCCCTCAATGGCAATTGCTTTAACGGTAGCGTCCTCGATATTTGCCACATTAAAAAGCTTTAATTTTCTTCGAATGGACTCCAACAAACCCCCCTGTATGCTTCATGAACACATCGTACTCCTCCGCATCAATATCCAAAACCAATGCTTGGTTATGAAACTCTGTGGTGAGTTGTTGCACGGATCGCCCAAACCTTTGGCGTAAGTTGTGCCATTTGTACCATCGCTCATATTCATACCCAATTAGATAAAATTGCTTCCTCACTAAAATCTTGAATTTCTTCCAACTCAGACTTTCGACATCATGTCGTTTCCGATAAGATCTCCACTACGTGAGTGAGTGACATGTGAATTTTAAAGTTGAGAAACAAATTTTTTGAGTGTTGAAATATTCATCAATTGAAAAATAGGTATCCAACCTATCTAACCAATTATCTAATTTCTCAGCATCGACAGAAACATCAAAAACCGGAATCTCAATCTTAAAACCAAGACGAAGATTACGCATAGGATTCGTTGACTTACCAAAGCCTGGGCACTCCTTGACGGAATCGACATCACTATAATCATTGAATACCGAAGCGCCCTCATCCGCATCTACCTCCATAACCCCTTTTTTCTTCGAATGGCCTCACCGTTCCCCAAAAGTGGAAGCCTTAGCGAGGTTCGTGAGATGCAACTGCTCTACTAACTCCCCTACAGTAGAAGTTAGTGCTGAAACTATCGTTTCCAAAATCGTGAGTCTTTCGTTGGGAACGCCTATCTCCAAATCGTCCTTCTTCTTTTAATTAGGTTTGCGATAAATCTTCAATGGATTCACTAACTTCTCCTTCGTTTTCTTGAGATGGTCACGTGTAGAGACCATAAACCACAATTAACCGCCCGAGAATCGAAAACTGGAAAACTGATGCCACTTAATCTATAATACGATTTTGAAGCTTGTGTTAATAGAGAAATACGAAGAACACCAATCGGTTTAGAAAAATATAGAATTCGATTACTCAAAATGAAGTAATTACAAGAATAAAAACTCTCAAACCTTAGGTTTCATCCAAAACTCCTTTCAGATCAAACATCCCCTAGAAAATAATGTAAGTTCCCTTTATATACTAGGGAACTTAAAATTATAAAAAAGAACGTATCTCGAGGTAAATTAGCGCTTAAGAAGCAAAACCACCGCAAGAGTCGTCAGAATGAACTTGGAAGTCGTTCGAATGACTTGATGACTAATTAGCCTAAAGCCCTAGAAAAGTTGTCTGGTCATTCGAATGAAACCCAACTCGTTCGAACGAAAATATGGCTCTGGGCCCAAATTCCAGAGGACATGGCAACTCGTTCGAACGACACTCAAAGTCGTTCGAACGAAATATGGCTCTGGGTCAAAATTCCAGAGAACATATCAACTCATTCGAACGACCTTCAAACGACTTTGATAAATCTTCAAAACACACTAGATCCTTCTGGATCAATTATATCACGACTTATGGGGGATTGGCAGTAAAAATGTATAAATAAGGGGGGAATAAATTCTAAGTAAGGGGAAGGAAATAAGAATGGTTTGGACTCGATCTGAGGGAATACGTTATCTACCGAGGGGCGGTTGGCGATAAAAATAGCTGAAGTACGGGAGTGAATTTTTAGATTGTTGGATTATGACGCTGAACTGCCAGTAAGGGAGGTGCAACTAGAAGGTCTAGATGGGATTGGGAGGGAACGCGGGTATGAACGTCATTTTTATGAAGATATGTTTCGATAAATTGTGATGAATCCAACAGCTCAAAAATTTTATGTGAGAGAGCTTGCTGTAGATGAGATTAAATTGGAAGATGTAAGGATTACTGGAGGATATTTGATCGGATGTGGTTCCCCAGGTCATCAAGGTTGCTTTAGGTGTAATTATATGTGAAGAAAAGAAAAGAATATAAATAGGAGCAAAATATATGTATGTAATCATATGAGTTTAAATAATTTTAAAGAAGTGAAATGAGAATAAAAGTTAAATAGATCCTCTATTGTTGCGAATGTTGTTTATGACTGTTGTGAGAAACGAATTTAAAAATATTTGAAATTTTGTTATTGAAAATTTGTTATGAGAGCTTCGGAAATGATGTCATTGCTGCTATAAGTAGAAGAAGCAAGCGTAGAAAAAGTAAGGAACTTCTTATTTTGTCCATTGTATAAAAGCTGTGAAAAATCGATTGCGTGTAAGCATGAGTCATTATTAGTATGGTGAGGTCAGAGGGAGATTTGGAAAAGAGAGATAAAAATAGATTAAAATATAAGGCAAATGGCCATGATGGGAAAGCGTTTTCACCGAAAAGGTGCAAGACGTTTGACATGGATAGTGCAAAGGATGCCGGTTCCAAAACCAAGAACGGCTCATGCGAGGCTCAATAACTGCTAGCAGTTAGAGAGAAGAAATACAAATACTGCTTCATCTTCGCCATTCAAAAGTTTTTCAACTTCTGACAACTTGAAGAACAGTAAGAGATGAAGGAAGAAGAAAGGCAAAAATAGTAGAGAAACTTGTAAGGAGTTAATCGAAAGTGATCAGCAGTCAAAGTATGAAAGATTTACTGAGACTGAGTAACGAAGGTGGTTATACAGCAGTGTTGTGAGGGCAGGATTTGGGGTTGCCTCGGATTTGTATTATGACATAGAATGTTAGTAAAAGATTTGTGTTGTAGGTATGTGTTTTTTAATGATCATACTTTGCATTTAGGTAAATTTAAAAATTACTATTTGTAGTAATCTATGAAAACCCGTGTGGCATATGATGTATGAAAGATATTTGTATGCGAATAATGTATATGCAAAAGATAATGATAGATACCTGAACCTGTATGTAGGTTGATCGTGAGGAGAGTTTGTGTAGGATAAAAAATCATTTTTCTGTATTTGATATGATGAGGTCCCCTGTAAATAAAACCTCTGGTCAGTTGGTTGAGTCTGAGATTAAAATCTCTTAAAGTGAGGAAGAAGTAGGTGTTGATCAATTTTTAGATTTCCCTGGAAGATTGGTATCCTATCCTACTCGCTCGAATGTATTTAAAGAATTTTTCAAAGCCAAGGCTTCTTTAGGAGGTAGATGGGGTAACTGCATAGATGGGATAGGAGAATATTTTTATTTGTTGTACTGTAGGCAATTTAGGGGTTACACTATAGCAACGGGAGAGGAATATTTTTATTTGTTGGCTGATCTGGCGAAGGAGAAAGGGGATAGGGGTATAGATGAATAGATCTCTTTGGAGTATTTCAATGGGAATGTTCAGAGTGAACTTTCAGAGAGGTTTTTTTATGTTACCTATCTCTGTTGGAGTACGGGTTGAGTATTCCCCTTAACAATCTAGGGAAAGGGATTATGAATCTCATCGGGGCATGTTCCGTTCAGATGAACGGGAACATGTGGGAGGTGATAAGTGTTTGTGAATCTCTGAATACGCGGTGAGAAGGAGTTGGGAGAAGGAGGAGGATATCCTCTGAGGATGATTTGCTATTTTATGGGGTAAAAAACTATTTTGCAAGTGGAGGGGCATATTTCTTTGCGAGCTCGACTCAGCCTCACTTCTTCGATCTGAACTCAGTAGGTCGACCATGGAATGATAATGTGATATGGGTAAATGGTTATTGCCTTCAAAGAGATGATGAAGAACCCATGGAACTTCTGTTTAGGACTGTAAAACAAAGTAAGTATAACAATGTATAATATATGAGATTGATAGTTTAAATTATATGATACTTTGTTGATGATAATGTTTTGTGAATGACAACTCCTAAATCTCAGGTGGCGAGGAAAGAGTCATTTTTGGATATAGTTACTCAAGAAGGGACAGAGCTCGAGGCTGTGTTGGAAGAACTTTGCATTAGCAGGAAGAAGCGTGTTAATAGTCGAGCCAACAAAGTTTAAAAATCTCAGTCGACGAGGCTAATGACGAGTGCTGGCGGCAGTAAGAAGAAGGGAACTAATGGGGAGAGGTGAGTCAAGTTGTCCAATCCCCCTGGAGTGGATTGCACAGGGTTACCTGAGTCCACTATGTCGAGAAAATTAGCTCAAATATTTCCCAATAGGCAAATGCTAAAGCGTCCTTCGGCCTCTGGAACAACGGGAAGTGGTGAGGCCATGAAAAAGAGAAGGGTTGAACCTTTTGACATGTCGGGGGTGAAGGTCGTAGCAGATCGACCTGTTGTGGAAGACGATTTGAAAGAGATAGAGGAAAAAGCCAAGTTGGCAACTCTCCATGGGGAAGGGGAGATTAGCAAAATGGTAGTTTCATATGTTCAAATATGTATTGTGATGACTTTTGTAATTATGATTCGAGCTAATCAATGAGGCCGATTTGTTTGTTTTTATAGGCTGCTCATCTGATGAAGGGAATATGCCTCGGGGTCGAGGAGGAGAGAACTGAGTTGAAGAGGAAGAAGGTCGACCTCGAAAGGAACGTAGCTTGATTGAAAACTGATATGCTCAAGGAGGAAAATGGATGGAGGCTTTGAAGGCTTCGCAAGCGGTAGAGATCAACAATCTACATGCGAAAGCGAGAGCAAATTTGGAGGAGTTTGTAGCTGAGCGAGACAGACTCAGGTCAAAATGATATTCTGAGGATGAGGTGGATGCCATTAGGGTAGACACTTATGTGGAGGAGGAAGAAGATGAAGAGATTGAAGATGTTGTTGTTGGCATTATGGACGGCCTGGATGGTGTCTCTCCTCAAACGATAAGAGTCAACCAAGGGGATGACAATTAGCATCCAGAGGGGGAAACTGAGAAGGTAGAGTATGCGATGGTTTTGTGGCTGTATGAATATTTGGGAATGTTTGTAAACTGATTGGATATTTTTTTGTTGGATAGAATTATGTAGGCTAATTTGCTTTTGTAAACCTTACTGTAAGAACTTAAGGACATACGCCTTATAGTAAAAGATTTAGAGGCTAAGCTTGCTAAGGAAAGAGACGCCTCATCGTCCCTGTTGTCTTCACAAGCGGAGCACCAGGTTAGAACAGGGCAAGACATATTTGGTTTGTATGCTTCATTAGTATAAAGCTACAAAGTAATAAATAGAGCGTAGAGATGGACCAAAAACCTATTATCAGCTTAGGGTCAATGGCACTAAAATATCACACAGGAAATATCAATGTATTGACAAATTTAAAATATAGAGAATGTCTACCATAGGTTTGAAAGTATGTGTTATGGAGTATCCATCTAACATTGTACTTTGACCTTAAGTTTAGAAGTAGTCTTACACGGTAGATGTTAAAAAATATATATCTTGCTAGAAATAAGTCTTATATGGTGACTGAGTGTTCTAAATTGAGCTTGATATAATGTATATGTAATGTGCATGTCAAATTGGAGTCAGCTCGCTTGCACGAAGGTGATGCACACCAATGTAACCAAGAATTTGCAGAGGAGTTTGATAGGATGAGAGAGGCGAATGAAGACAGATAAGATCAACATGTAAAAGTACGCTTTAAGTTTGTTAAGGCAACATAAACTACTGTCGACCTAGCTTAGCAAATCGAGGAGAAGGGTGCCAAAATTGTGAAAGGACAAAAAGAGCTCGCGGAGTTAAAGGAATATGCAGCGAGACTCAAAAGCTAGAATGATGCGTTGATGGTAAAATGTAGGGAGGTTAACATGGCTCGTTACCGTATACAGGCGGTAGAAAAATTGGAGGAAGGTTTAAATCAGTTGGTGGTTGGTTTGAAGAATGACTTGATCAAGAAAATGAACAATCATGAGCAAGTTTGAACTGTTCTAGCAAACAGCAGAAGTGAGCTGGAGCGATTGAAGAAGAGATTGGTTGACAAAGATAACGAGTTGAAAAGAGCTCGAGATAATCTATCTGCGTCAGAAGTTACAATTGAACAATTGTATATAGCTTTACCTACCAAAGATTTTGAATTTCGGACGGTGTAGCGTAAGTGTGATGAGTTGAACGAAAGAGTGGCACAATTGAAGACCAAATTAGTGTAGGCCAATTCACGCGCTAGATACACCGAGGCCGGAGAGCGCTCGAGAAAGAATAAAAATGATGTCAAGGTCTCCCTTGTGCAAGAAGATGTATTCAGCCTATCAGCTCAAATAAGAGAGTCGGAGGGGGATGTCGCTCGAATTAAATGTTATGTGCAAAAAGGAGTTGAGTAGTTGAGGGAGACTGAAAGGAAGTTGGATGCTACTCTTTCCAGGGAACAAGGGTTAGAGAGGAATATCAAAGGGAAGGATATTTTGATACAGCAGAAAGACAAAATGTTACAGAAGATTTTAGATATGGAAGAACTGAGCAGGGAGATTGAGGTACTTCATGCTCAGGTGGCCGATTTGGAGATGATTAATCGAGCTGAATCAGCGAAAGCCGACAAAAAATCAGAAGAGAACATTACTTTTACAGATCTAGTAGATAGAGAAATAACATGGCTAAAAGAATGGTATGCGAGGTTGGAAGAACGCCTTCAGAAGGCTAGAGTGAATTTCTCTAGGTCAGTTGTATAGAGGCATCGCACTCAGAATTGTTGAGGGCAGTTATTACCTATTATGTAGAGGAGGTAAAAAGGCTTGAGTAAGAAAGAGATTCCTTGTTCAACAGTTTGTTAGATAAGGGATGTATTTGCAAAGCTGATATAGATCGAGGAAATTGTATGCAGTCCATGGAAACAGATTTAGGCCCTTGACCTGCTGAATTGATAGAGCATGGCAGGATTGTTGTGACTGCTCAAGCTCAAGAATTTATGACTGATCGACCTCCTGTTGCAGGGGGAGCTTAAGAATTTATGGCTTATTGACCTCCTATTTCAAGGGAAAGTGTAGCTGACATCCCAACATAAAAAAGGATCCATTATAGAGGTTGTATATATAACCTGAAATAAAAAGTAGTTGTTGCAGATAAGTTGAAAGATGAAAGCTAGTATTACCTTTGCTTTATCTTATGTCTAGTAGAGATTTTGATGTAAAACAAGTATTACCTTAGTTTTAATCGCAGAGATTTAGTAGAGTCAGCTAAACCAAGTATTATCCTTGATTTAACTGGTATGATATCACAGCCATATTGAGGTAGATGAAAACTAGTTTTACTTTTGTTTTATCTTATGTCTGGTAGATTCTTTGATGTAAAATAAGTGCTACCTTAGTTTTAATCGTAGAGATTTAGTAGAGTCAGCCAAACCAAGTGTTATCCTTGACTCAACTGGTATGATGTCGCAGCCATATTGAGGTAGATGAAAGCTAGTTTTGCCTTTACTTTATATTATATTTGGTAGAGTCTTTGATGTAAAACAAGTGTTATCTTAGTTTTAATCGCAGAGATTTAGTAGAGTCAGCCAAACCAAGTGTTATCCTTGATTTAACTGGTATGATATCGCAGCCATATTGAGGTAGATGAAAACTTGTTTTACCTTTGCTTTATCTTATGTCAGGCAGAGTGTTTGATGTAAAACAAGTGTTACCTTAGTTTTAATCTTATAAATTTAGTAGAGTCAGTCAAACCAAGTGTTATCCTTGATTTAACTGGTATAGAGGTTGATTGAAAGTTAGTATTATCTATGCTTTAATATATGTGTTGGCTATGCAGTAGAGAGATGTATGGGAAAAAACTTGTAAGTTTCATTGAATAAAAAAAGATGTATATTGGATGGAGATAAAAATCTCACTTTTGGAATGGAAAAAGTGAAAATTTAAAATAGAGTAGTGAGGGATTTAACGATAATACCATTTCAGTCGCCTAGTGTTCCAAGGATTTAAATGTAAACTTCCTCTTCTGTCATGAGGTAATATGTTCCCAGGCCTGAGAGACCTGTGATAAGGAATTGACCATCCCAATTGTCTGCGAGTTTCCTATCATGAGGCTCTTTACAGTGTTGAGGTATTTCTCTATGGATAAGATCATTGATTTGGAAGGTACAGCTTTTGACTCGTTTATTGTACGAACTGGCCAACATATGGTGATATCGACCTAAGTTAGTGATAGCGCGTTCCTTGGTTTCATCGATCCAATTAAGGTTGCAATCCAATTTGAACTCATTTTCCTCGTCAGTTAGCTCATGATCTTTGACTGGATGATGGTATTCAGAAGGAATGACAACCTCGGTGCCATAGGCAAGGAGGAATAGAGTACAGTCTGTTAACTGGTGTAAAGTGGTATGATATGCCTATAAGATATGAGAAAGTTTGTGAACCCAATTCCCTTTTTTCTTTGTGTGTAGCCTTTTCCTGAGCCCATCCACGATGGTTCTGTTGGTGATTTCAGCTTGGCCATTGTCTTAAGGGTAGTAGGGATTGGATGGTGAGTGGATGATGTTGTGTTGATTGAGGAAAGCTGCAACTTTTTCTCCAACGAACTGAGGCCTGTTATCGATACGAATTAGGTGGGGGCACCCAAACCGAGTGATGATATGTTCCCAGATAAAAGTGATGACCTCTTTTTTTTAGTTCGATAGTGTGGATCTGCTTCTACTGATTTTGTAAAATAATCGGTAGCTACGAGTAGCTGGCGGCGGTTACCTGGAGAATTAGGAAATTCACCAACAAGATCAAGTGCCTATCTTTTGAATGGCCAAAACACCTTGCTTGCATGGAGTTCGAGTGCAGGGGCGCGGATTATCTGTCTATGTCGTTGACATGCGTCACATTTCCTTGAATACTCTTTTACTTGCTTGTGTATACCGAGCTAAAAGACTCCTTGCATAATTGCTATGTTTGCCATTGATCGACCTACGGTATGAGAGTCACAAGTCCCTTTATGTAGATCACGGAGCATCTCGTCCGCTTTCTGCTTGGAGAGGCACTTGAGGTAAAGCCCCGTGACTGAACGGTGGTATAAGGTAGCATTTTGATTAGTGTAGCGCTTTGAGTAGTCTATCAGCTGTCGGCGCTCCCTCGGATCTGCTGAAAGTGGTCCTTCCCATTTGTTGTTGATTCTAAGATAAACTAAGAAAGGCTTTTGCCAATCGTCATCTCCCCCTTTATCGCCCCCAGTGTTGATCGTACATACCAAAATATGATCAATGTTGGGGGTTAAAATCACTTTGATCTAGAGATATCGAGCTTATGTGCTTAAGACCCCGGCTAGCTATGCCAATGAATCACTGTGTCTATTTTTTCCTCGCGGAAGATAATCGAGAGTTGCTTGCGCAAACTTGCTCATCCTATTTGCAACGAGGGTTGCGTATTAAATCATCTTGTTATTCTTCTTGTATTGCTCAGAGTAATAGTGGACGATGAGTAGTAAATCTGTATAAACTAAGAGTCCGGGGACGCCGAGCTCAAGTGCGAGGTCGAGTCCGTGAATGAGAGCTTCATACTCGGTGACATTATTTGAGGCCTCAAAATCCAAGCGGATTGATTTCTCAATTCTGTTGTTGGAAGGGGTAATCAATACGATTCCAATTCCTGACCTTGCGGGTCCTGTTAATCTATCTGTAAAAAGTATTCACCCTTTCCTTATAATCCATTCAGTTCGCACGTCAAATACTTTGGGGGGCGGATCTTCTGTAACTTTCTCGGCAAGATCAGGATCGTGCTCCTCCCACTCGAGATCATCTAATGAAAAATCCACGAGAAAATTGGCAACGGCCTGACCCTTTTCGGAATGACGTTGTTCAAACTTGATATCATGTTCTCCCAACCTGACTGACCACTGTTACACTCTCCTTGATTTTCCTTTCTTGGATAGAACCTCCTGAAGTGGGTAGTTCATCATGACTTTGACTGAATGAGCTTGGAAGTAGTGCTTGAGTTTCTGTATAATATAAACAAGAGTGAGATGAAGTTTCTTAATTTTAGAGTACCTTATTTCCGTTGGAGTGAGGGTTTTGCTAATGAAGTAGACTGGTTTCTAGATTTTCCCTTCAAGTGTAATGTGAACCGAGTTAAGTGAAGTATATGTAACTGCTAGGTAAATAATCAGTTTATCATTATCTATTAGGGTGTTTATGACGGGAGACTTCCTCAAATAGATTTTAAGATCCTAAAAAGCTGCTTCGCATTCTGATGTCTATTGAGTACCTGCATTTGGCTGAAGTCCAAAAGTTTGGCTTTTTGTCTTGAGGTATGAGATCGCAGCATTCTGACAGTCTCCTACGTTTAAATCTATTGTAGTTGGTGATCTGATTGATTTCGATCATGTTACTGTGAAGCATATGGTAGAGATGCTTCTCTTCAGCTTGATCTTCGACCTGGACAACTTCAAGCTGCTTCTTATAGCTGCCATCCTTGTATGATTTCAGGTAGCCAATATATTTAAACATCCATCCCTACTTGAAAATGTAATTGAGCAACCTCTGTAAATTATATCAATTGTCAGTAGAATGATGGTTTACCTTATGATGCATTCAGTACCGCCGGTTTTTGATTGGTTCTAACGGTTGGGAGAGACGGTAGTGCTTATCCTTTGAGAGGATTAGAAAAATTATGGAGATCCAAACATTCATCTTTGGGAGGACCAGTTTGACTTGTGAACTTTCTTTCCGAGGGTTGCCAATGTTTCCCTTGGCGCGCTTTTGGTCACCCTGATCCTTATTTGGTTTAGTGTTCCGATCTGTAGATAGACCTTTCATGGTAAGAACGGATTTAATAGATTTATGCCTTTTGGACATCATCCTTTCTAGGTCGACGTAACTATTGACCTTGGTGATCATATCCTCCAAGATCACTAAGGTCACAGGTTTGTTGAGGAAGAGGTGTTTTTTGGCTTTGCAGTTGAGCTGAAGCGCGTTGGTGAAAGCAGCAACAACTATTTTCTTATCGAGATTATCTACTTTGCGCGCGAGCTCCAAAAATTTATACGCAAAAGCCTCGAGCTTCTCTCTGTGTGGCTGCTTGAGACTGATAAGAGAATATAAATTTTCTTCTTTATCTCTGTTGTGAGCATATATCCTGATAAATTGTTTCTGCAGCTAGTCGAATATGTATATGGAATCTTCAGGTAGAGAGTGGAACCATCGGAGCGGTTCCTCCTGTAGGCTTGTGGCGAACAGACGACAGAGAATGTGGTTGAGATTGGAGTACAACCCCAATGAATCATGGTATTGTTGAATGTGCTCCTTCGGATCGATATCCTTGCATTTACAAAGTTTTAGAGTATGGAAACCTTTCAGTACTTCCATATCGAATAGTTCTTTGGTAATTGGACTTACTTGCAACTTAGTAAGGTTGTCTGTAGTATCCAGAACTTGTGCTTCGATCAACTCCTTAATACGCTGGTCCATATACTACAACAAATATAGGTTTTTGCATCAATAAAAAAATGACTTAAAAGGGATTTAAAGCCATTTGTGCAAATGACGTCGAAGGCGATGACGTGGAAAGGTACGGACTAATAACGTCATTAAATAAGTAGCGGGAAAAGCTAGGTACTAATGTCATTAATTAAGTGACGTATAAGGGGTTTCAAAAAATGACGTTATTGATACTAAATTCTGACGGCCGACTGGCTGTTATTGTATTTTATTGACGTCACTAAATAACGTCATTAAAAAATGACGTAGTTAAAATCTTTTTACGTCATATTTGAAGTGATGTGGTAGCGTTTTCATATATCAACAATGACATTTTTAAAATGATGTCAATACCTCAAAAAAAATAATTTAAAGTCAAATATTGTCAATCCACTGCCCTGTCTTCCTCTCTACAAGACCACATATTCTTCAAAAAGGTAAAATATTTAGCTAAAGTATTTTACTTTTATTTAATACAATGTGTTCAAACTTAATCACTTCATTATTTGAATTACAGAGATAAATCACTAGTAAACTTAACCAATGCATACAAAAACTAATAAAGCAACCATAAAGAAGGGTATCTAATGTTTCACTGCCAGAATGCTTACAGTCTTTAAGTGCCTTTGTGTGTTTCTACTAATATGGATCAATTTGTAAACCAATCAAAGCATACAAATTAAACATTAGCTTTGTAAATGTGAGTACACAATAAAATGCTTGTAATCATAAAAGAAAAGAAAATAATACAGAACAAAAGGAGAAGAAAAATACCTATTTATCTGAAGGATTCCACCTCCGTGACAATTATACATTCTGGATCCCCATAAGTTGCCTATGTACAAGATTAAAGTCAAAATGAGCTAAACATAAGGAAAGTTTGTGATAATGTACAAGATATATGTACAAAAGTAATCGCACTGCATTGATAAGGATAAAAGAGAGGCAAAAATAGCATTACCATGCTTAACCCTGATAAATTTGAAGTTGTATGAGATTGTGTGAACACCACATCACTGTAAACCACTATCCTTAAGTTGGGAATCCTTTTCTTTGGTGTGTGTTCACATATGGCAAAACCACAGTTTTGAGTTGGGAATCCTTTTCATAAATATCCATTCAATCAAGTTCAAGGGCAGAAACCTTTGTCCATGCTTCTTCCTGAGCCACCTGCTAACCAATGAAATCAGATACTCAAATTAAAAAATAGAAGAAACATGACTTAATGGCTCAGATTATATACTCTAGTTAGAGACTCCAAGTTCTACATACTTCAGAAACTCAAACAAAATTATATCAATCTAATCCCATCCTTGAAGAAATCCAAGACATAATTGTACTTTTCAGTGTGATTGAAACAGATCGTAAGAACTTGATTGAATGGATATTTATGAAATATGATTAGTGAGGCAGTATTGATAAAACATGATGAGCAAACTTGTACAATAACATGCTAATGACATTATGCAGCATGTGAAGTAGTTTGCACTTCTAATACGTGAAATAACCACTATCAGATATATATTGTAAAAACATGATAAAAAAAACTATGTTTCTACCTTTTGACCTTCAAGCTCCTTCCTCACTCTTATCATTTCGTGCTCTAGAGCTTCCACTTTCTATTCCACATGCACAATAGAAGAAAGCATATGAGTATTTTCCGCAGGAATTGACACCAAGTTGTAAGGGTCTTTAAACCTCACTACAAATATCGAGTAGCAAAGGGAATTCATTTTAACAAAAAAGTTTCCCTCTGACAATGTGATATATACCCAAGAAGCACAAAATCATTCAGTTGCGATATATCATAACCTAAGACTTCCGATGTATCGTTACATTAGAATATGGAGTAACCTTAAAAAGGCCAGGTTTCCACTCGAGTACTATATAAAATCTTCTATTGGAAAATTATGTAGCAGATTCAATGCATCTTTTTTCTATACTTTGTGATTAATGAAAAAATGCCTGATACAAGTATTTTCACATGGATCAATATATATCATTCGCCATATATCATGACGAGCATGCAGATTAAGTAGTATTAGTTAAGGCATATTTTTATAAACAGGTGTTTCTTTTTTGTGGGCGCAATTTAGAATGGCTCTCTTCCCATTGTATAGTGTACAGGCTCTCAAGTGTTTGTTTTTATTTTATTTTGTTATTTTTAACATTTAACATTTAGATCAAAAATTAGATAGTACTTTAAAAAGTTCAAGGTAATTGGAGATACTGTAAGCATTGTTGCTTAATAATATAAAATATAGATTTATTCTTACCTTGTCCTGATCGTAGGGGACATCGTCATCATCCTTGTCGCCCGAACCATTATCAAAATCCATAGTATCTTCAGCCTTTATTCTAGACTTGTTAGTCTTCTTTAAGTGTAGACAATCGAGCCATTATAAATAAGCTTCATCAGATCAAGCAAACCCCATTATCATCAAAAAGTTTTTAGGATAGTTAATAAGATAGTATGCATACCTTGAACAAAGATTTTACAGTTCTCTGTGTTGATCCTACTCTTGACACTCATTGCTCTGTAAAACCCAGTGACCTATAAGCAATACAAAAATCATTTTCTTTTGTAAAATAGATAAACAAGGAGCCAATTGGAAATTATTTAATAATTAACATTCTAATGTTCCCTTACCTCAACTTTATCACCAGGTTTTCCGGTGTCAACAAGTTTGTTGTGCATTAACAAACTCACTGTTTGTGGGGTCCCACCGTCATGAATTTCATCAAGTGTTTCATGAAGCCTTACTCTCTGTGTACTTGCAAATCTATAAATTTACAGCAGAAATACCAATGAACAAAATGCAAGTTGTAGCCAAATATCTATGATATCATCTGCAGCAGTGGTATCGGTATATAGAAAATAAATACTCAAAATATGAATTGCATCAAGAAACTTTTAGCTGCAGAACAAAATTAGATTTTTTTAATCTCGGGCGCCTAACATTTGGGCATCCTTCCCATTCGATTGGTGTCCAAACAAAAGAAAGCAACAGGCAAACTCTTTGACTTTTTACATACGCCAAGACAATGAACAAAAATAAAGGGATCAAGTATTCACTTTGTGTTGGAGGGCGCCAATAAGAGGGGTGCCAATGTCTTAGGTGTCCGCTTATATTTAAACTTTGGTTTCCTTGACACATTACGAAAGTCTTCATTGTTTAAGAGAAAAATTGACTTTACTTAAGAAAATAGACTATTATGATTTCAGTGATTTTAAATGCAAGACGATGGTATGTAATCAGGATCAACCTGATGTATGCAATAAAAATTAGACCTAGTATCACCCTTTCCCTCTCTATGATCATAATAACCTACAATCTTCAGATTTAACTCAAAAAAGAATGGCAGATTTCCAGATTCAAATCTATATTGAAAAGCAGTTTCTCTTAGCCCCAGAAAAAGGAAACAAATGGATGGAAGGGCAAAAATGGATGGAAAGAAACTGTTAACAGAATGTTTACTAAAATCTGAACACAAGTAAATATGCTTAAGAATCTCATTAAAACCCGGTTTAAGTGAGGCAACAATATCAGATTGAATAATCCCCATATAAAATCCTATTTCACTCAGTCCCAGAAAATGGAATAAGAAGGACAAAAATGGATGCTTGAAGGAGGATGCACTCAAACAGAAATTAAACATAGTATCACCCTTTCCCTATCTGTGATCATAATAACCTGCAATCTTCATATTTAACTCAAAATAGAATGGCAGATTTCTAGATTCAAATCTATATAGAAAACCAGTTTCTCTTAGCCCCAGAAAAAGGAAACAAATAGATGGAAGGACAAAAATGGATGGAAAGAAACTGTTAACAGGATGTTTACTGAAATCTGAACAAAAGTAATTATGCTTCAGAATCTCATTAAAATCAGTTTAAGTGAGGCAGCAAAATCAGATTGAACAATCCCCACAGAAAATCCTATTTTACTGAGTCCTAGATAATGGGTGATAAAGGATTAAAATGGATGCTTGAAGAAGGATGTAAACTGCTGCCCATGCATATATTCTTGAACAAAACTCGTCTATTCCTCCCAGCTGCTGGCCTGAAGTAGATCTTTCCCTTTTTATCTTCATCACAGATTTGAACAAGAGTAGCATCAAAAGAGTTAACATCCAAGTCAAAATGTCCCATAGCAGAAGCAAGCTTTGCAATGTGGTCAGGAGCTCTATTAGCTACTCTAAAAGTATGCACAATCCACCATTCATCAAAAAGCAACAATGTTTTGTATATGAATCCCATCATGCTTCTAGCTGTCCATGGAGTTTCCCAGATTCTATTAATACTGTTAACTGTGTAAAGAGTCACATCTGATCCTTAGCCTTTTTCTACCAGAGTCGACACAGCTTATTCACTATATTACTTGGGACTTTCTTCATCCTGGCAGCAGGTGTTCCAAGTCTTGGATAGAACTGTGATATATGTACTTGAGGGAACTTGTAGTCCCTAATAAGGTCGAGTGTTTGAGCAAAATCTTCCTCCGTTTCACCAGGGAATCCACAAACTATAGCGGCAGTAATCTGCATCTCAGGAACAAGTTGATACAAAGTATATATTTTTGAACTGTGTAGATCGAGCTATATATTTCTTGCCTTGATGAGATGTATTATTGTCATATCTGTTGAGAGGATGAATGCATAATATCTTTTGTGTTCTATATACGTTCTTGTTGTGAGAGTATCATCATAGTCAATTTGAGCAATTGTGATTATGGTGAGGACCTTGGTTGCAGCTTCTAATGTGGTGCGTTTTACGAACTTTTGTTAGATGTAGAGCTACGTGAGGCAGCAGTTCGAGAAATCGCGTTGGATAAGCTTGCTAAAGAGAATAAGAGAGCTGTTGGTGGGGAAATCTTTCCATGTGGTAAACAGTACCATCAGTCTGTAATTATATGTAAGGTCGGATAATTGACCGTAATAAAATGATTTGTTTTTGTTTGAGGTCGTCTTGTCATCACTTTTTGTATTTGCGATAATGGTCGGATGAAGTATAATTGAAGCAGGATTTGTTACTGATTTTCTGCTTCTGTCAGATCAAAAGTAAGGTAAGTGACAATTGCAAAAGCTGTACTAGGGTTTTAACACAGGAAATCATGCTATAAATAGCATAGCAGGATCGTGTAGCCGCAGAAGGTTATTGCTGTACAAAAGTGATCATGCTACATGATCTGTACAAATCTTCTTGGGGAGTGAGTCCTTAGAATTAATAATGGCAGAGGAGAGAGACAAAAAGACATGCCTGCAAGGAGAGATGATGGTGACACATGTCCCAAAGAGCCGCCATTTAAGAAACCGAGGGATAATATAAAATCTCGTCTTTCCCCTTCTCACATACCACATTTAGTTACAGAGAGATAAAGAAGCATTTCTAGAGAGAGAAAGTCTTCAAATTCTGAACATAGTCCACCGTTACACTGTGATCTTGCTAAAAAAACCAACGTTTTGTCGCCTGAAGTGAAGGTGGTGACCGAAAATGATGACTGCTGCTCTTCTAGTACAGGTTAGTAATTATATTTCCACCATTTTTGTTGTTTGTGAAAAGTGTGTTTATTACTTGTCATGGTAGATGCAGTTGCATGTTTGAACTGCTTGGTAGGCTAGTAATTATTGGGTATGGCTAAGGGAGGAGACATGTTTTATTTTGAACTCTGAATAGACTTTTCCAGTATGTGGTAGATGCGTTCCAAAAATTTGAAACCCAAAAGTAAAGTTATAGTATCCTCCAGTAGTAAGGAATCATCGTCGTCTGGCAGGACTATGGATGATTTTGAGGTGAGGGGTTCTATAGCGGTTGATATACCGGTTATTGTTCATTCTGGGGTGAATGAGGGATTGGAAGTAGGGGATGAAACTGGGGAATTCTTTAAGTATCCCGCTGATGTAGACGTAGGGAAGACATTTTTGAAGTATAAAAAAGACTTAGATGGAAAATGGGGGCATTATCTGATGAATGAAGGGTTATGGTTTAGGACTATGGTGAGACCAGATGGTAAGATAGAACATTATCAAGTGCCTTCCCTGGATAAATGGCAGATAGATATGGGTATAGGAGATGATGTAAAAACTGCTTATTACAACGGTACTGGTGCGGAGGCCGTAGAGGAAGGGATCCTTTGCTATCTTAACCAGGTCGTTTATGGGTTGAGTTGCCATGCCCAATTAAATGTCAATGTTTTCGTGATGATGATGGTCTGTGAAACCCTTAACAAGAAATGGAAAGATGGTGATATTGCGAGACAGTTCGTTGCGGACGATGTTTTGAAGTATTATAAGTTAAAATATGTGGAAAGTCAGAAAAGTGGATACTTATATAGTGATTCAGCGAGGCTGAAATTCTTTGATTTTGAATCTGCTGGGAGACCCTGGTGTGACCATCTTGTGATGGTTGAGGGGTAATTGTATACAAGTACCTAGGAAACCGACGCTCGAGTTGAAATATAAGAATTATAATAAGAGTAACTGTCTTTATTCTGTCTGGACTTCGTCATTTAACTTATTGTGAGCTGCTAACATAGTTTGTTGTTGATTTGGCAGAGCCTAAACCAAAAGGTGCTGCTGATACGTCTAGTCTGTTTGACGTCGTATCTCGGGAAGGAACTGAGCTGAACCAAGTACTCGGAGAGTTAGGTATCCGTAGAGATAAAAGGCTGAACTCTGGAGTTGCAAAAGTTTAATGAGCTCATCAAACTCGAGCTATGGCTACTTTAGGTTCTATTTTTGATGGGGTTATAGAGATTCATGCCTGTGATGCGGGTACTTCGAATACACAACCTCGACTATCTAGAGGAAAAAATGTGTTGCCCCCATCTGAGCAAATAGCCCATGTGCAAACGACGCAGTGGGTACTGAGGTGGTGGAAGCTGTTGTAAATGAGGCACCTCCTACGAAGAAGTAGAGGCAAGAGGTAAAACCTAAATGAACTTCTCCGAAAGATCTCGATCTTGATGTGGTAGGGCAGAAGTTGCGGGAGTTGGCGAAGCATGATCTGAAACATCTGGGTGCTGAGATTAAATCTGGCATGTCACAGGTATGTATGATATTGTTGCTTGGTTATCTATGTGAGAAACAATCTGAATGATAATTCTGCTATGATGTACTTATGGCGCAGCTTTCTGTTGCATGGGAATTGGCCTTTGAGGTGTTGATGGCAGGTGTTGAGAACCGTGTTGAACTTGTTTGGCAACATGATGCAGAGAAACCTGTACTGAGGGAACAGTTTGAGAAAGAGAAAACTACATTGTCTGAGTGGTTGACGAATCAGATGGAGAAGGAGAAAGTTGCGGTGAAGGAGTAGTTCAAGGCGGAAACTGCTGTGATAAAGAAAGAGATTGAAGCTACTGCGAAGAAGACTTTCGACAAAGTGTTGGCTGCTCCAAATAATCTGATTCAAGCATTTTACTCTTAGGGGTTGACTAAAGATGATGTCGATCTTGCTATTGTTGGGAAGTATGGTAAGATAATCTTCCCAAAAGAGGATCCCTCTTGAGTGGCTGATCGACCTTCTGAGCAGACCCCAGCTTTTCCAGTTGCTGATGATACGACCAAAGAGGTAGCAGGAGCTAATTCTTGATTATGTAGCTGTAACATAGTTTTGAGACTTGTCTGGTCGAATTTGTCCTTTGTATTGGTGATATAACTATTTTTGCTGAGACTTGAATTTTTTAGGGTTGTTATTGATATATGTTATTTTGATGGTGAATGTATAATTTTCATGCAGAAGGTAGTTCGTTTGAGGGGAAAAATGAGCGAGATGGAGATGACCTTGAGTCGAGCAAGGGATTCAATTAATCGTACTCAACAGGTACACAATAAACTTGAATATGAGAGACGTCTTCATAAGTCTAACTTTGATAACACCTTTAAGGAGTTATTCGAGCTTCAATGTAGATATGGGAAGATAAAAATTGAGAGGGATGAGGTCTTACGGAAAGAGAGTGATAGGTTTGTTTTACTCTAAAAATCCCTTAAGGATAAGTAGTTCATAGATGAGAGTGATAAGTTTAAGTGTTAAAGGTCGTTATTGTCTTTGACTCTTTACTTTAAGGCCGAAGTAGATACTGAGCAGGGCTTGAAGGAGGCCTATTTAGAACTGTTAACTGAGAGAGGTGTAGTGCTAGATCCAGCTCGAGTGAAATTCTTAGCGCAAGAAGCGCATAATCGTCATAGTATAGAGGCGACAAGATGTTCAGCTCGGGCTGGTGTATCCATCATATGGGGTGGTGTAGGTCTATTGCCTTATGAGTTTAACTTTTGTAGGGGGAAGAATGATGAGGATCCTTTTCTTCAATATAAAGAAGGAAGATAGAAGGGTCCAGACACAATTAGAAAATGATCTGAAGCATGCTTGTGAAAAACTGGAGCGATGTAAGGAACATAATGCATGTCTGGAGAAAGAAAATGTAGAGTGTAATAAGTTGTTGCAAAGTTCAGAGAAGAGAGTGAAGTTCATAGAAGTGCGTTTACTAAATACGTAGAAACGTCTACAAGTGTCCTAATCGCATTTGAAGAGGTATCTTACTCCAAAGCGGGGAAAACGGGCTGGAAAGCAGATCACGAACATCAGATGGCCGATGTGATCGAGTTTTATAGGGGCGAGCTAGCGAGAGTAGAGAATGAATTTAGACGCTATATCTCGAGTTGTGGTAAAAATGTTGAAGTAGAGAATGATAAGGTTGAAAATATGTGGTTTACAAAAGGTAATGAAGATGGGGGAGCTTCAACCTCAAAACTGAGAGATGATGAATCTGAGAAGGAGGAGGTTGAAAATTTGTTACCTTACAAATGGCACAAGACACATCATCAAGAGGTCGTAATCTTTGATGAATCTTGCAAGTAGATGTGAGTAGTAGTAGGGTTCCACCATAAGGCAACTAAACTGTGGCATATAATTGTGCTTTGCATAATGTAGTTGATCTGTGTATGTAGTTGTAGAAATAACATCATATTTTAATAAATGTTGCTTGAATGATATGTCTTGCTTGCATGAATATCTGTTGATAGATGTATGTCATTTATAATTTATTCTTCTAGGCTGAAGTCAATAAATCGAACAAACTATATGCTTTATCCGCATCAAATAATGAATTGACTCTAGAATTGCAACAGTGTTCGTTGGCAGTTGAAAATACGACCTTGTTGAACTCGAAGCGGGAGGCTGATATGTTGGAGCTGCAGAGTCAGCTAAATGCTGTGACTGTAGAGTTGTCATGTAAGGATGCAGAAATATAGGCTGCTAATAACGACGCTGAACTGTAGAAAGATTCTTTAAGGAAGAAAAAATTGGAAACCATGACTGCGAACCAACAAGTATTGGATCTGTCAAGTACAATTGAAAAACATAAGACTAATTGTTGTATTACAAATCGGCAGTAACAGATAATGTTAATCTGCTAAAGAAGCAAGATGTTGAACTCCATAATATGCAAGATCGTCTGAAAAGGTCGAGCTGAGATTTGCGTGAGGCTCAAGATTCTTGTCAAAGGAAGAGTGACTGTACCAAAACTCACGAAGAAGCATGTACAAAGTGAGATCAAGAGTTGAACATAACCATTAATAAGCGTAACAAACAGATCACTGGCCTAGAGCGGGCAAAGTAAGCCTTGGAACTAGAGTGTTTGCAAGGTAATGTGGTTTATGAGGAGCTCGATCTGAAGTGTAAGGAGTTGTAAAGGTTGGTGGATGCAGTAGATGACGATAATGAGTATTGTCAGGGATTGTATGAGAAGTTGCGACGTATGAAGCAGGAGATGGATCGTAGTGTGTAGATGATGAAGCAGTATAAGGCTTCGCTACAGAAGGAGAAAGAGTATCTGGTAGATCGATACAAGGATCTTGAGGACGAGCTAGCCAAAGTGAAGGCCGAACTTGGTGAAGCTATGTTGTTGACTGCAGATAATATTACATTGCGTACTATGGCTATGTTGCATGCTGATGTAAAGAAATTGTAGCAAGAGCATGATGCGATCTTGGCTGCTTCAACTGAGCACGGTACGAAGTATGATATGCAACTAGCGCGGCTATGTTATATAGATAATCTGATGTCGAGAGTTACGGAACTGTTGAATGCGTCTCTTACTGTAGTTGATACTGTTATACATTTCCCTGCCTTACTTTTGTCTGGGCCTGGGGAAAGTTCGAATGCTTTACGCCCGAAGTGTAAAAGATAGTTAAATTGTTTATAATGTAGTCAGACATAGTATAAATATGTCTTTGTTGTAGAAAAAATATCAAATGTTGATTAGAAAAAAGTTTTTGTTTTGTTATCTGTATGTATGGTCGAATTGGGTGAACCAATAAATGATCATATGGAGATATATCGAGATATATGATTATAATAATGTTGTATTCTCTTGTGCATAGGTCGAATTGAACAAGTCAATAATCAACTGTAAAGAGATGTTTGTTTGTTGAAATAGTAATGTATGTCTCAGTTAAAGGTCGAATTGAGTGTATCAATAAGCGACCATAATGAGAAATATTGAATATTGAATAGCTGTATGACAAGTCTCGGCCAGGTCGAATATAGCAAAACAATAAGCGACCCTCGGGAGAGCGTGTATACTGGAAGAGCTATGTTGTAGGTCTCAGTTATAGGTCGAATTGAGCGTATCAATAAGCGGCCGTAATGAGATATATTGAATGTTGAATAGCTGTATAGCATGTCTCTACCAGGTCGAATTGATTGACTCAATAAGCGACCCTCGGGATAGCGTGTATACTGAAAGAGCTATGTTGTAGGTCTCAGTTACAGGTTGAATTGAGCGTATCAATAAGCGGCCGTAATGAGATATATTGAATGCTGAATAGTTGTATAACATGTCTCTACCAGGTCGAATTGATTGACTCAATAAGAGATCCTCGGGACAGCGTCTATACTTGAAGAGCTATGTTATAGTAATTGTTGTAATAATTCTCCGGTATAGGTCGAACTGAGCAAACCATACGGAGATAGGTAGAATGTTGAATTGAATAGACTTGCGGGATGATGATGAAAAAGAGCTTTATTGAATAATATTTGATGTTATAGCATTTATATCCTCGATACAGCTTTAATCGGCGGTTATTCCATTGATTAGTTACAGGTACACCTTTATGTGTACTAAGATCATAGGATCCTAAACCACTTGTGCCAGTTATGAAAAAAGGACCTTTTAATTGTCTGTTAACTTTCCAACATTTGGTGTTTTGCGATGTTGTAGTATTTTACTGAGAACGAGGTCATTAACTTTGAATTCTCGGTGACGAACGCGCTTGTTATAGGATCGGGAGAAAGCAAGCTGATATTTTCCCATAATAACAATGGCTCTGTCACGTGTTTCTTCGACCAAATTTAGGTTGTATGCGATCTGAAATTCATTTTCTTCATCTGTCATCACGTGATCATGTACTGGATGATGATATTGAGTGGGAATGATGGCTTCAGTCCCATAGGCTAGTAAGAATGGAGTACAGCCTGTTGCTATTCTGGAAGTTGTTCGGTAGGCCCAGAGTATGTGTGGTAATTCATTCACCCAGTTTCCCTTTTTGTCGTCTAAACGCTTCTTGATGCCATCCACAATAGTCTGATTAGTAATTTTAATTTGATCATTTCCTTAAGGATAATAAGGATTGGATGGGGAATGAATGATGTTGTGCTCATTGAGGAATGCCATGATTTTGGGGCCAACAAACTGTGGTCCATTATTAATTCTGATAAGATGCGGTCTGCCGAACTGAATAATAATGTTCTCCCAGATAAATCTGATGACTTCTTCTTCTCATGTTCGGCACAGCGGGATTGCTTCTGCCCATTTAGTGAAGTAATCTATAGCGACCAACAAATATTTTCATTTTCCTGGTACTGTAGGAAACTCTCCTGCGAGATCAAGAGCCCATCGTCTGAATGGCCAAGTGACTTGGCTTAAATGTAGTTTGAGTGCTAGAGCTTATATTTTAGAGTCATGCCATTGACAAGTGTTACATTTATGATCATATTCGATTATCTATGCTTTCATCTTAGGCCAAAGCATTCCTTGAGTTAAGGCTCTGTTTGTAAGAGATCATCCTACTGCATGGGATCCGCATGTGCCTTCGTCTAGATCGTGCAAGAATTGATGTGCTTCTTTGTCAAAGAGACAAAGGAGGTACCGACCAATGACTGAAATTTTGTATAGGAGATTGTCCTGAACAATGTATCTTCGAGCATTATCAATTAATCTCTGTCATTCTGTAGGATCCTCTGGAAGTGGACCGCCAAATTTATTTTGAGGTCCGATGTATGTAATGAAAGGTTGTCTCTAATCATCTTTGATCTCCTCACTGCCTCCAGTATTAATGGTGTTGGACACGATGGCATTAATACTGGAGTTAGAAATGACGTTGATTTTTAAATAACGAGCTTCTGATCCAAGCACACCAGCAAGGTAAGCGGGCGCATCTGAATGTCTATTTTCTCCCCATGGAAAGTGCTCCATAGAAATTTTCTGAAATTTATTCATTCGTTCGACCACTGCAACAGCATAGTCGACTATTCTCCCATTGGTTTGATATACGCCTGTGTAATGGTTGACGATTAGTAATAAATCTGTGCAGACAGAGAGCTTTGCTACGCCCAGTATGAGTGGCTTTCCAAGTCATGAATTAATGCCTCATATTCTGCTTCATTATTGGTTGCTTTAAAATTGAGGCAAATGGATTTTTTGAGCCGATCATTGGAAGGGGTAATAAGGACAATTCCAATTCCTGATCCGGCTGGTCCGACGGAGCCATCAGTTAAAAGTTGCCAACCTTTCTTTGTTACCCAATCTAATTTATCTTCGGACTGGTCTGTGAATGGTTCATCTGTTTTACCAATAAAATCTTTTTCCCAATCCGGATCATCTACTGGAAAGTTTGCTAGAAAATCTGCCACAGCTTGTCCTTATTCGGAGTGACGTGGTTCAAAATGTATATCGTGTTCCCCGAGTGTTACTGACCATTACTGAATACGTCGAGATTTTTCGCGCTTGGATAAGATTTCGGGGAGTGGATTGTTCGTCAAGACCCGAATAGTATGAGCATGGAAATACTGCTTCAATTTCTGTGATGTATAAATGAAGCTTCCCGATCTTGGTGTATCTTGTTTCAGCGGGAGTCAGAATCTTGCTGATAAAATAAACTGATTTCTTAGTCTTTTTGTCGAGTTGGAGAAGAACGGAGCTGAGAGATGTATCTGTGACAGCTAGGTATACTGTGAGTTCTTCTCCATCTACTGATGTACTCATAACTGGTGGTTTGCCCAAATAACTTTTGAGTTTGAGAAAAGCTGCTTCACATTTGCCTGTCCATTTGATCTCTGAATCTTTCTTTGGTTTTCCTCGTGATGTATTAATAGATTGAATAGAGGTCGACATCTGACTGATGATTTGGATACAAATCTGTTGAGTGTTGCGATCGTCCTGACTAGCTTCTGAACGTCCTTTTTTGTCTTTGATGAAGACATAGCCAAGAGAGCTCGTATGCGTGATGGATCATCTTCAATGCATCTTTTACTAATTAGATGTCCAAAAAAATTCTGGATTGTACTCCGAACTGGCATTTTTCAGGATTTAAACGCATCTTATAAGATCGCAAAATCTTGAAAGTTGTTCGTAAGTCTGTAAGATGGTCATCTTTCTTGAGACTTTTACAAATCTTATCGTCAATGTAGACCTCGATTGTTTTACCGAGATGATCTTTGAACATTTGTGTCATCAATCGCTGATAGGTAGCCCTGACATTTTTTAGGCCAAAGGGCATGACTTTATAGTATTATAGACCTTGTTCAATGATGAACGCAGTATTGTCTTGATCTTCAGGAAAAAGTGGTATCTGATTGTATCCTGATGCAGTGTCCATCATAGAGAGAAGTTTGTGCCCTGCTGTAGAATCGAGAAGATGGTTAATGATTGAAAGTGGAAAGCAATCTTTTGGAGTGTATCGGTTGAGATCCGTGAAATTAATTTAGACTCTGATCTTTCCATTCTTCTTTGGGACTGCGACAATGTTTAAGATCCAGTCTGGATAAATAGCTTTGTGAATAAAACCGACCTTAATCAATTTGTCGATCTCTTTATTCACTTTGCCTCACAGTTTTGGTACTAGAGTTTGTTGCTTTTGTTTGACCGGTTCTGCTTTATCCTTTAACTCTAGCTTGTGGCATGCCATAGCTGGATCGATCTCTGGTATTTTGTGAAATGTCCATGCAAAGACGTTACTGTTATCTGTGAAGAATTGTATAAAATTTGGGCATTCCTCCGTGCTCAAGAGAATTCCAATGTGAGTTCCACTTTGTACGCCACTGATCTCGACGTACTCTGTTGGTTCGACGCTTGGCAACTGAGGTCCTGCTGGAATTGACTGCTGTAACTCCTATGCAGGAGTTGTTATAGTTGGCTCAGCTTCAATGGAAATAGTATTATCACAAGATCGAGCCAATTTCTGGCTCCCTATGATTTCGTAGATCCCTCATTTTCAGCCAAATCGTAATGCGTGATGATATGTGGAGGGAATAACTTTCATGTTATACAACCATGGTCGTCCCATAATGCCCAGGTAACGGGATTTGACATTGATGACATAAAAAACTATGTCAAGTGTGACTGGCCCGGCTGTGATGGGAAGTATGATTTTCCCCACAAGCTTTCCTTAGAGCCGTTAAATCCAGAGACATTGATGTCACTCGGTTCAACCATGTCTGCTAAGCCCATTTGATCGACTGTACTCTGGAATAATAGTTCGATACTATTGGAGGTATCTACCATCATCGTATGTAGAACTATGTTCTTCATCTTTAACATGATGACGAGAGCATCGTGGTACGGAAAGTTGACGTGACGAATGTCACAGTCTTTGAAAGAAATCCCAGCTCGTCGATTGCTGGATTCTGGCAACAAACGAGCTTCTTTGCCTACCATTTTCAGATCATGGCATTGTCCAACGCGCCTATATTTGGATCTATTGGAGTTGTTGACTGTCTGACTCTCGATGAAGTACAAGTGTTTTTCTTCATTTGTTTAGTCAACTTGGGCGATCGTGGCGTCAGTCTTGTAGCTACCATCTTTGTAACTTTCGATGTCAACAATATATTCAAGTATTCGACCATGTGCAAATATACTCTGGAGAAGAAATATCAGTGCGAAACACCACTCCGTGTCATGGTATTGAACATGGTGGTGAATACAGTACGGTTTTCCCTGAATGGGTAGAATAATGCTGGCATTTCTGAAGAGTTCATCTTTTTGTAGCAGCGGGTATAAGTTCGTAAGAGTAGTTGTTAACTGTGGTATTCACGGAATTGATTCGTCCTTGGCATGCTCGATCGTCATAAGACTTGAAGCATTTCTTATCACCCCCATAGTCCTTACTGCTGCTGTGAGCACGCTCTTTGAGATGATCTTTGGTGGATAGAGTGTAGAGTGATGCGCTGAGGTTTTGGTTTCTCAGCTGTCAGTCGTATGAGGTTGATAAAGTTGTTAACCTTCTCAATCATATCCTCTAACGTCAGTGGCTTGTTGAGGATCCGGTGCTCCTTGACCCGTCCATCCACGAGAAGAGCATTGGTGAAAGCAGAGATTATGATTTTCTTGTCGAGGCTGTCAATTTTTCGAGCTAACCCGAAACACTTCCTGGTGAATGTCTCCAATTTTTCTCCTGGTTCCTGCTTGAGGCTAAACAAAGAGTAAAGACTCTCCTCCTTGTCTTTATTGTGTGAATAGTTCTTGACAAACAGTTTGTGAAGTTGCTCGAAAGTGAAGATAGATCCTTCATTGAGTGTGTGAAAACATCGTAGAGGTTCACCCTTTAAAATGGTCGGGAAGAGACAGTAGAGGATGTGGCTGGACGTCGAATGCAGTCCTAAAGAATCCTAAAATTCTTGGGTGTGATCCACAGGATCTCCCCCTTTGTATTTCTGAATCTTTGGAGTGTGAAAACTGGTGGGTACTTCCTCGCCCAGCAACTCCTGTACAAGTGGACTCTTCTGTAATTTAGTATAGTTGTTTCTTCTAGTGAGTTTTTGAGCGTCTAACAGCTCCTTGATGCGTTTGTCCACCTATTCCGGAGTGAGATGTTGTCGAGACATGAGACCTCGTCTGGTTGCTTGTCTTCCTGGTGGATTATGCTCTCTTGTTACTTCGCCTATGCGGCCATAGACCGAAATTTAAGGTTTTTCTCTATGTTGTTCCTCTTGTTGTTGCAGATCGATTATCGCTCCAGCGGGTAATTGAGGATTGATGTGACCCTGAGGTAGAGTTGGTTCTTATAGAATTTGAGGAAGTGCTGGACTTTTGCCTCGATTTCCCAAGCAATCATGGACTGATACCCTCGAGGTAGTAGGCAGAGCGTTCCGTGGTCTCGGATTTGCTATTAATTGATCTTAAAATGCTCTGATTGTGCTTTGCATGTTGGCGAGCTATTTCTCTAGTTTTATTCGTCGTTCGGTTTCTGTTTGCATAGTAGTTCGTAAATCTGTCACTCCCTGAGCAGCGTCAGGCAGGACGTTGGGTGATTTTTCTTGATTTGCCATCCTTTAAAAAGAAAAATGAATATGAAAGTTGGATCGGTGAACGCTGAGTGTATGCAGCGTTTCCCACAGATGGTGCCAAATGTAATAGCCTATTTTCATATTGGACGAAGATAGAGCCTTACACCCTTGAAATATGGAATATTAGCTGGGAACTGAAAGTAACTAACACAAGTTTTAGCGTAGAAAACCCTTGAATGGGTTAAAAACTATGACCACTCCTAAGGATTTTAGAAAGAGAGAGATGTTTATAGACTGCTAGCTATTACAAAAAGATAGAGATGCAGAAAAGATCTCTTAGAAGATGTGTTAGAGCAGCCTCCCTAATCTCTAGCTCTCTGGTCCTATTTATAGGTCTTATAACATGATCGTTATTATTTTAATGAGGAATGTTACAATATCAGGTTTTGATGAGTCTTTTATGAGGTCTCATGTAACATCTTGCTACCTGATAATTATTGATCTTGTAACAGATCTCTTGATGACCTTAGCTGTAACTTCAAACTGTTGGTGAAGATACGATCTCTAATGATGTTCGAACTGTAGATGGATATCTGAGTATCTTCTGCAGTGCGATGTTACTGGCTGCTTCAATATCCTCGAACTGTAGATGAGAAAGTCTGTATTACAATCTGCTTGCCCTCAATCCTTAGTTGGTTATCAGTAAGTTTACTCGAACTATATGAGCTCGAATATCGGACTCAGTATGAGGATTAGAAATAGGCCCTTATAATACCTATTTCCCATACATCTTTGCAAGTATAATGACTTTCTTTTTGAGTAATATGATGATACTCAATTCTGAAACTTGTTGATAAAAATAGCATACTGAAGAGCATTAACCAATGAACATCAAAATTAGTTTTCGTACTCCCTTCAAAGCAAATACTAAGTAATAACATATTAAGAGTATGTAAATATCAGCAGTTTAAAACCAGAGAAATAAAACTAAAATCTGATAGGATACTCAAAGACTACTGCAAAATTACTTTTAATTCATATGCATTTCGTTTATAATTTAGAGTTAGGGGGTTACAACTCACATGATGAAATGGAAAAAAGGTCGCATAACTCCCCAAGCTCCAACTAATACTATACTCATCATATATACATAAAGAAGGATGTGTTTACATTCTCATTCCACCATGGCAATGACGGCAAATTCTTTGGTTATCTTCAGAATAGTTGCTCTGCACAAATTGCTTGTTTTATTCCATAAAAACCTTAACTCAAGGTTTAACATACTTTCTTTCCCCCACCATGAAATTAGTAAGAACTGCCAGATGTTGGGGCACCATTGTAAATAAGGTAGATCTTAATCATATCAAAGTTAGTAAATGACGCAGGTAGTCAAATAATATAAAATTAATAATCCTAAGCTACTATGAAGCATGGTAAAAATAATAAGCTAAAAAATGAAAATACTTTATCATCACCAGAAGCAACCATAAAAGAGTATATAGTAGCAAATATTTACTTTTACCTGAGTCCAAGGGGAATAACAAAGAAGTAAAGTGATACAAATTGGAAGGTATTTGACGTGATTTTGTCATTAGACCGAAAAAGTTGATATCATCAATTGGTTCCTTTTGATTTACAATCAAATTAGTGCTAGTGTGTGTGTATATACTTCTTCTTTTTTTGCAATTTTTTTAACAAAATATATCCAAAAACAAATTTATACGGTGAGGGAAAGCCAACCATGCCATACTCTAGTACATGTCACTATGATATATGCATATCTCTTTACAAACATAAAGGAGGAAATTAATTAGGAAATCGCATCCATCAATGCTAATTCGTTTGAATGATTCCAGAGTCATTCAAATGACAGGAGAGAAATCTCGTTCAAATGACCTCCAATGTAGTTTGAACGAGAAAAGGAAGAACCTGGGAAATATCATCTTACTCGACAAAGAGAAAAGACAGTTTTGAGAGTAACGTGCAATTCGTTCGAACGACTTCCAAGTCCGTTCGAACGACTTGTTGAAACTTGCCTTCTAACTTGTCGTATGTATCGACAATTTGTAATTGTTGCCAACTCGTTTGAATGACTGCCTATGTCGTTCGAACGACTTTCCTAATGCTAAAGTACTTCGTGCAATGATCTTCGATTTTCTCTAGACATTCTGGTTTGTCGTTCGTCCATTCTTCCATCGGTTGGTTTGGGACAGAGCCTCTCCGTGCAAGCTGATCTACCGAAATGTTGCATTCCCTCCACACATGGCTAAACCGAATATGTAGAATATGGAGAGTGATAAGGTCCTAAGCAATTTTGAGTGCCCAAGGGATTTTGTCGTTGGTGAAGGCTTTAATGGCCGCAGCTGAATCAGATACCACCCACAAGTATCGCCACCCTTTTGTAGCAGCTCTCTGAACACCTGATATAATAGTTGTGATCTCAGTTATATAGTTCGTTATGTGACCAATGGCTTTGCTATAGGAACCCACGACTTCACCGTTGCTATCTCTATAAATAATCCCAATTCCTACATTTCCTGGGTTGCCTAATACCGAGCCATCACAACATATCTTTGCTTTATTTGTTGTTGGAAGTTCCCATTGACAGCTCTCTAGGATGCTGCCCTATCGTGGTCTGCACTAAACATTTAATGCCTTTATGATCTTGAGGTCCTGTATAGTATTGTTCATAATATTTTTAGAGAGATGAGTCATGTCTGCAATGTCTGTAAGGATGTACAGCTTAATTATATCGAGAGGAAGCTTAAATCTATCATATTTCCATTTGTTCCTTGTTTTCCAGATATTGCTGCAAATGAAAAAGACCATGGCCACCCAGAGATATTTTATGTAAATACTAGATCCTTGTCCTCTTTCTAAGATGGTTTTTTAGGTGTTTGTCAGTGTAATAGGATTATAAGAGAAGCAATTGGTAGCATTCTTCCAGAGAGAGACCGCAAATGAGCATTGCAAAATAGTATGTTTTTCTATTTTTGTAGAATTATTGCATTGGTGGCAAACCGAGACTAGAGAAATACCTTTCTTCATAATGGTGCCATCCATTGGAAGGAGATGGCTCAACAGACGCCATGCAAAGCCTCCCAGTCTTGGGTGAATTGCGTTACTCCAAACGTATTTCCACCACCATGCCGTATCTTCTTGTTTACGTAGAGTTTCAAATGCATTCTTGGTTGAGAATGCCCCTCGTAGGTCTCGTTTCATTGAGGTTATACTAGATTTGCTGAATATTTATTCCAAGTGCCAGAAGGAGGAGGCAAATGTCATTAGGGAATTGCCATCCTTGTGGGTTAATAAAGTCATTAAGCCTAGCTTTACAGTGTTTCTACATATGTCTGGGCATCTCTATATAATCCATGAGAGGAATTTTTGTAGCCCATGTGTCTCTCCAGAAATCTGTTTTCATGCCATCGTCGATGAGCCAACCTATGTAAGTTTTCGATAAGGCAGCTCCAGTTTGGATACCAGACCAGATAGTAGAGGGTTTATGATATCGAATTGGATCTCCACTCTTACTGCTGAATTTAGTTTTGATGAATTTTGCCCATTCTTCTGTACCTTGTTTGAATACCAAGTGAAGTTTGCAGAGCATAGCGTTGTTTACTTCCCCCAGGCTTCATACTCCTAGTCCCCCTTCCTTAATCGGTTTACAGACCTTCTCCCACATCAATGTCACTCCTTTCCTTTTTGACCGATCCCTCGTCCAGATATAGTTCCTAAGGATATTATCTCCCTCTTTGATAATTGACCTGGGCCACTTGTAAACTGCCATATTATGTATGAGGATACTATGGAGAAGACTTCACTAGAGTAATTCTTCCCTGAAACGAGATCATGCTTCCAGTCCAGCTGTTAGCCCTCTTTCTAATTTTTTCTATAAGCGGTATAATCGCCTACTTTGTAACCCTCCCTTGTTGATGTGGGATTCCCAGGTATATCTCTAGAAAGTTTCCTTCCTTAAATCCAAATATTTCTGAGACAACTTATCTTCGGGTGAGAGGAATATTGCTCATAAAAATCTTTCTTTTGGCCACACTGATCTCTTGTCCAGACGCCAAATGATATTTTGTGAGTATGAGCATAAGCTGTCGTAGGCATTTGGTGTTCCCGTTCACAAAAAGAAAAATATCATCTACAAATAATAGGTGAGTAGGTCCATGCGTCAACTTTGCTGATGTCATAGGATGTATTCTGCTGTGTTCCCTTGCCTTATGGAGGTTGATGCTAAGGATGTCTTCTGCGATTGCAAAGAGGATTGGGGAGAGAGGGTCCCCCTGCTTGAAACCCCTAGACATCTTAAAGAATCCAGATGGGCTACCGTTTATAAGGATATAGATCATACTGTTGTTGATAATCATTTGTATCCAAGAAATAATTTCTTATCAAAACCAAAAGCCCTTAAAGTGTTGATGAGGAATGTCCAGCTTAGAGTATCATATGCTTGACTAATATCAATTTTGAGAGATACATTGTCATTCTTTCTTTTGATTTTCACTTCATTCACCATTTCAGATGCCATGCAGATGTTGTTATGTATGTTACAATTCTTGATAAATGCATTTTGGTCTCTTGAAATGCATCTGTCAGTAATTGGAGATAACCTCGTGGCTAGAATTTTTGTAATAACTTTAAACATAAAGTTACTAAGACACATTGGCCTGTAGTGCTTAATCGATGATGGGTTTATGATTTTTAGGATCAAGACAGTGATGTTAAAGTTGAATGTTAGAGGAATCATTCCATCACGAAAAAAGGAGGATATCCCAGAGTAAATATCCGTACTCAGCATATCCCAGTATTTGCGATAAAAGGCTCCAGAGAATCCATCTGGACCAGGGGCGTTGTTGTTGTCCATAGAGAACACTGCTACCTGAATATCTTCATCAGTAGGGACGGTTGTAAGATGCGTATTTTCTTCTACTAACACTTGCTGGGGGAGTTGTTCGAACAATGATGGGTAGTTCTGAGTGTCTATTGCCAAGAATTTGAAGGTGCAGTATTTGATAATGTGTTCCTGGAAGCGGGGTTGGCTTGTAATGTCTATTCCTGTGCCGTCTTTAATTTATGTGATAAGAGCTTGGCGCTCCTAACCTTTGCAGTTGCGTAAAAGTATTTTGCGTTTCTGTCTCCCACTTAAAGCCATTTAATCCTCAATTTTTACCTCCAATACACTTCGTCAGTGTCCTCCCATCTGTTTAGTAATTTTGTTTGGGCAATGTATCTCTTTACTATCAGGTCATTGGTGATATCATCTTCCAATTGGATTTGGAGTTGTAGAACCTCTCTCTCTAGTTTTGTTATGTTTTTTTGGTGGGTGACGAAGTTCTGTCTCCACATCTTAATGTCGGCTTTAAGGCATCGTAGCTTCAACATAAGAGAGAAAAGTAGAGCAGCATTCATCAGCTATCCCCAACTATGTGCTACCGGGGCATCAAAAGCAGGTTCTTCTCCCCATGACTGTAGGTATCAAAACGGGATGTTTTTTGGCCTAGCGACATGGCATCATTCACCCATAATAAGTGAGTGATCGGATTGGGTATGAGGCAACACCTTTATTCGCCACTCCTTGAAAGTATCCTGCCATTCTGCATTCTGTAAACATCTATCCAGAACCACTAGAGTTCTGTTATGTCTACTCTGAGCATTGTACCAAGCAAACTGAAGCCCAGAGGAGGGACTCTCTAAAAGTCTAGCTGAATCTAAAAAGTTATTAAAATCCATTATTACATTAAGTGGGGGTGGTCTTCTCCCCCTTTTTTCAGAGGTTCTCAGCACCACATTAAAGTCTCCAATGCATATCCAAGGTTTTATATTCGTTACAGCAAAATTATAGAGGTTAGCCCAAACCTCCAACCTATTAATTTTGTTGCAATCTGCATGTACAAAGGAGAAGCAGCTCCCCATGTATTGTATCGCAATATGTTGTTTCGACAGAGCTATAACTCTAGGTTCAGGACTTCCTTTGATCCAAAGTATCCATATGTTACATTTTTATGCGTTTTGTTCATTGGTAATGATCTTGGTTTCATATCCCGGCAGTACAAAGTCTTTACAAAAGATTTTAAGTTCAGCAATTCCCACAATATCTGGATGTGCTCGTGTAGTTGTTTGTCTGAGATATTGAGTTGTTTTTCTGTTCCCCGGCCCTCAGGCATTCCAGAAAATAACCTTCATTAATATTTATGGGTAGACCGTGTAATTTTCTAGTCTATGGTGTACACCTTACTTTTTTTAGTACTTGGTTGGGGCCAAGCTGCACCTGTTCTTCTTGTTCCACCTCATCAGCCCAACTTGTTGGGTTTAGATTTTGTCTGACCTTGTGTATTGCCTGTAAATAAGCATCTCCCTTAAGAGATTTTTCATCATTTGTTTGTTTCTTTGCGCTATCTGCGCCTGCCGTATTAACCTCTTCCTCATATGTTGGTGATGTCGAGATGTATGCATCTGTTGCTCATCTCTCCCCAGACAGTATCGATTTTGTATGTTCAATATCTTCCTTCTCATCTCTTAGGGCTAGAAATTGGTTTACCCTACTAGCGATGTTGTTCGCTATGGATGACAACAGCTGTTTGCTGCTACCTTTTGCTTGTGACCATTCAACGTTCTCAGGGATTTTTTCATGTTGCTGCATATGGTTAGCCAGCCTTGGCATGCCTGGGAAGTAGATAGGTGGGGATGTTCCACTACTCTATTCTATTGTCTCCTGAAAGTATGTATGTTTGCTCGGTAGATTTGTATTTTTCCTTCCCACTGCCTTGGTCTGGGGTTGCTTCTCTTAGATTATTAAGCTTTGGTTGCCCCTGCTGCCTTTAGCGATTCCTTGTGTTGTTTTCGGCTTGGTCTTGTTTTGTTCCATTTTCTTTACTCGAAATGTTCTCTGCACTATCTTGCATTCGGCTATTGTGTGCCCAACATTTTTGCAGTAATTACAGTATTTTGGGACATGATGGAGCAGTACTTCTTATTTGATGATAGTGTTCTCAACCTCAAACAGTATGTGACTGAGACTGGCTTAGACAGATTGATATCGACTAGCACATTACCATGATATCCGTAATCTTGATTTATTGCAAATTAATCGAGCTGAATAGGAGTACCCAGAGTCTTCCCAAGGGATATGATAATCTTTGTTCTCCACATCTCCATAGGCAGGCTCAGAAACTTGTACCAAATCAGAGTAGTTAAGTTAAAACCGAGAAAAATGGGTTCCAAGGCAGAAGTCTCATAAACATTTATTCGATCATCCATGGCCTCTACTTCATATGTATATCTTGTCCTCCTTGAACTCCAATTTTATGATAAAGAACCCCTTTCCAATTGGGATCAATATGTACCCTTAATTTTCCAGTGCGTTCTTACAAATTCTTGCACAGTTGTGAGTTTGATCTTCTGTAGGTCCAGCCGGCCAATGAGACTGTATTGATAAATCGATATACCATCCAAAATTTTAGCTCTAAGGATTAAGATTATGGGTGTGTCTCCTCTTCTTCCAGCTGCAATAAACCCAACCGGTTCCTTGCTCTTCGTTACTATTCTACAAACTTTTTTTGCAAACATGGGTTGGTGTTTTTCTCCAGTTGGGACAGGGATTTTACATTGGGAAGTAGTTTTACTCCTCATAACCTCGTTACTCTTGAGTTCTTATGCTGGCCGGATAGCAATAGTTGTGTTCTTCTCCCTAGCAACCTTCCCATGAATCCCCAAGGGCATATTACTCGGATTGGAGTCAATTCCTGGATGGCGTCAGGGATTTTACTCTAAGGGGGCAGAATCTCATTCAGAACCTGATCGTCATCCCTCATGCTAGCTGATTCATAGGCGATTAGTGGTGATAGAGGTATTGTTGTTGTCTTAGGGTTTGTCAGGATTTGCTGGGATTCCTTCAAACCCTCACTTCCTAGCAGCTTGATTTCTCTGTTGATGATGTCTTGAATTAAATTAAGTGTAGGGAGATCCATCACGAATCAAGATCGATACCGAGAATCAATTGGGATTTCTAGGGTTCGGATTGGGTTTTGGCGTCATTTTTTTCAGATTGAATTAAATTAAGTGTATATACATATATATATATATACAAATAAATAAATCAGAATTTAAAAAAAAAATGTACTATGGCACTTGCAACCTTGTAAGGCATGTAGATCTTCAAATAAAATATTAGTAATTAAGGCATGTAGTATAAAACCAATAATCTCAAGTTATTGTTAAGCTTAGTAAATATGATAAAATTGGGGTAAAACATGATGTGAAAAACATGGAAATACTTAATTATCGAAGCTACGAACACACATAGTAAGATTATGAGCAGTTCACATATTTTAGAAAAAAAAGAGGTTCGAAGAATTGTAATTTCTTCAAAAGCCTTCTTGAGAAAAAAAATTCATGGCTAGAGATAGTGTATACTACATGTCTTTTATAGGAAACCTAAAAAGCTAGTGTGGCAACAATATAGACCCAATATATAGAGGCCTATTATACCCTTTTAAAGTAGTATTCTGTAAAATTATTTTAGAGGAAATGGGAAGCCTTTAAGGAAAATATCATTTTCAAATAATTCTTTACTACTAAGTTTTTCAATATTTGTCAACACACTTAATTAAAACACTTAGTAATGTTTTCCTTATAAATACATATTAGGATATAAAAAAGTATACCCACATTTCCTATATAAAACACATTCTTTTGTTATAGAACCAATTTATATATGTCAAAATGTCATAACTTATCAATATAATGGCCTCACATGAATTGCTAAATTAATACAAAGATGAAGCTTTACATTGTACATCGATATCACATACAGTAATTAGTAATAGCAATAGAGACTTCAATTATATCTATATTTAGAATTTTTCTGAGAAGTTAAAAGGTCATACCTCATAAAAGTCATAAAGCTGACGACGACATTCTCGAGTCTGATAACTTTGTTGATTGAAGTTGGGTTGTTGTACGAAAAGGCATTCACGTTCTTGTCTTCGTATTGTGATCAAAGGTGTTTGGATATTATTGATTGGATATTTTCCGTGTTACAAAATCATGAGATTTGCGTGCATTTCAAAGAAGTCTGACATAAAAATAAAACCACTACAAAATCAAGTTCTAAAGAAAGAAATAGAGATGAAGAGATTTTTTACTTACAAAGTGAAAAGTTGATTCTTTCCCCGTGTCCATACAAAAGAGATAAGAAGTGGAAAGGGGTTTGCTTCATAACAATTGAAAGGGCCCCAACCAAGAGGGTTCAAACTAATATAAATTTTACCAACTAAGAGAACTGTAGACAACCACAACCTTCAAAACAAAGCAATCATAAGATAAAACATTGAGGAGAGAGTTGTAGTTCTCTATCTAATGCTGAAGAAATAAAGTCGACTAAAGTTTTTGACTTACCAAGCTTTTCCCAAAATATATGTCCACTTCTAATGGGGCACTGCAAAACCATGAAACGACAATATGTATGTGTAATCTTCAAGATGGGGCACTGCAAAACCAAATTACTTCATCTTGAGCAGTTATAATATGTATCAAGGCGCATGACTATATCCACATATATGTATCACGGTCAATGAAACTTATGCAATATTTTATGGTGTTTTACATATGGGCAATTTTATTGTATTAAAGCACATTGCTTGAAAATATGGAAGGACGGTTGAAAACTAAATAAACCTTTCATTATTTTTGCATCACATTTCAGGCGAAGAACAGCATGAGTGGTCTTCATGTAAAATGGCCATCTTCCCTAAAATCTTGCCCGAGTACAATGTCAAACTTGTCAAACGCTCATCCATTTAACTAAGATCCAATATCAATAAGCAATGTTGAGGAGAGTTTGAATATAGATTTGGAGATCATTACAGCCTCATGAATATAAGTTTAAAATTAACTTACTACAAACTCATATTGACATATGAAACATATGGCATACAAACTTATTCAAGAAAAGCTATATAACTAATTCCTTGGGTAACTCTAAGAACGTAAAATAAATGTATCTTGCTTATTGGTGTGTAGGATTTGTAGCTTTTTTTCTTTATCAAATCTTTTTGGAGTATTCTAAGCACTCGATTTGGAATTGCCAATAAGGACACAATGGACTCAATGCAACAGTTTGTGGCAAGTCATGAATTTTAATAAGATTTCTTCATACATAACCTTCTCGTCAATCATATTGGATCTCCCTCTATCACACCAATAGAGAACAATATATTAGGAAAAAGCGAAATAAAATAAAGTTGACAAAACAGGAAAAAAAAAAAAATAGTCAAAATAATATGACAAAAAACTGTACGTAGAAACACGAAAAAAGATAAAGCCTCGTATTTTGTGGGCCTAAATGTATAAGCACTTTAAATCTTTATATGATCATAGGACCGAGTTTCACCAAAAAATTCCCTCACCATTCATGGCATAACCAAACATACATTACCATTTACAACTTCATCAGTTAAATCCATATATGGATGTAAGGTAACCTTGATAAGATCAGAGCATCGATTCATCATGTAAACTGTTTGCTCTATAAGTTGGCACCGAATCTGCCATTCACAGTTGTTTCCCAAAATATTTGATAGGATGGAATTGTAAAAAAAATGCATAATATTAAATTTACAACCTATTAAGTACTTAACCATTTGAGTTAAAGATTTAATATAATTTAGTGATAGTAGTGGATTTCTCTTTATTTACAGCAGTCTCACTTTTGATTTATTGTATTCTAAGGAAATTGATAGGGACATAATAGCGAGAAACAACATTTTCTTCATCTTCCATTGTAAGGGGGAATACCTGGCGCTTCAAAGGTTTTTATCCTTCAAATTTTGAAGAAACTTGTAGAAGATACGCCACCCAAATCAATACCAACTCATCTCCATTATATTCCTCTTCTAACGAACTTTGACCCATAACAAAGCCTCAAGTTGTTTATTTATCCTCAATTATTCTTTGTTGACATCATTTACTTTGCCCAATTATCACAGATTACAGATGGATTACTAACATTGCTTTACCTTGATCACAGATCGTTCTACAACTGCAACATCAGTAACCATGCGTGTTAAGAAATTGGAAAATCCAAATTACCTCTGGTATGTAGAAAGAAATACAGAGAAATCTAATTATTATTAGTGTTTTAAAAAAAGGAAACAGAGATTTGTGAGAAACATATCTGGGGATACTTCAAAACGTAGTTGGAAGTTGGGGATAGAGAACCCAATTTTAAACATTTGCAAGAACCCAATCTATAGTATGTATCTAACATCAACATATCACTTTAATTAATGGGAAAAGAATAAAAGACAAACCTTGTAGCATTGAAGAACATATTGGGGAATCAACTTCTACATTAAGAAAGATTAAATCATTAAGGTAATTTTGGAACTCCTTCCTAATTGTGAAAAATGTAGGGATTCTAGCATTAAACTTCCTATTAAAAAACCTTCAAAGAAACAACCAAGATAAGCATCCAAGAAACAAAGGAAAGTTATTATCAAAATATAGAGATGAATGTAAGGTATCCGAGAGATAGAGAGAGAGTGTGTGTGTTCTTTTGGTTACAATGAATTTTAAAAATGTAATGATAGATTAATTTCATAGGTGTACAGCAGTAAAAAGAGATGATCAATTTTTTCTTACAGAGACAGATCAGGAGAGGGAGAAACTATTGAAGAAGTTGAACAATTTAAGATGATTTTATCAAAGGAGAAATAAAACTATTGATATTGCAGGAAAAATCTAAACAAATTGGCATACCTTTCATAGAGAATCCAATGGATAATAGAGGGAGAGAGAGGATTCACAAATTTATTAGGGAGGGAAATATATATATATACCATTGGAGGTCATTAAATGTTACAGATTACAGTGAAACTTACAATTTGCGATTATGGAGAACCAAAGAGATGCAACTGTCTTTTAGATTACAGAGAATAGAGAGGAAGACGTTTCCTCTAAAGCGATTCGACTCGCGAAACGTGCTTACATGGCGATTTATTATGAATTGAAAAAGCTTACGTGGCGAAACATTATAATTCCATAAAAAAAAAGGTGACGTGGCAGTACCACAATCGATTCTGCATAAGCGGTAGGGAATTATATTGTTATTATATAGATAATTATTTATCTAAATTAATAACCTTAGTGTAAGTCTGCAACTAGTATCCAAGTATGCAGTATTTAGAAAAGAAGGCGAGCAGTGAGAGTGACAAGTAAATTAGTTTATCGAACAGTTATATTAGTTAGCAGCCAGCGGGAACCTGTTTGGACATAAAAGAAGGCGCGCAGTGAGAGTCACGAGTAAATTAGTTTATTGAACAGCAGCGGGAAGCTGTTTTGGGACTTTTTCTTCCCTCTCTCTATAATAACAACTCCGGCATTTATTTTGATTTGAGAAAGCTTTGTATCAGAGACTCCATCATCTAAAACATCAACTGTTCTTCTCATCTCAATCCAAGTTTCATAACACAAGGTAATCATAATAAATCAAAACCTCTCAATTAATTACCAATATTATCATCATTTAATGATGCAAGGTTAGGTTTTGATTTTTCAAAAGATGATGTTTGTTATTGATATGTGAAGGAAAACTTTGTAGAATCTCAATTGATATTGAGTTGATATATAGGGTATGATTAAATCTTGAAGGTGTGTTTTATGAAGTAGTAATGGGTATTGTTCTTTTTGGATTTTAATAGAAGTTCGTTTTTATTTGGCTCAAACTGGGGTGCTTGTTTTTTCAACATTTGAGATATTTTGGTTCTATGTGAATTAGACTATATTGAGTATTTCTCATTCGTCGATCCAGTTCCATGAGTTCTGACGTTGTTCCTCAGTGGCGTGAGAAGGCAAATGGCTTCTTTTCTACGTCAGGTAAGTTGTAATTAGTATTTTTACATTTGAGATTTGTACTTTTTCAACTTCGTACGTCTGTTCATCATTTGGATATTTTTTCTTTTTTTTTCGGTTATATTTTTATTTAGGCATGCGAGTACCTTCAAATAAAGGGGAGGCGAGTGTCAAATACTCCAAAAAAGAATATTGGTTTATTCTAATTAAAAGGGGCTCATTACTTTTAGAATTTAGAAGATGTTTCTCTAGAACAATAATCACATTTGTGTGACTTCTTTGTTATGGTTTCTCGTGAAGAGAATATATGGAGGAGTATTTAGAGGGAGAAACTTGAGGAGAATATATGGGAGGTCGTAGTTCAAACCCCAGTCTGGGGTCAGAATTTAATTTAAGTAGCATCCGGGCTGGTTGTAAGTTTAATTGGTCACAAGTCTGCCTTAGCAGGTGGTCTGCTCGACCCTGAGTTACTCATCTCCTAAAAACAGGCCCACCTTCCTAAAAATAACAATAAATTACAATGAGAGAAAGTGAAAAAAAAAACATGAAGAGATAATGTGGTGACAGAAAACACGAAGACAAGAACTATATAGTGAAACCATGAGTCATATAAATGTGGAGAAAATATGAAGAGATACTATGGTGCTATAATATGGTACCGTGGCAAGCTCGGGGAGACTAGTTAGGAGAATGGTGAAAAATGATGAACCCGACAAACTTCCGGATTCCAAAAATAAAATAAAAATGGTGCTATAATATGGAGGAGAGATACTTTGGTTTTATAATATGAAGACAAAATATGGCGAGAAAATCCAGATAGAAAATATGAAGAAACAATGTAGAGAGAGATATGGAAAGAGAATCTCTCAATAATAGTTTCAGAGATATCTTAGATTCTACTTACAATCATTTACCTATTCTTTGTATAGAAACTTAATGTACGCATTATATTTACAATAACCTCATTAACATAAATGTTTAATTGTAAGAAATGTAGCCACAGCTAAGCAAGGGCATATCAACAAGTACTAAAATAGATATTACAACGCTAAAATTTACACCAAATGGGCCATTACTGCAGGAGTGAAACTTAAAGAAGCTGGACAATCTGCTGGGATGTTTGTGGGGGAGGTTGCACAGGATGCTAAAGGAAATGTTGCTAATGTGGCTGGACGAGTTGGGTTGTTGATAAAGAGTAAGTGGTCGCTTATTCAACAGACAACACTACGTCCAGGCTCAAAAGATGCCGTCCAAGAACGTCTTATTTCTGCTGCTGCTTCTACTAGCACATTACTGAGGAAGGGAATTTCTGATACAAAGGACAAGGTTGTTGTAGGGAAACTGAAGGTCGAAGAGGTATTTATCCTTATCTAGATATGTTACGTTTAATTTTTTTCTGAATGATCTCCAAGTTACACTATGATGTTCCTCTTTATTGTCAACGATAATATTTTCACACATTGAATTGTGTAACTAACTAACTAAAACAACTTCACGTTCTACTAAAGTTTGGCTCACCTGGTTGAAACACAATAATTGATTGCTATGGAATCTCTACTCCACGCATGAATTCATTTGACTTTTCAAGAACAGGCGCATTATACCCGGATTGCTTCAAGTCTTCTGAACTCTCTAGTTACTATCATTAGTTCAGAAACTCAAAATGCTTTGCAACTAATGAAATTGAACGATCAAATAAGGAAAGTGGAATTTTGTCGTAGTCAGATGGATACACTCTTGGATGTTCTCCCAGCAAAAACTGTTAAATCTGGACTATCGAGGAGGTTTCTCAGTTCTCACCTACTGAATCCGTCAAACCTGACTTCTTCTTTGTAGGTCCTAACCCAATACGTTGACTTTATACATCAATTAGCTCTAGTAATATTTCATCACAATTTCGTAAGTTGAGGTATGTTTCTTACATGGAGCTTTACCTGAATCACTCCCATTTAATATAAATATATCTCTTCGCCCAAGGTTGTTTCATTTTTTGTTTCCTCTGGTCTCACTTTTGGAGAGTTAAAGTAAATAACCAATGGATTTTGAAAGAGGATTGTGGTGATCTACTTCTCAGTGAAAGATAAGCTGGTTATCAACTAAGTCCGTCTCGTAAGGTGTACCATGCCCGAAGAGTTAGTGAAGGTTCTTGATTGTTGGTCAGGTTGGGGAGGTTTTTGTATGTATGTTTCCTTCTCCCTTTATTTTTCTATTTCCAGCCCCCTCTCGATAAAAAATTCCAATAATATTGTTATTTATTTATTTATTTTAATTTTTTTTGAGAAAAATAGGGGATTTTATTCATGATTCATAAAAAAAGACACAAGAAGAGGACTAAAGCCTTGCCTCTAATGAAAATATATCATATTATAATTGAAGCTATTCTTAGCTTTTCCATGAAGAAAGAAGCTCTAATTTGTATACAACGAGAAATAATAGTCCGGAAAATGGCAGTTAGTTTGTTACTGCCCAATTTTCGAGAACCCATCAGCTGACCCATTTCTTTCCTTGTGTATGCGTGACATGAGAATGTGAAGTTACTCCCCAAGTAGTACAATCAGCATCCAGATGGAACAAATTTCGTTGCCTAAGTTGTTGTACCAATCTACAATCTCTTTTGCATCTAATTCTACCATGGGAGGAGAAAATGGAAAAGAGCATGTAACAAGTCCACAGAGGTGAGCTATGAAGGGCATGTAAAATGCCCATTTTATCCTTCATATTTAAAGCTTCTAAACTCATTTTATTGCTAAATAAGTCTAATTAGTTGTTTATCCATAATTTCAGGATTTTAGAACCCAAGTGTACAAAAAGTTGGATTTAGTGATTAGAAACGAAGTTGTAAACCGGTGGAGAAAATCAAGTAGTTGAGGACAAATCTAATTTGCCAAGAAACAAGCTTCAGCAGTCAAGATACTTTTCTCTTCTAAATGTCTAAGAAAATCCAGATTATATGTTCAATATATTATCTTTGAATTTGATTTTCTTATATATATTTTGAAGATTACAAAAGAATATTGAGAATATTTGGACATCGCAAGAACAGAAGAAGGATATTTGAAGAATATTCATGATGAGATACCAATGGAATATTGAGAATATATTTGACAACAAGGATATACTGAGATAAAATATTCTCAATATTTTTCTACGTAATTGATTTGAGTGTAATATTCTTTGTATATTTTGAAGATTTGGTTCCTTCCTCTATATAAAAGGAACCTCTGTATCAAATCTGGTTTTGTCAATATAAGTTCCTTTTATAGAGGAAGGAACCAAATCTTCAAAATATACAAAGAATATTACATTCAAATCAATTACCTAGAAAAATATTGAGAATATTTTATCTCAGTATATCCTTGTTGACAAATATATTCTCAATATTCCCTTGTGTCTCATCATGTTCTTATGATGCCCAAATACTCTCAATATTCTTTGTAATCTTCAAAATATATCTAAGAAAATCAAATCCGAAGATAATATATTGAACATATAATCCGTATTTTGATATTTAGAGGAGAAAAGTATCTTGACTGCTGGAGTTGTTTCTTGGCAAATTAGATTTGTCCTTAACTACTTGATCTTCTCCAACGGTTTACAACTTCATTTCTGAGCACTAAATCTAGCTTTTTGTACACTTTGGTTCTAAAATCCTGAAATTATGGATAAACAATTAATTAAATTTATTTAACAACAAAATGAGTGTAGAAGCTTTAAATATGAAGGATAAAATGGGCATTTTACATTCCCATCAAGCTACAACGTTAGTACTTCTACCCAATGCTACTGAATACCCTGCCATATGATCACCATACGAGTTTCTTACAATACCACATGCACCATATATCCCTGTTACCACAGAAGACCCGTCTGCATTAAGCTTGAACCATCCTGGGGGTGGTTTCATCCATCTGACCTACAAAGAAATCTTAAGAACCTGCAAAGAAAGTTATTCCCCAAACTTACATATCTTGAGAATAATACTGTGTTGTCATATTCTCCCATCACAATTTGATCTGCATCTACCTCTTCATGTTTCCCAGCTGATTATAGCAGGTAGAATACCTTTGATAACACCCTTTTGAGTTGATTTATTGACAGCCAATAGCCAAACTCCCTGTGTAGCCCAATAACGATGATTTTATACATTATAAAGTCCATGGGGATAATCTGTGACCAAGTCTTCCTGAAAAACACTTGAATTTTGGGTGGCATTTCTTTGTACCAGATACAATCCATTCTACTTTGAACTTGTTTAGGACACCTCCAAAAATCCCATGAAGATTTGATTGTGAAATCGCCCCATGCAGATAGTGACCAAATAGGGATTTCTTGTTCTCCAAGAAGAAAGAATTTCATAGGTAATACTTGTTTTAAGTGAAGAGAAATCTCAGCTTGTAATTTGTTCCAATGCCATGGACCATTGTTGTTGATGATTTCATTGATTTTTATTGTCTGCTCAAAGTTTACATCCAGAGTGTCTGCCAAACTGCCTTCTCCAATTCTCCCTGATGTATTGCTTTTTTGTTCTTAGGAACCCTTGGATCTTCTTCCATAGTTTAGATGAATTAGTTCTATCATAGTAGTAATCTCCATTAGGGGCATACTTGATTTGGAAAAACCTTGATTACATGGAATCTTAATACAAAAAGTTCCATCACTTTTTGTGTCGGAAACTGTGTTTGACACCATTAAGATCCCTGATTACCAGACACTCTTTCCTTGGTTGGTATATTTTTCCCCATGAAATCCAATTGTTTTTGCGTTTGCCCTGAAACTGCCCCATAAAAAGACTTACAAACATACTTTCTAGCTTTTTGAGCACAGTCTTGGGTACCTTGACGCATTAGAGGAGGTACACAGACATATATTTAAGTACATCCACATCCATAAATTTAAGAAGTATGTAATTTGGAGCCCACTCAAGTGTAAATTTCTGCAGTTTTTTCAGCTTCAAACAGATCTGCAGATTCTTGGGAAATAATTTTTTTGTTTATGCAGGGTTAGACATTATATTGATATTTTTGAGGAAGTTTAAATTAACTATTTATCTGTTTTTAGGTGGCAAAGAAAACCGCAGAAAGGAGCAAGAGTATCTTGACTACCATCGAGCGTCGGCAAAAGGTGCGTAATGTTTTACTTGATGGAAGCATCTGTTCTGAATGAAAGTGCACATCTCAACATTTTCACCTTGTCTTTTGCTTTGCAGGGTGTTGCAAGCACAGATGGTGAGTCTTTAATTGATTCAACTGTACTGTACTTAAAAAACAAACTGATCATCATCCAAGTTGTGTAACAAATTCAGCACTTCTTGACAAAATAGACAGTGTAATGCTTTTACTGAAGGAAAATGTATAATATAGATATGCATGTGTTGTAAGAGATCTTTCGTCAAAGTTACTATATCCTTACCTATTTTCCAGTTCTACTGAAGGCATATTCAATATTTCTTTCTTATATTTCCATAGTATTTGGAGTTCCTATTGAGGTGACTGTACAACGGCAACAATCAAGCAGGCCCATTCCTCATATTTTGGTCAAATGTGCAGATTACCTCATACTATCAGGTGAACAACTAAGACACTGATAGCTCTGCTTAAGTTTGCAGCATGTGGCTGTGTGGAACAGTGGATTAATATCATGCTGCAAATTTAAAAAAAGCTGTAGATTGTCATTCTTATTCCTGATTATGTGACCTGAAGGTAATATTATTGGTTATTGCATCCTTAGGGTTGAACTCAGAGTACTTGTTCAAATTCGAAGGAGATACAAAAGTTATCCAACAGTTGGTTTCACTATTTAACCGAGGTATTTATTACTTCTCTTAGATTTATTGAGGTTATATACAGAGTCAGTCGTGTCTGATTAACACCTTTTCATTTTTACAGATTGGACTGCTTCGCTGCCAGAAGGTGTAACCCCACTTGATGTAGCAATGTTAGTAAAATGCTACCTTGCTAGCTTACCTGAGCCACTAACCACATTTCTGCTTTATCATGAAATAAGAAGTGCTCGTTCCAGCATACGTGCAATGAGAAACTTATCGAAGAAACTTCCTAATGTGAACTATATGACTCTCGAATTTATTACTGCTCTGCTTCTGCGAGTGAGCCAGAAATCATTGCTTAACAAGGTACATAATATTTCCTCAATTAGGTAGTAGTTACATTGCATGTTCACATGAGCTGTGTGATTTTAACCTAAATCCATTCAGTTAGTTAGCTTGTGAGAACAATCTATTACTTGCCTAGAAAACCATTGTGTTTTAAGTCTTATGTCTCGGGCTCTCAGCTCCCTTTTGTTATGTTTATGTTGTGATTTTGCATTTTGTTTTGGAAGCTTATCGGTTGGGGCCTTTATTAGACACTTGATTAATGAAACCTCTTCATTTATCAATAGAGAAAAAGCATAAGTACGCTTCAGAAGATTTAGGAACCTTATATTTTAGAATGTGTGTTTGTTTAATGCATCGATGGCCTCTGTCTAATTTAATGACAAATCTTCATCCAGATGGATAAGCGTAGCCTTGCTATGGAAATTGCCCCTCTCCTTATTTGGCAAGAGGGGAAGAGGCCAGAGCTTTTTGTTCAGCTCTGTCGTCGTGGATCAAGTGGCCCTTCAAAGAACACTTTAGATTCTGCGACCACTTACAGTGTGTGGGACAGCCTTTCAGGTGAGTTTTCTCATTTAACAATCACTTGAATTGTTTTATCACTGCACGTGTTCTCTAAATCGTTTTTTTTTTTTTTTTGAAGTAATTACTAACTTGTTACTTGCCATTATCTTTTTTCCTCCTTTACAGAAGAAGACGATGATTTGAGCCCATCCTCTGCTATATCTCTTGATGATGGCATGCCCGCTACTGACTTCGAAGCTTTGGAAGTCGTTCAGTGCCTCATAGAACATCACAATGCAATATTTACAGATGCAAATGAGACAGTCTGGAGATAACAATATTTACATTGTGGTTTGTTTCTTGTGCCTCAGATTGGAATGATTTATAAAGTTTTTCTTTTCTTGTAAGAGTATAGTTCATAAAGCTGCGGTGTTCATAATTTTCTCTTAATAGTTCATAAAGCTACGGTGTTCATAATTTTCTTACTCTTTCAAGCTGATATGTAATAGAAAAAATAATGTATTCTTGGGAAATATGTAAGGTCTTTTCTTTGTTGTGCGAGCGATATATTTATTAACTTCCTATTTAAACCCTAACCAGAATGAGAATGTGGAGTCATTTAAAAGCTCGACTTTGTAGGAATTGATATAGCATTGCATGTGGCAAATATTTAGTAATAAACCTCCAATTAAATTTTGAAGACTTTGCATTGATTTATGGATGCCCATGCACTGTAATACAAATTACTGTGTTCCGCTATCTTGTCACCACCACCAATCCCTTCCTGAAACACTCCTTGTTCCGACCACTTTTTCGATCCCTCCACCAACTAAAATCATCTCACTATAAACACTACTTTTATCTAAACCCCTCCCATAAACTTGTTCGATGGAGATGTCGTATTCCATTTCTTCCCAACCAAAGAAAAAGAAGTAGAACAAGAAGCAATGAAAGCGTGGGCAATCCGTTATGCAATTTTGGAGTCCGAGGTGATTCACAGTTTGATTAACTTAGGCAAGGATATCCTTGAGCGTTACCTGGAGAATCACTGCAGGTGAAGCCAAGAATGTGAAGAACAATAATATAGTCCTAATTGAAGTCTATGACTACGACGAAGATGATTCATACAAGCTAAAGTTTGTAAAGGATGCTAAAAGGCGTTGCAAAATCTATGGGGGTTGGGGGCAAAGGAGTAGACAGAGATTCTCTCCACTCCGAACTCCTTGAAAAGGATAATGCGATGCTCCCTAGATTTGATAGCTTCGTTTTTGTGAGTTTCAAGACATGTTTTACGTGATTAGTTAACATTTTTGTAGATTTTAACCATGAGTTCATTCTTTTCTTTTGGTTCCACGTTTGTATTGAAATTGAGAATAACTGAAAGCAACAAAACCAAAATTGTTCTTCATGTATATTAACTGTGATTGACAATAACAAAAATATTTTCACAGTAATATCACCAAAAAATAAATGAAGGACTGTGAACATTTTTAATGAAAGTGAATTTTGGGGTTGATCAAAGACCGAAAAGAGTTTCTTCAAAGGCGAGGTTAAATTCTGAGGTCTTTTGAAGGACTTGTTACAGTCACATTAACCTAGCTAATAACTGATATCTTTATTTGATCCAGGCATCCAGCAGTTCCAACGACATAACAACCTGTATCTGGTGTACCAACACAAACACATTCAGCTCCCTTCTTCGAAGAACGATATAAACTTTATATCGTAAGAACCTGCATGGTTAAGCACTCAAACCAGCCATATGTAGCAACCAGTAGTTCCATCAGAAACGATCGTCAAACTGAAGTATCACATGACATGAATAAGTATATTTCTGCTCAGTCTATCATCCTACAGATGAAGATGTACAATTTGATGCTACCAGGATTATTATTTTTTGGCATGAGAAGAATGAAAGGTTTTATTTGTCTCATTTCGTGTTTGTGGAGTTTCTGGTTGTCTCAGTCGAAGACACAGATCGCTGGACAGAAGGTAAGTTTTACTCTCTGATAAAAGGGATGAGCCTTTCTCTATTTTGTCGTTCGAACGAGTTTTCTTGTCGTTCGAACGAAGTGTCATGTCCCCTGGAAATTTGGCCCATAGGCAATTTTCGCTCGAACGAATTTTCTTGACGTTCGAACGAAGTGTCATGTCCCCTGGAGATTTGGCCAATAGGCAATTTTCGTTCGAACGAATTTTCTTGTCGTTCGAACGAAGTGTCATGTCTCCTGGAAATTTGGCCCATAGGCAATCGTTCGAACGAGTTGTAAACTTTCTAGGGATTTTGACCAAATTAGACGTGATTCGTTCGAACGACATTTGTTCCCGTTCGAACGAATATCGAGAGAAATAGAATTATTATTTAAAGAAACCCTAGTTTCTTTTTCAATCTCTTTTTTTTTTTGGCAAAACGTTTTTATTTCTAAGGGCTCCAAAAGACTTTATCAGAGAGATAAAAGAACTCAAGATCAATCAATCATCTTCTTATCACAAGATTGATGTTGAGTTAGGGTTTCAAAGACTTCCCAATTATTTGTTCAAGAGCGATTCTAGAAGAAGTTTCTTGGTGGGACATCAAGACCGGCTGTTGCGAGAATAGAAGAAGTTTCTTGGTGAGAGATCAAGAAGAGTTGTTGTGAGAACAAGAAGAAGATGGAGCGCGAAGCTTTAGTCAGAAGAGTGATAATCCTGAGACTAGGTTATTAAATCTTTAAGTGTAATTCAATATAACTCTTTTTGATTAGTGAAACTTTTGGTTGTCGTGATCCTCGACAAGGACCTGTGGTTTTTCTCCTGAGTAAGGAGTTTCCACAGGGTGAACAATTGTTTGTGTCTTTTAATTTTTTGTCTTTGCTTTTGATTGTTTCTGTTTAACCTTAGATTATTGATTGATAGGAATTGTTCTGACTTATTTTCTCGAAATACATTAATTACGAGCACATAGAATTTCAATTGGTATCAGAGCAGAATCGCTTGTAGGCTTTATATCCTGAGCGGTGATCATGTTTACGTACGTGCTTGATTTAATAGATTCCAAAAAATTTGGAGGTCCTATAAACCGTTCACCACTCTTTGATGGCACAAACTTTCCTTACTGGAAGGTTTGAATGGTTGCCTTCTTGCAATCCATGGGAGAGGATGTCTGGATTTCCATTGAAGATGGATGGGTGCCCCCTACTGTTATGCAGGGTGAACCAGCAACTACTGTAAAAATTCCTAAACCTAGAAATCAATGGACCAAGGAAGAAAAAAAAACATATGGGTATAATTCTAAAGATCTTAATGTTATCTTTAATGCGCTGAGCCATAGTGAGTATAGGCATATATCCGCGTGTTCCACTTCGAAAGAAGTTTGGGACATCTTAATACGTGCTCACGAAGGTGATGACACTGTTAAAGAAAGTAAACTGCAAATGCTCACATCTCAATTTGAAAACATCAGGATGAGTGAGAATGAGTCCTTTAGTGAGTTTTATGCCAAACTTAGTGACATTGTCAACAACAGTTCTTCTTTAAGAACTGGATACACTGATGTTCAAATAGTATGTAAAATTTTAAGATCTCTTCCTAAGAGTTTTAGATCCAGACGTGATGCTATAGAGGAAGCACAAAATCTTAAAACTATGAAACCTGACACACTTGCTGGAAAATTACGTACTTTTGAAATCGAAATAGAAATGGAAAATCCTAAGAAGAGTAAGAGTGTGGCATTTAAGTCTTCCTCCAACTCTTCATCTTCTCAGGGAACCAGAGATGTTGAAAACTATTGTGTTTCTGACAATGATGAGGAACTTGACTCTGACTCTCAGATTGCTCTTATAAGTCAACAATTTAGAAAACTTTTGAAAAAGAGGCAATTTGAGAAACAAGGGCAAAATGTGAATTACAAGTCTCGTCCTCATGACCGTATTAAGTCTTATGGCAAACAAACTAACTCAAGTACTCGTTCTCATAATGACTCAGACCAAGACCTCAATAAAGTTGAATGTTACAAGTTTCCTCCTCATGACCGTGTTAAGTCTTATGGCAAACAAACTAACTCAAGTACTCGTTCTCATAATGACTCAGACCAAGACCTCAATAAAGTTGAATGTTATAGGTGTCACAAGTATGATCACTATGCTCACAGCTGTCCTACTAAGAGCTCTAACAAGAATCATAAAGCTATGAACATTACCGCTACGTGGGATGATAGTGATGATGACTCTGATAACCATGATGATCCCTTCCAAGAAGGAGGAAATGGTTTGAGAGCTCACATTACTGTTATTTTCTCAGGTAGTGATCACTTTGATGTATTTGCACTTGAAACTAACGGAGATGATCATAAGGACTATGAAAGTGATAACTGTGAAGAGCCTAGTCTTGAAGAGGTATACTCTCAACTTGTTTCTCAGCTTCAGAAACTTAAGAATGAGAAACAATCTCTTAATGGTCAACTTAAGACGTGTGAACAGAACAGACTCATTGTTGTAGAAAATGTGAAATTGGGAGAAATAGAAATTGAGAAACTTAGACTCGAGTTGACCTCTACTCAACAAAATCTTAAAGTATTTTATCATGGAGCTAAAAACATTGAAAAAATACTAAGTATGAGCAAAAATGGATCTGACAAAAGAGAATTAGGATTTGATTAGCAAAACGTCAAGTCTACATCATCTCAAGTCACTAAGTTTATCAAAGCTACTTCAACTTCATTTTTGCCCAAACCTAGTATTATTGATGTTCCTCATAGGCAGACTGAGCAGCCTTTTATCTTTCATGTATATTGTGAGGCTTGTGGTCGAAAGGGTCATCTTTCTCCCTATTGTAGATATGTTCCTCAATTCCGTGGTAGGAATAATCTACTTTTGGAAAGAAGAAACTCCATCGATCATATGCCCAATCGTTTGCTAACTCCTTTTTCGTCCAAAAGTCTTTTAATGGTTTCAGGAATGTGACTCAAGCGACAGAAGAAAGAAAGAAGTGAGATCTATTTGGGTTCAGAAGAATGACATTTTACCACAATTAAGGTCCAATGTTGCAGTAATGGCTCTAAATGCATTTAACTCTATACAGTGGTACGTAGATAGTGGATACTCTCGATAAATGACAGGGGATGTTACACGTCTGAATAATGTCACAGATATTCAAGGAGGTGATGTTACTTTTGGAGGAGGAATGAGTGGAAAGATTGTGGGAAAGGGGAGCGTAGAAAGAATTGGATGCCCGGTAGTCGATAATGTACTCAATATCAAGGGACTCACTGCAAACCTTCTGAGTGTGAGTCACCTATATGATGTGGGCAACACTGTAACATTTGACAAGAAAACGTGTCGTGTCTTTGATAATACTGGGAAATGCATTGTAACTGCGGATAGAACTTTGGACAACTGCTATGCTGTATCACCAAAGGAAATATCATGTAAAGTTGCTAAGATAAGCGATGTGGAACTTTGGCACCAACGGTTAGGACATGTAAATTTCAGTGATCTGGCGAAGATTACAAGTAAGAAAATAATTCGGGGGGTTCCAAAACTAAGCAAGCTAACCGATGCAGTGTGTGGACCATGTCAAATTGGAAAATAAACCAAGAGTCCGCACAAAAAATCTACCAACATTGCTACTACGCCAGTTCTGGAGTTGATTCATATGGACTTGATGGGTCCTATGAGAGTAAGTATTTTGGGAGAAAAGAAATACATTTTTGTTATGGTTGATGATTTTTCATGATTCACCTGGATTGCTCTGTTAAGGCAGAAGTCAAACACATTTGAAGAATTTCATGACCTAGCTCTGCGAATACATAATGAGAAAGATTGTTCTATTGACAAAATTCGTAGTGATCGTGGAGGAGAGTTCAAGGACAGTGATGTGATTGAGTACTGTAAGGCGAATGAAATCAAACATGAATTTTCAGCACCAATCACACCACAACAGAATGGAGTAGCTGGACGTAAGAACCAAGTCTTGCAGGAAATGGGGCGAGTTTTACTTCATGGAAAGAATGTTCCTAGTCACTTTTGGGGAGAAGCTATTCATACCTCTTGTCACATAATCAACAGGGTTTATCTGCATCCTCTTACGCTTAATACGCCTTATGAACTCTAGTTTGGAAAAAAGCCGAACTTGAAATACTTTCGTGTGTTTGGAAGTAAGTGTTATATTACTTGTGATCGGGAGAACATTGGAAAATTTGATGCTCGAAGCGGTGAAGGTATTCTACTGGGATATGCCACAAACAGTAGGGCTTATCGTGTGTACAACTTGAAGCATAAAATGGTTATGGAATCGATTAATGTGGTAGTTGATGACTCGGCGGTTCTTGGACAAACAGATGATGGAGATAGTAATGTTCAAGAAGATTCCCTACCAATCTCATCTAGTGTGACACAAGATGTTCAAGAAGAACCTCCTGCTGAAACTATTCTAACATCTTCTGGGGAGATTTTAGTACCAAATGCTACTGTTCGTACTAATTCTCCTCAGAATTGTAGTGCTCCTAGATACCTTGATGATTATGAGTGTTCTACACTTCATGAGTCCGCTAGATGTGTGAGGTATCATTGTTCTACGTTATATGAGACAGTGGAGAGTGTGTGTTATGTGTCCATCACTGAACCAACCAACGTCAAAGATATTTTATCTGATGAATATTGGATTAACGCCATGCAAGATGAACTTAATAAATTCAAGCGACAAGACGTGTGGGACTTAGTATCATGACCGGCAAATATTAATATTATTGGCACTAAGTGGATTTACAAGAACAAGTTTGATGAGAACGGTGATGTCGTCCGGAATAAAGCAAGATTAGTAGCTCAGGGATACAATCAAATAAAAAGGGTGGATGTAGAAGAAATTTTTGCTCCCACAGCTAGACTTGAATCTATTCGAATGCTTTTGGCTTTTGCGTGTCACAAAAAATTTAAGCTTTATCAGATGGATGTGAAAAGTGCGTTCTTGAATGGGCTACTTGTGGAAGAGGTATATGTAGCTCAACCAAAGGGATTTGAAGATCCTCATCATTTGGAGCATGTTTACGGTTTGAAGAAAGCACTTTATGGCCTAAAACAAGCTCCTCGAGCATGGTATGATAGACTCTCCAACTTTTTACTTGGAAAGGGGTTCATTCGAGGGGGAGTTGATAAGACATTATTTATTCAGCGGGAAGGTGATGAAATTCTTATTGCACAGGTTTATGTGGATGATATTGTTTTTGGCTCAATGTCGAACTCTCGCGTCAAAGCATTCGGTGAGTTAATGGGAAGGGAATTCGGGATGAGCATAGTTTGAGAATTGACCTACTTCTTAGGTCTTCAAATCAAGCAACGGGAAGATGGCATTTTTGTTTCTCAATCTAAATATGCCAAAGATATTGTCAAAAAGTTTGGTCTTGATTCTTCAAAACATGCTCGGACACCAATGAGCACTACCATAAAATTGAGTAAGGACTCTGCAGGTACTGATGTGGATCAAAAGGTCTATAGGAGCATGATAGGAAGCTTGTTGTATCTTACAGCTAATTGTCCAGATATCGTGTTCAGTGTTTGCATATATGCACGTCATCAGGCAAGTCCTAAGGAGTCTCATTTACATGTTGTTAAACGGATTATTAGATATGTGTCTGGGACTTATGAGTTTGGTTTGTGGTATACTCGAGACACTACATCAGATATTATTAGATACTCAGATGTTGATTGGGCTGGAAATTCTGATGAAAGGAAGAGTACTTCTGGGGGATGTTACTACATTGGGAACAATCTCGTTGCATGGCAAAGTAAAAAATAGAACTGTATTTCACAGTCTACTGCAGAGGCAGAGTACATTGCTGCGGGAAGTTGTAGTACACAGCTAGTTTGGATGAAGCAAATATTACATGACTATGGGGTGAATGAGGGAGTGATGTCACTTTACTGTGATAATACAAGTGCAATCAACATTTTCAAAAAATCCTAAGCAGCATTCGAGGACCAAGCACATTAACATTCGATTTCACTTCATTCGAGACCTTGTTGAGAAGAAGATTGTTATTGTGGAGTATGTCTGTACGGAGAACCAACTTGTTGATCTCTTCACCAAGCCTTTGGATGTTATTCGTTTTGAAAATCTTTGATGCGCTATTGGTGTTTGTTCCATTTCCTAGATCTCTCAGGACTTTCTGGTGTTGGTGTAGTTCTTGTGGACATTGTCAGGTACTATCTCCCCTATTTTTTCCTTTGAGCTTAGTCTATAATTGCGTTGCATATGCATGTATGGAAATTATTTATGTGTTATATACTCATTTAATGCTTGAGTTCTTGGTTTCACTTATTCGTCACAAAGTTTAACTATCCCTGACTCTAGGTGTAAGAAGAAATCTTGAGGGTAAATGCAGAGACTTCATTACCTAACATTATGTGAGGATCTAACCTTTTGTTCTAGCGTTGAGTGTTATTAAATAAATTCTTTCCAGCAAAATCTCTCTCTGTTTCTGATCTCATTATTTTCTGCATTAGTCGATTGTTGGTGGTGACATAAAATTCAAGTTAAAATATTATAACCTTTTCTTTACTTGATTCGAGGCGAAATAAGAAATTGTATAAGTCTTAGGACATGATTCTAGGCATTTTCATTTTTGAACCTGTTTTGGCCTTTCAATTTTTAACCTAAATCATGTATTCACTTGCAACCCGTTGAGCCTAAAAATAAGCCTTTTCTTTGTATTCGCCAAATTCTTGTTTAAACCCTTGTTCTGAGGACTCAAAGTGAGAAAATCTGAAGAAGAATGTGTGTTTGAGTGCTGTTGGGAGAATGTCTTGTAAAAAAAAAACGAGGAGCGTTGTTAAGAACAATAATGGAGGAATTTTGATTACAATAATGGAGGTGGAAGTTATTTTTGTCCTCATAATGCTAGCAAAACACATATTTCCTCACTAGCCTACATTTGCCTTAATGATTACCTTAAAAGACCTAGTTGGTTTTAAGCTTGATACAATCAGTTTAGTGGAGATGATAGTTTGAAAGTCTATGGTATTTAACTTGACACCACCAAACACAATTGATATTCCTTTCATGAGATCTTCAGTACAATAGCGCTGCTTTCTTGGATTTTGAATTTTTACTTCATTTACTCATATTCATGTCCTTAGAGTGATATCTAGTAAATTCTCAGTATTTTTGAGTGACCAACCATGAGAGGCCTAAGTTGACTCATATGCCCAATATAGTGCTCTTCATATGCTTATTTGTCAGGAATTTGTTTGGACTACACACACACACACCGAGTTCTTTTGCATTATTTTGTTTATATCTCAATAATTTTTTCTATACTGTGTATTTCATGTGCTTATAGATTTAACTTTGTAGGTTTTGAGGGGGAGTGTGTTTGTGTCCTATCGTTGTTGTTTTCTGTGTTTGTCTGTGGCAACCCGATGCTTTAGGGAGAATATTTGTCTTGGTTCATCCTTTTTCTTGTTTCAGTTATTTTTTTCTCGTTCGAACGAATCATCGAGTCGTTCGACCGATTTTCGAGTGGGGTGTATAAAATACTGCGTCTGGTCATTTTTTTTTAAATCTCTCCTCTACGCTCCAAAATTCTCTCCACCCTCTCTCTATCTTGAATTCTTGTTAGATTAAGCTTGGTGGAGTGCATTTCTTCATTGATTGATCCTCTCTCTTCTCTCTAGCATCACAATTTCAGAGCTTGGGTTTCCAATTTTGCTCTTGATGACGACATATTTGACCTAGGGTTCGTATAATTGCAGTTCTATTTCAAATTCAAGGTTGGTTTATGATTTCATTGTTCTTCTACAAGTATTTCATTGTCTTTATGCTTGTGATTCTACTGTGCTTGGGAAGGATTGTGTTGTGATTTGTGAAATTACACTTAGATTAAATTGGAGATTGGTTTGTTTGGGGGTGGTGGATTGTGATTGTTGGAGTTTGTATTATCGTGGGTTCCCCTGCTCAATTGTGTTGATTGAGTTTGGGGAAGAGGTGGTTCTTTCTTGCAGGTGGTTGGAAGACTGGTGTTGGTGTTTGATTATTGCAATTTTGAATTGGATATTTGATTGGGCTGGGGTTTTTTCTTCTGAACAAGCGTTTCAATCTTTTTACTATTCTCTAAATGACACCTAGGGTAAGGGGAGGAAACAAGAGGTCGCGAGTGGACGAGTCCGTTATTCTTGATGGTCAGAGGGTTGGTGAAAACCCTGAGAGCTCACTACCGTTTGCTAGGTTGATTACAACGCTTCTTACTGATGCTGGCTATGCGGTGGCTTTAACTGAACCTGAAGATACCAAGACAGACCGATTGGATTCGAGCAATTGCAATAAGAGTTCCTCTCATCTTCCTCATGTGCTACCTTCTGTGACAGCCCCTCCAGATCAGCACATTGGTACTTCTAGCTCAGCTGCTCAGGCGCCTCAGGAGTTGTTTTCCCTTCAGAGTATTGGGAACATGCTTCAGTTGATGTCGACCAGGATGGGTACTATGGAGACACGTCTGGTAACTATAGAGAGTCGACTGAGGTCTATTGAGACAGCGGTTCAGAGTCGTCATTCAGGTCAGGAGACAGAGGAGGGTGATTACGTGTCTGATTATGGAGAGCTGTGATTGTTCCTCTGTGTTTTGTTTTCATTAGTCTATGTCTTCTTTGAGACTTTTATTTTTTATGTTTTGAGCGTTTGGGAGGTAGGAATCTCTTTGAGACTTTTATTTTTTATTTGTCACGAAATGATCCAAAGGGGGAGATTGAAAGGTTTTATTTGTCTCATTTCGTGTTTGTGGAGTTTCTGGTTGTCTCAGTCGATCACTGGACAGAAGATAAGTTTTTACTCTCTGATAAAAGGGAGGAGCCTTTCTCTATTTTGTCGTTCGAACGAATTTTCTTGTCGTTCGAACAAAGTGTCATGTCCCCTGGAAATTTAGACCATAGGCAATTTTCGTTCGAACAAGTTTTCTTGTCGTTCGAACGAAGTGTCATGTCTCCTGGAAATTTGGCCCATAGGCAATCGTTCGTTCGAACGAGACTTCTTTTCGTTCGAACGAGTTGTAAACTTTCTAAGGGTTTTGACCAAATTAGACGTGATTCGTTCGAACGACATTTGTTCTCGTTCGAACGAATATCGAGAGAAATAAAGCTATTATTTAAAGAAACCCTAGTTTCTTTTTCAATCTTTTTTTTTTTTGGCAAAACGTTTTTCTTTCTATGGGTTCCAAAAGACTTTATCAGAGAGATAGAAGAACTCAAGATCAATCAATCATCTTCTTATCACAAGATTGATGTTGAGTTAGGGTTTCAAAGACTTCCCAATTATTTGTTCAAGAGCGATTCTAGAAGAAGTTTCTTGGTGGGACATCAAGACCGGCTGTTGCGAGAATAGAAGAAGTTTCTTGGTGAGAGATCAAGAAGAGTTGTTGTGAGAACAAGAAGAAGATGGAGTGCGAAGCTTTAGTCAGAAGAGTGATAATCCTGAGACTAGGTTATTAAATCTGTAAGTGTAATTCAGTAGAACTCGTTTTGATTAGTGAAACTTTTGGTTGTCGTGATCCTCGACAACGACCTGTGGTTTTTCTCCTGAGTAAGGAGTTTCCACAGGGTAAACAATTGCTTGTGTCTTTTAATTTTTTGTCTTTGCTTTTGATTGTTTCTGTTTAACCTTAGACTATTGATTGATAGGAATTGTTCTGGCCTATTTTCTCGTAATACATTAATTACGAGCACATAGAATTTCAAAGAAATCTATGAACAAATCTCCAACATTAAAAGGAGCATGCTGCATGTACCCTTAACTTCCAAATTGAACCCTAACCAAATTCGACAAAACGATATCCGACCACTGATAATCCCCATATTTTGTTTAGCTCTAATTCCCTAAGTTGTTTTAAGAAGTTTCAGCTTGACCCGGACGACAAAAAAAATACAAATGTCCAGCGGACATGGCATATGCAAATTTATTCTAATAAATGTATTGACGAATGCAAGAAAAATGTTGTACACCTGAATCATGAAGCATTGCATGTGGCACAAATATCATGTAATAAAAACCTCAACATAAATATGCATCTATGCATATAAATTGCACTTGGAGCAATGGTATACTAGTCTTATCTAAAGCAATCTTCACCAAAATTTTCTCTTCGGAGTCTTGAAGGAAAAAAAAACCCCAAACTTTAGTCCTTAGTTTGGTTTTGATCATCTCTGATGGATAACATACCTTATTACAATTTTTTTCCAAGAAACGAAGAAAATGAAGTAGAAGATGAGGAACAACCAATGAAAGTGTGGCCAATCAGGTACAAACTCTTGAAGTCCGATACACAACATGGTTTCATAAACTTCGGCAAGGATATCTTTGAGTGTTATCTCCAGGATCACTGGGATGAAGCTGAGAATGTGATGAACGGGGAAAAAATTGGCATTCATGTGTATGACAAAGACGAAGATATGTCATTCTTCTTGAAATTTATTAAGGATGGAACTGGACGTTACAAAATCTATGAGGGTTGGGGCAGATGTTTCGCGAAGCGGCTGAAGTTCAAAGGTGGCGAAGAAGTTGGGTTTATCTGGGACGAAGAGCTGCAATGCTTAGAGTTCACTAAGAATCCTTAGTGATCTTTATGCTAGCTCTTGAAAAGAGAAAATGCAGCTTTCTCCTAAGTTGATAATTTCTAGTTTTGTTCAAAATTCACTGATTTCTTAACCAGTATTAATTCAATGTATATGAATATAATCAGTCAAATGGTAGCACATTTAGTTTTTGTTGAGATTATTTTGTGCAAGGTCTCACGCATATTTGGAGTTTTGGTTAAAACATATTTTGGATGATTCATGGGTATGATGACAAATTATTATCCAGAGTCACTGGAGATGATTAAGCATATCCGAAACTATTTCTGGTGAGCCCACTCTTCTACGTGTACAAATATTGTTTCTAATTAACCACCTCGAGCAGAGTAAGTGAGAGATTAGCACTATACATTTGACATAATCTTAAGCTGTGGGACTAAATCACAGGTACAACCATCACCCCCACTTAGGTTAGGCGCCTCCCAACACACCCCCTCGTGCCCTGGTGTCACGCTATTACTGGTTTTGTTAAATGGCTGTACACTACAAATGGGCATTTCCAATAGTACCAACTACCAATACCAAAAATCTCTCTCATGGCTCTCAAAAGCCTGGTAATGGCAGCTCTACTGTTCTCCTCATTTTCCATGGTAAGACACATTTCCTACTCTAATTCTCATCTGGGATTCTCTACTTTTGTACAATTTTGATCCAAAACCTCCATTTCTACCCTAGGTTTCTCTTGTTAGTTCAAGTTGTTATTAAGTTTCACCCCTTTTCATCATTAGGTGTTGGGAGATGAGGGTCAGAAGGAATCAAGGGTATACCCTTTGGTTGTAAGTACATGGCCTTTCTTAGAGGCAGTGAGAGCTGCTTGGAGTGCTACAGAGAATGGGTTCGCTGCCGTTGATGCAGTTGTGGAGGGTTGCTCTGCTTGTGAGGAGCTTAGGTGTGATGGTACAGGTTTGTAATCTAAAGCCCATTGTGGTTTCATTAGCTTGTACTATACTACTATGTCTAAGTAATGTTGCCTAGTTTTTGAGAAACTGGATTGGCGGGGTTTCTGCGGTCCTTATATTGATAACATTAAGAGAGTACGGCCCTGCTTGGTATCCCGGGAATCCCTCCACAAATCAGGGATTTCCGGGAATCTCCTTCAATCTAGCCGTTGCCAAACAGTTAGATATAAATAACCGAATTCCCGGATTTGTGGAGGGATTCCGGGATACCAAGATAAACAAAATGAAACAGCAATCTTATTATTCAAAGTTGATGATACTCCAACAATACTCCAACAATATTACAATTTATGGGCTATAGCCAAACATAAAAGCCTAATTAGAAACTTATTAAATATGACATTACTCTAGTAATATTAACTAATACTATTTCTAACTCTAAAACACCCCCGTAAAATGGGAGCGATGCACCGATGCTTTACTAACCACCATAAATCATATTCGACAAAAAATGAAGGCTAATTGTTGATGTAGAACATGTATTCAGAATTGAAGATGAAGATGAACGAAAAGGAAATGGAAAAACTGAAGATCGAGGCTTGCAGTCACTGCAATTTCCTTAAGGCAGATTTCACCCTGCGTATGGTGCTTCACAGTTTGACGGTGCCTATCTCCCAAGATACAACGATCGAATCGTATAAACTTGAAGCACTCAAGTTGATATGCTTGTCGAACTATCTGTGATTTTACTCTCAAGAAGGAATCGAATCGAGAAGAGGAGGAATGAGATTCGGGGATGTTTTTTGTGTGTCAAACACATCAAGAACAATCATATAAATAAATGAGAAAGTGTCATTTAGAAGCACCTGTAGACGGGGTTGCGTCCCAAAACACATCTCTGAGAAGAGTTGTGTCTCTTGAAGAGTAACTGCATGCTTTATTCGAATAAAATCTATTTCTTCGAATACATTTTTTACTGCTAGATTTATTCGAATAAAATCTATAAAATAGTCCAAATGGGTCATGGGTTGGTTCGTGCATGAGCTTGCATGTGTAACCCAATATAAAGTGAAAATACTTTTTTCACTTATCCAATGTGGGACTAATAGTAATCACCAAGGTTTTATTCAAACCATTAAGAAAATACATGCGTTTTTTCCAACAGTTGATGCTATCCAACCGTAATCAAAATCCAAAAAAAGTGTTATCAGTTGCTAGACGTTATCCAACCAAAAAACCAGAACCAAAACCCTCAAATAGCTGAGATCCACAACCCTTTAAAATCTGATGCGCAACTAAGGAGAAGAAAGTCAATCAGATGTGACCAACTGGCAGATGTAAAAAGAAACAGATGTGAACAGATTGTCATCTCCGAACCAGATGCAAACTAACTGCCAGATCCTAACTAGATGCGAACTAGCCGCCATATCCTAACCAAATGAGAACTAAGCGTCAGATCCTAACTAGATTGCGAACTAACCGCCAAATTCTAACCGGATGTGAACTAATTGCCAGTTCCTAACAAATTCAAACTAACTGACAAGTCATAATCAAATACATAGTAACCGCCAAATCCTAATCAGATGTGAAGAATGCGTCCAACCACTAGATGCAAGACTATAAACAAGTTAACCACCAAATTCTCTAAATCATAACTAAAATCAATATACCCCAAACCATATGCGAGAATCTAACCAAAGTTACTAAAGACTAATACTGATAAATCAAAGACAATTTTGTTTGCCACCCCCCCCCCCCCCCCCCCCCCATAACTAAACAAAAACATGTTCAACACCCCAAGTCACAACCAGACTCATTGATGCTCTCACGCATTCAAAAATATGGTGTGAGAAACCTAAGTTAGCCCCCAAATCAATTTAAACTGATGTAATAACTTTTTACCAAAATAATACTTGTAAGTAGCACTCTAGAACACCTCAGATTAATAAGAATACCTCTAATTTTTAGTAAACAACACCCCCAGATTAGTAACCATCAAGCCAAAGTACTAAGCATTACATAAATTGGTAACAATACCAAAGATTTGGTAACGGCACCCCAGATTTAGAAACTGCACCCCAAAAATAGATATAACAACCCAGATTTGAAAACATCACCCCATAAATAGAAAACTGTACCCCGAAATTAGAAATAACACCTCAGATTCAGAAACAATACCCCCAGATTCAGAAAACAGTACTCCATATTCAATTTACAACACTCCAGATTCATGAAGAACAATGAATCATCTACTAATCGCAAACAAAACCTTTGATTCCCAGAAATCAAGTTCGCTGTGATACTATGATAATATTAAGAGACTACATTGCAGATAAAGAAAGTGAAACAACAATCTTATTATTCAAAGTTGATGATACTCCTACAATACAATCTATGAGCTATATATAGCCAAACATAAAAGCCTAATTAGAAACTTATTAAATAAGACACTATTCTAGTAATATTAACTAATACTATTTATAATTCTAAAACATATATGACCTTGTTAGAAGTTAGAACGTAACTAATCATTGGGTGAAAGTTCTGCCTAGTAGAACCCGTAAAGATTTCAGTTACCAATATGGGGTAGACATTGACTAGAGGTCTTTTGGATCCAGAAACACCTACACGTTAAAATGTACAACCATAGATGTTGATGTGTGTGTGTGTGTGTGTTGGGGGGGGGGGATTGTAATTGGTGGACGGCAAAACAATTGAAACCCACTGAAAAAGCGAAAACGTATAAGTGTCATTTTCCTTAAAGCTTCAGGTACATATGTAGCAATGTAGGTATGCATTCCAATTCTACCCTATCATTGTCCGTAGCAAATTACAGAATAAAATCCTTTAGGAGCTCATTTTTTAGATAAGGCTTTACCCAGTTTTCTTAGTCGTGGAAAGAGTCATGACTTTTGGGTCTTCCAGAATAGAGTGCGCTCGGAATCTATTCTCATTATATCAAGATCGGAGGTGTGTCATTATACAGTTAGAACACTTAATCTCCGTTTGACCTTTACTGTATCGAGATACACGTTCTTTAAGCTATTGTCTCAGTTTCAAGCTCCTATGCAGTTATAAATGGCGCGAGTTGGATCTAGTGGATAGCAATTTAATGCTTGTGTTTAAAAACCCATCACATGAATCCTAGTCCTGCATTTGTAGATCATGTTAGAGATTTAGTCATAACTCCAGAGAGAGTATAATGAAGAGATAATTAATTTATGCTGCTCTTCAATTTTGTTTGACAAGCCAAACAATCGAGGTACTTGTATATAGAGGCCTCTACCAAGGACCGCGTGGTCTAGTCGACTACTTGATGTGTTTGTCATGGATTTGGGCACACATGTCGTCAAAAAACAAGCTTAATTTTTTTAGTTCACTTCCATCTTAATACTATGTTGAAAATATAGTTTATTTGATGTTCTAGTGACCAATTAAACTAAATTGGGTTCATGTTTAAATAGTTGGGCCCGGTGGAAGTCCAGATGAGAATGGGGAAACAACAATTGATGCTCTGGTCATGGATGGGGTAAACAATATTTTCACATGTAACATTTTTCAGTGTTTTGTGCTTCCATGTTTTCATTGGAAATGAAGTGTATTGTGTTTTGATAAGGACATGGGTAGACAACAATGGAGGTTGGAGCTGTTGCTGCAATGAGGTACGTGAAAGACGGTATCAGAGCTGCGAATCTGGTAATGCGACATACAGATCACACCTTACTTGTTGGAGAAAAAGCTTCCGCATTTGCCATTTCCATGGGTCTTCCCGGACCCACAAATCTTAATTCTCCAGAGTCGACAGACAAATGGATCAAATGGAAAGAAAACCGCTGCCAACCTAACTTTTGGAGGAATGTTCTACCTGTAAATAGTTGTGGACCTTATCATCCAAAGAACCTTCCATCTACTGCGGTGGATCGCAAGGAGGGGACATGCCCCGGAGGCAATCTGTTGGGCACCCACAGTTCATCTCATATTGGTGTCCACAATCACGACACAATTTCCATGGCTGTGATTGATAAAGTAAGTTAGATGATTACTTCGAGGCCAATAAGAGATTTTTTATTTCCTCATCAACTACTTGTTTATATATGTAGATAGGACACATTGCAGTTGGTACATCAACCAACGGAGCCACATTTAAGATCCCTGGAAGGTTAGTGGTTTGATTCTCTCTGTAATTTTGTAGTGCTGGTTTAAAATCAAAGTACATAACTATAGATCCTTCAATTTATTTAGGTTTATACTTTATGGAGGTTGCCGTTGTGGTATTCTTGAGTTAGAGAATCAAATATTTGTAAGGAACTTGGAAGGCTGTACTACAATATTGCAAAGGAGTTAAATAAGAAAGCATAAAGGAAAAAAAAGGAGTTAAATAAGAATGTAAGTGGTGGTCCTAGCCCTTGTTAGTAATTCGCTGAATTATTTCCGTTTAATTCGCAAATTTTTCGCTTTATTGATAAACCGAATTAAAATGGCAGTATATTTAAAAATATATTTATAACGTGAATTTTAAAGTCAAAACGTTTAAAACACGAATGCTTTATTTTTCAAAAAAACGCAATTATTAAAGAAAAAGTAAAAAAAAATCAATAAAATTTTGCAGATACGAGGAAAATTTATTGACCTATTAATGAAAATTATTTAATAAGCAATAAATAGTTCCTAGGATTTGTTAATAAAAACATTAATAAGCAATGTTCCTAAAAGTATGTTTAATTCAGGGTAAAAGGTAGAAACTCATATACATGCCCCTATATAATCACCGTATTTTTAAACTCGGAATAATTGAAACCAAACGTTTGAAACTCGTATTTTTTAATCATGCATATTCTTCCCGTATTGCGATTTATTGATCGTATTTTTGACTGAACTGAAAATTTTGACAACCAATTAAAACTCGTATTATTGCCGAACCGAATAATTCCCAAATTCCGACATACTAACAAGGGTCCTAACTCCTAGTGGATTATATGGAGGGCCTTTATATCAGTCATTGTTCCTTAAACTGGATTGCTCAACTTTAGCTCCAACTATTTAAACACTTATTATTTGTTCACAATACAGTATGAATTAATAACCATGTAGCTAATTAAGTTCATGTTCTTTTTCACGCTAAGTATACTGTTGCCTTCCTTTTGTACCGGTTCCACGTATCATGTATATAACAACCACCAAAACAACTGTAAAGATTACTACGGAATTCTTAATCAAGGCATGTCAAGGATAAACTAAGACAGCTAATAATGTATTTCATCTTGTTGTGCTCACCTTTAATCTAGTTATTTTGTCTTCATAATGTGTCTTGTGCCTGTAAGTGTCGGACCATATTGTTGTTCTTCATATAATGCATGTTTGTCTCACTTACCATTTCTCAACTAATGGGTCCTCTTGAAAGATGCACATTATATCCTCAGTCTTAAATCAAATGAGTTTAATATAGGTGCAATTTCAATGATATCAGGCTAAAATATAAACCAGCCAAATTTACCTTCCTGATTGGGCGCAAGCAATTCATGTAAATTACATTGTTCTTTTGCTAGAGCTCACCCTAGAGGTGTCCACTGGGTTACTTTTCTTCTATCCTCACTGCTTTGGTGAGCATGTTTTTTATTCCTGGTGGATGCTCAACAAAAGCAAGAGATATATATGTCTGAAAAAAACTTTTGTTAGTCTTTTGTCAACTGAAAACTGAATTGAGTTTTGTAACATAGGGACTGAAATTGTAGGATAGAAAAGGTATAACTTTCCACACCTGCATAATACTCCTATGTGTAGTTATTTTTGGCTAGTCACTTGAAAACTGTAAAGAAGTTTTATTTTGCTGAAATGTGAATTGAATCCCTAAGATACTCTCAGAGTTTTTGAATTGAGTTCTTATGACGGATATCAGGGTTGGTGACGGGCCAATAGTAGGATCTTCATCATATGCAGATACAGAGGTCGGTGCTTGTGGTGCAACAGGCGACGGCGATATCATGATGTGTTTTCTCACATGGTAACTTGCTTGACATTTCTATAAACTTCTCTTCTATTATCTGATCTTCTAGTATACAAGTAAACAAATTGAATCACTTATTCTAAGTTGAATCTAAGAAGAGCTTCTTGGATTTCAGCTATCAGGTCGTAGAGAGTATGAGGCTGGGGATGGAACCAATGGTAGCTGCTAAGGATGCAATATCTCGAATTGCAAGAAAATATCCAGATTTTGTCGGAGCTGTGTTTTCTGTTGATAAGAATGGCATCCACGCAGGTGCCTGCCACGGGTGGACGTTTCAATATTCAGTGAGAAGCCCGGACATGGATGATGTACAAGTCTTCACCGTGTACCCTTGAATGTTTTCATCTGTGTTTTAATCTCAGTTCCAGAAAACTAGAAGAAGAAATGAAAGAAAATTTTGTAATCCTAGGATTTTCTTCTTACATAATTTTGAATTTAATTTCTCTGTATGCACTAATAATTTAATATCAGTTTTCCTAAATTACTTTTGTCACCTTACTTCAATATAGCCCCTTAGATAAAACATGTGCAACAGCCCTTGAAGATCTTTTTTTTTTTTTTTGTGAACAATGGTAAATAAATTGCCTTTACGGTGGAAACTTTCGCTTTTATCAAGTAACCCTAATAAAAATCTTGGTCCCTATTTTATTAATACAACCAAATGTAAAACGCCATATCGTCCGGCCTTTTTAGGTGAGATTTCGTCGTTGTAAAACAAATTGAAACTTGACTTTCCACCTCTAAATCTACATTTGTTAGATCTTCCCCAATTACACAAACTTTGTAACCCTAATTCAATTATCAACCAAATTTAGTGAGATTTGTGTCTACAACTTCAGATTTTCCTAGATGGAAGTTGAAGAAGGGGCGATCATGAGTTCAAATTTCTTCTTGGATCATGGTGGAGAGGTTGTTGTAACCCTTGATTCAAATGGGTTGTCATGGAAATCAGTCGAATCGGCGAACAATGTGAGTATTTAATTTTCTTGTTTAATAGGCAAAGATAACCCAAAATGATTTATTTGAAGTAAGTTAAGGGGAAATTGGACATGGAAACTTGCTTATGAGTTATTATTAATCATACCATTAGCAAAGTTGTTGAGTAGTATTTTCTGTTTTCATAATAAACATGCATTGGGTAAAATGAAAATAATAATAATATATCATATCTACAACATAAGAAAGGAAATATACAATAGTCCAGAGTATAAAGCCCATTCAATAGATAAAATCCAACTCATTGATGGCCCTTTAAGGTGAGGTTTGAGGAGTAAGAAGAAAGAGATAAAGAACCCAACTAACCAGACCTAACCGAAGGTTTCTTGTTCCGCCAGTAGCTTATTCTCTTCCACTTTGGCCTAGCCTTGCCATAGTATCTCCTGCTCCTCCGGTTTGTGAGACCTAAGGTTTGTTGCCTGCTACAAGGGCCCACGGCCCACGCGTAGCTCTTAGCCCCAATAAAATGCCAATGCAAACCGGACTGGACCGAACGAGCCTAACTGTTAAACCTACAATTAGGAATCACCGTACATACATAAATAAACATACATATGTATATATGCATATATAATGTGTTACGAAGTCTTACCATAGTTATAATCTTACTGATATCTTACTTACCCTGATGTTAATTCTCACAATAAAGCTAAAACTAATGCTAACACTAAAATGTTCTATGAGACTGTGACACCTGGTTAAATTATCTGCTCTAAATGAGAGCCATTATATTTTATATGAATAAATGTAGGAGATCAGAATGGACGAGTTGCTTGGATGATATGATTCAATGTCTATTTGTTTCTCCTTTTGACTAGGAATTGAGCACATCTTCTTGTTTGGGAATAAAGCGTGCTTCAAAAACTGAAGCTGAGATCAAAATATCAGATGTTTATGCTGTTGAGTTTGTTAACTGGGGTTTAATTCATGAAACAATTCTTCCTACTGCTGGAGGGCGCCTTTTGGGTCGCAATGCAGAGGTTACAAGTTATTTTCAGTTTTAGATATTGACTTTATCTACGCTTCTGATCTGATAGATTTGAGTAGGGATAATTTGATTGTCATATCACAGATGTATCGCTTTACGGTGCATGGGTACCAAAAGTCCAAGAATAAACGTTCCCTTTTTGTCCTGGCTTCACACACTTTCGGTCACAAAGATCTGCAGACTTGCCAAACATGGATAGATAGAATTGGTACTTCTATAAGCATGGAAACCATGAGACCCAAAAGCCTTTTGGTATGTTATTTATTTATTTTGAACATCTAGATTTTCGGCTGCTTACGTGTGTATATACATGGGTTTTGTAATTGACCATAAAATTACTAGTTAACTTTATTCATAATTTATACTTGACTGGTTAGGTGTTTGTTCATCCATTGAGTGGGAAAGGAAATGGCTGTAGGACTTGGGATACTGTGGCTCCCATATTTTCTCGTGCGAAAGTGAGTACAAAGGTGAGCTCTATGTGTATTCTACAAATGTTCTTGTTTTGTTTGTTGATTACTTCAGGCAATTTTTTTTATTTTTTAGTTTTTATTTTTAGAAATGTTGATTTGGTTGATAGTACATAAATATGAAAGACTGTCTTTTGACTCATATACCCCACAGCAATGAGTTGCAGTCTTCCAGAAACATCAATTGTTCTAGTCGTTTGTACAATGTACTACTACTATGCATGTAAGCTGTGTGTGTATGCTTGTGAGTCCTTGCATTGTTCGCAACCCAAAATACTTGACTTTTAGTCTCTCCAGACCATACTTCTTAATACGCACTGCACTTTAATTCGAAGTCCTTCCTATCATTTTGGTAGAGACTTTTGTCGACCGTATGAAATATCATACATAGTGATATATAGTGGCCTATATAGTTATTTTGCGACATATTCTGACACTTTGGCGAAGTGTTAGTTTTCTATTTTGTTCTCTTAAATTTTATTAAAACTAACATATGAAACGATATTTGGAAGTTCAAGGAGAAATAGTCCCTTACATTATATATGCTACACTATATCCAATATTAGGGAAACACATATATCAGCCCATGCTCCCTTGCACTGAACCATAATTCGTGCATCTCCGTATGGTCATGACCTGAATATTAGCTGAATTAAAAGACGTGCTTTTTTGGCCATCAGATTTATCCAGATTTTGTGGATTTTACTAGTTGGCAGAGTCACCATATTCGTCTCCAATTTGGGTTTACTCACCTGGCTGGACCCCCTTCTCATAACAGTTCTAGCTATAAAAATGTAATAAGATCCGAAGTACGTCTTGTAACACTCTTTGTATGGCGATGTAGGAAAAGCCAAAAGAAATGACTTATAAAATGACATGTACTGTTTGTTCCTGTTCCTTTTTTTCTTTTTTTGCAGTATATAAAGAAAAAGATTCGTTGAATTAGCGTTAAATTCTTTGAAAAGGTTATGTTTTATATTAGTCACCATTTCTGTATTTCTTATTGATCTTTTAATAGTTGTTTTGAACTCCTTGGGCAGGTAATTGTGACACAAAAAGCTGGTCATGCTTTAGATGTCATGACGTCCATTACACCGGAGGAACTTAACTCATATGATGGTGCTATAGCTGTCGTAAGTTAATTATCTTCTAATCCGTGCATTTTATTAGTTTGACTTTTAACAATACTGCAGTACTATATCTCCTGATCCATGCTTTAAAAAAAAGGTATCCCTTGAAGCTTTAGAAGCTGTACTTCTACCTTAGGTGTGATTTATCATTTTGATGGGAAAGCTCTCGTGAAACTCTTCGATATACTTAGCTGTTCAACAACCGTGGCCTACGCATGGCTTAAAAATTTAGCCCTAAATTTTAATAGTAATGCCTGCTATCTAGCAGCTGGACATCTCATATCATCCTAAATGTTATCTGATATCTAGGTTAACTCAACTCATTCAATTCTTCTGAAGAATTTATTTTCTTGATTTTCTCTCATCATATTTCTCTTTTCATTAGTTTTTTTTTGTTTTGATAAATTTAAGTTTTATTGATATAGAAAAGGGATTACAAAAGATATAAGGAACAAACAGCGACATAATAGAAACCAAACAATAAAATGCCTTCCAAAGCTAGAAAAACTTCAAGGCCCTCCCGAGATGACATCTTTCCACCTAGTCACAGAAGATTCAAAGAACGCTCCTCATTAGATTTATGTGGATCAATATTTTAACTTTCTACATATTTCTTTCTCCACTACTCTAGATTTTCTCCCCACTTTACTTGCTCTACATATTTTTTTCTTTTTGTACATTTTCTCACTCTATAATTTTTCTCTCCCTAGTTCTTCTATTTTCGATTATTTTCTCTAAGCGTCTTATACGGACGTTCTTTCCAAATTTACTTCATCTTTCTTTATATATTTTATATCAAACTCTAGGTTTTTGTCTTCACACCAGATATTTCTCAAAAAATATTATCTCTTTGAATTTTTTTGCTGGCTTTCTCATTATCCAGTTTCTTCCCTATTCTGAGCAACCACATCTTTTATGTACGGAGTTTTGGAAAGAGCAAAAAGAAATTCAACTTTCTAGTTTTGAAATAAGGAAAGCTGATGTCTGTTTTCAGCTAAATGTGAAAAAAGATCTTCCTGGTTTTCCTGGCAAATCCAATGCAAGGAGTTAGTTTTGCATGAACTCGTATTCTTTTCATGATTTTTCCGTGAACCAAGAACACCCTAGATGGCATAGTGGACCAAAACCACGTGAGAGAAAATACCGTATCTATTTTGGTTTTTTCTTCTGAAATTGATCTTAGTAATCTGGCTGGTACATATAGTAAAAATTTGTACTATTTTTGGCACACAATAAATAACCAGTTACTTCATAAGCTTCAGTTAAATTTGATAACTTTTTGTAAGTACAGAATTTCTGACAGCCAAAAATTATACCTGAGATTTCAAAAATATTGTGAATGTCGTTGTTTTACGAAAAGAAACCCTGCCTGGAAGTACACCATGCCAATTTGAAGCAGTGGCAAATTGTGAATCAGGATATTACTATGGATAACCGGATAAGGATAACTATTTTAAGACATTTAGTGATATATTTGCACGGGTAATTTTTCTTAGGCTCTTATTATAGGTAAGGCGTCATTTTCTTTTTTCAAGTTTTTTAGTTTGATTAAGACCAGAATGCCCCTATCAACTATTATTTAAGATGTAAATACACATAGGTATCTGTTGTATCTTAGTCTGATCAAGCTATAAACATATTCAACCAGAAAAGAATGCTAGGACTGATATTTATACTTGGCTGTAACAATCTCTTCTAAAATATGAATATCCTTTAAAGAAAAGTACATAGTTCCTTGGCAATAGTAGGAACCTTGTAATCTTCTCAAAAAAACATAAAGTAGGAGCCTCATATTGTCCTGATAAAACTAACACGTATAAGTATAAATAAATACCCAACAATGTACTTAGATGTTTTTGCATATATAGAATAAATTGCAGTAATTAAAAGATATTATCCTAATATAGGCTTCCTACCAAGTGTTTGGTTGTATATGGACTGAGGGTTTGTTGCTTCACAGTAGGCAAGTTTGGGAAGAAGAAGGTGTTAACCTCTGGTCTTGTATAACACCAATATTATTTTGTGTTTTTTTGCTAGTGTTCCGTGATTTGAATTCCTACATTATCTCCATCAAGTTCATCATACTGTTATTTGGACTGTTTTACAGGGTGGTGATGGTTTCTTCAACGAAATACTGAATGGTCTTCTTCGTTCAAGGCACAAGGCTCCTTACCCACCATCTCCTACGGAAATTATATATGCTACTGAATACACTGACAGCATCCCAATATCCATTCCAACTGCATCATCTTCCGGGGTTTCTCATCAAAATGGTGAACATGATCCTCTTCTCCAGAGTTCAGAACCTAGTCAACCTGTCTTCTCAAAATTTGGTATGTATTATGATAATTAAATCTCCATTCAAGTGTATCTTTAGATTTTATATTAAGATGAAGCAGGTAGGGAACTCTGATATATTACTACATCTGTCTGAAATTTTAGGAAGTGAAGGAGAGCCGTGTAATACAGGTTAGTTTATACCTGTATTCCTGAACGAAGATGAAAAACATTATTGTGAGTTAATCTTTTCACGGGGAAATGGAACTGAGTTTGTAAACAATTCCTTAATAGTGTGGCTTACAAAGAAAATACCTTAGTCACATAACTTCACCTGTGTAATTCTCGTTCTTTGACAACTCGTGCAGATCAAGATCCATTATTTCCACTCCCTAATACGCGGTTTAGGCTCGGAATAATTCCTGCAGGTTCAACTGATGCCATTGTGATTTGGTATTTACATGCATTCTGTCGCAGGGTTGTAGTTTGTTTCACTCTTAAGTTTATCTTAAGCCAACTCTTAATAATGAGATCAGCAAAGAAATTAAATTGGTAGTTCGTATTTCAGGTTTTTTGAACTCAATGGTATAGGTTTAAAGTGAGAGAATGTTAACATGACACCCTTAACTAGTCCTAAACTTTAACATGACCAAATACATGTATTGTAATATAATTTAATATTATAATTATAACAAAAAAACTGACTGAAAAAGTACAGCATGAAATATAGAAGAAATTATAGGAAATATTTTTATATTCTGTATTTTACTGACAACAGGTTTCTAGTGTCACCGTAAGTTACTTCTAGATAACTTAATAAATTAGCATTCGGAGGATAGATTGCATCCATTCTCTTTCAGAAATAATTTCTATGTTAAGTTATAAATAGCTAGTTGGGCTACAATGTGTCAAGTGTGAAGATGTTTGTCAGGGTGCTGATACACATATCCAACACATAAAATTTAAGGAAAGAAAGGGTATCCTTGAAAGTTCTATGAACTATATAGTTTTCTTTTATCTTTTACTTTCTGTTGCTGTGAAAAATACAAACTACAGCGAGAGTGTAAAAGTGATGTGACTAATTCGGCGGAAACTCCGAGTTGAAGTCACACTAATAATAAATCAAATATAGAATTCAATTGAATTCCCTAATTAACACTCATTGAGAAATCTCTCTTTTTTTCATTTTCAAAAAGAATAAAAGTAAAAAGAAAATTCCTAACGAGTTCAACTTAATATAATAACAAACTACTAGAGAAGACGCAGCTCTTATTTAAATGTGAAGACACAGCTCTTATTTAAGCTGAGTATGTCCACTTTTACTTGCAGTAGTACTGGATCTAGAGATCCTGTAACATCCGCTTTGCATATTGTACTGGGAAGAAGGGTGTGTCTTGATATAGCTCAAGTTGTTAGATGGAAAACAACAACTACATCAAAGGATGAACCATTTGTACGCTACGCGGCTTCTTTTGCTGGGTAATTTCTCACCACTCTTGATGGAATTTTTTTTGTAAGAGCAAACTTAGAGTAACCTGTGAACAGGGATGGAATCAGTCTGTACAACTTATGTACAAAAAAGAAATACTTATTTATAGTAGGTCTATCGCTAATCTGAAAAGTCTTACCTATTTCTTGTAGGGGTCGGATTTAATTGAGTAATTTAGAAAGTCTACTTTGTATTTTAGATTGTTAAGAATGATATGTTGTGACTTCATTCTGAATGTCTATTATATTTAAATTGCTTCCTACCACCAGGTATGGGTTTTATGGAGATGTCATTAGAGAGAGTGAAAACTACCGCTGGATGGGGCCTAAACGATACGACTATGCAGGAACAAAGGTGTTTATGAAACACAGGTATTTTCTTGATATTTTTTAATGTTGTGTAATTTATTTGTAAGTCTGTAGGACTTTGTCGTTCCTGATATGGAAATATATTGTCGTTTGTCGAATGGCCAATGCTGGTTCAACTGAACTCTAGAGTCAAAATCGAAGAGATTTCATTCTATCCAATCTCTTATGGGTATTATCCTCATAATAGTTATACACTATTGAGAGGCAGCTGGTGCCTTGTGTAAGATTGGTAGCATCAACGTAACTAGGCTCTGGCACACTTGTATCCATATTTTTTTTTCCTTCGCCGCACCACTTCATCACCGTTTACCGCAGACATACAGACACCCATAGTCCCACAAAGCAATGTAGCTACTAAAAATGATTAGTCGGCTCAGTGATAACCTTGCTGTTAACAATAATTCACTCTTCATCTTTTCTAGAGAAGAATCTAAAAATCATTAAGATCTCCTAACAGAAAACTCCAGTTCGAGCCCATATCAATATTCTCTCACTGTTTACTAGGATAATCGGAAAGTCCCTCAGACCTCACTGTCATTTAGAATTGTTCTAAAACCAAAGTTCCAAGACATCTAGGTTCCTTCCTAGTGAATTAAATATAACCATTGCACATCTTTTTTGAAGATAAGGAGGAAATCCATTAGCAAGACTCTCCTTTCCACACCACTTGTTTACCCAAAATCTTTTTCTTGTCTTCTTCCCTAGCGTTTACCGAAGTTCTTCCAGTCAATCTAGTTTCCATGCTAATGCTTAATTTTATTTTGCCGTAAGAACCTCTCTCAGTAACTATTAAATTTATTCTTATCATTGTTCCTTCTATTGTCATATCCATTAGTGGTATTGCCATCCCGGTTGAACCACTTGTTAAAGCTCTAGGGTGCCAAAGCCGATTTTGTTAAATAGTGGTTGTGCGATAACAAATACACAAACAGAATAGTACTTCTCATGATGCAAGGCTCTGTACCTGTAAAGATGGAGGTCTTTTTGGTTGGTATAGATTGTCAAATACCCAAAATAAATGGTTTTTCCTCTTAGTTTCTGATGTAAAGAATGCCTTTAAATAATATCAGCTCGGCAAATCACATTCTTTCCTCTTTTTTCTTTTTTTTTGCTAGTTTATTATTGTTATTGTTATTTAAAAGAGGATTGTCCAATGCATTATTTTCTTATGGTACTATTATTTCTCTTTTTCCTATTACAATTGGATATAGGGTGGAATCAGTTTGAATTCTTGTGTTGAGTTATGGTGGCCCTAACATGTTACTTACTTACTTATGTTTCTCAGGTCCTATGAGGCGGAGATTTCTTATTTAGAAGTAAAAACAGAAGCAAAGGATTCAACTAACAAAAGTCTTACGGATAATGGAAACCTGCAGCTACGTACTCCACCAAAGAAGTCTGAAAGAGTTATTTGCCGTGTAGGCTGCAGCATTTGCAATGAAACCACAAAGCCCACTCACACGTATAATAATGGGACCTCTGTAGCAGGTCAGAGACATCCTGTAGAATCAAGATGGTTGCGATCGAAGGGACGCTTTCTAAGTGTTGGTGCAGCCATTATTGCAAATCGCAATGAAAGAGCTCCTGATGGCTTGGTGGCTGATGCACACCTTAATGATGGTTTTCTGCATCTCATACTAATTAAAGATTGCTCTCATGCTTTCTATTTATGGTAATTATATCCAACTTTTATCATATTATTTTTGTGTCATTGTTATTTATAGGCACTGTATATATGAGAGTCGGTGATTCTTAAAGAGTTTTATATAACAGACGGTAGTTGCTTCTTTTTTGTTCCTTTTACAACTATGATTATATATCCTTTATGCTTTTGCTAATTCCAGAAGCTTGATATCTATCATCAATTGATATTACAGGCATCTTACACAGCTAGCAAAGAAGGGTGGTAACCCCCTGAGTTTCAAATTTGTTGAACACTATAAAGTAGGTTAAATCTCTCTCTCTCTCCCCCTCCCCTCCCCTCCCTAATTCACTTATATCCATTTTGTTTTTTGTATAGACTCCGGCTTTTACATTTACTTCTTCTGGCAATGAGAGTGTCTGGAACTTGGATGGAGAGCTATTTCAGGCACACCAACTCTCGGTGCAAGTATTCCGAGGCCTTGTTAGTTTATTTGCAACGGGTCCCGAAGTGTAGACTCTATAATGATACTTTCAATCAGGTATCCCTGTATGAATATTCCTCTGTCACCCCTATGTATTGTCTTTTGATAGTTATCTTTCTGATGTAACATAGTTTTCTTATAATTTCTTATAAAACTTCAGTAAAATGCTCATGAATGTTCAGTTTTCTTATAAAATTTCAGTAAAATGCTCGTGAATGTTCAATTGATTTTTGAACTAGTATATTCCGTGAGGAATTCATTGTAATTGTAACATTTATACTTGAAATGAAACATACTGTATACTTAATTGGGTATTACATCAATAAAATCGGAATGTTTTTTTTTTTTTTTTTTTTTAACTTTTGCATCTGTCGTATAGGTCGAATGTGCTAATTATATATATGGGATGACCATCTGATATTAGCTATATTTTTTCCTAGAGTGTTCTTAATTGCTATTATGGTTCCATCTGTCTTCTTCCATTCTTACCCATCTGATATTTCGATGATAACGTATGAACTTATCTGTTCAACGTCATGGGGCACAATTTTGGGCATCATGAAGGGTCTCACCCCTGAATGATTTTGGGGGTTACGGACGACCACATGTGTGCCACTTAGGGGATCATGGACAGCCATTCTGGGGGTTACAGTTTTGTAATATGTTTTTTAACATTGCTACGACAATACCATTTGACTTCCTAATCAACGCAGAACTCTCATCTGGTCCTTGGTATCCCTTTCTAACTTCATCTGAGCATATATAGTGCAGCAGCCAGGATGCGCTACAAATTTATTAGTCAGTTGGACCGATGATATAAGGCGATAGAAAACTTAACCTTAGTTCCTAATTCGGGTTCATCATATTTCACCATGCTCAAGTTACATTGTTATTTCTGTTAATTGAGGTTAAGTAGTGATTAACCTTAGATTAGATTCAAGATCAATCATGACCGAAGATGGCACATTGAACTGCCGGTGGTGAACAGGGGCAACCACCTAAGGATTAATAGGTATACCCAATGGATGGTGGCAAGTATCAATGTTGGTGGTTGTAGACGCAACAGAAGCAACAGAGTTATTTGCCGAAGGAGATGAGATGCGTTCGCAAGAGGGGCACATTGTGAGCGTGGTCGGTGGTGCCATGTGCATGTAGAACTGCGGCGACATTTTAATTGCTCTGAGATCTTGGACCTCCTTCTGTAGTCTGCGATTATCCTCTGTTAAATTATGGCAACATCTTTTCAAGAACTCGCAGTCTACTTCTGTTTGCTTCAGCTTGGTCCTGCATTCCGCTTCCAAGTTAATAAAACCAACAGAGTAGGCAATAGTAATAAAATATAGTTTCTGACCTTGCCCTTCTGTTCTGGAACCACACCTCAACTTGACGAGGCCGAAGATTCAATTGTTTGGCCAAGGCCTGCTTTTGCTTCTGTTATTTTATGTACACACAAATGTGAGTAATAATAAATAAAACTTGTCTTAAAAAGAATGGGCATTATAAAATGCTAACAGGATTAAGTGTAGTGTGCTCCTTAAAACTCTGTTCAAGAACAGCAGCTTGATCTTTGGAAAGCCTTAGTTTCTTCCTGGATGCATCTTCTTCCTGGTCACTTATTCCCCTAGACCAATTGTCATCTCTCTTTATACTTGAAATCGACGAAACCCCTGCTTCTTCCTCACATTCCAGTAAGTCCAATGGCCTCTGATTCACATCAATCATCTCCAAATTAGTCTCTTTAGTACTGGTACTGAAGCTCAAACTCAAGCCTAAATCATGGTTTTCAATCCTCATCTCTCTTTCTCTCTGTTTGGTGTTTACACAGGTGAGGAGGGGGGGGTTTAAATAGGCGTTGGTAAACTGGTGTGTTGCTGGACACGTGGCGAGTAGTTATGGGGGAGACGTAGCACGTGTGGACCCCAGGCGTGCTTGGTGATGTTGTTGTTCCCTTCTGACTCGACACCCACTCACACACTCTACAAATCATTGAACAAACCAATCTCATCATCAGATATTTGTGGGGGACCCATACAAAATAATAGTATGTACCACTCTCCACGTTTCGGACATTACAATACTTGCCTCCGTACAATCTGTTACTATACTTGTATTTTCCCCAACGCACAGCATAAAAACATTTGGTTAGGCGCCTAACAAAAATGTCATATTTGTGATGGGAGAGAAATAGATGCCAGTTGTTTTTAATAATTATTGGGCGCTCAACAATTTAGCGCCTACGCCGTATGCCAATACTCTTCGCCAACTTCAGGTTTCGTATACTATGGAGTATGTTGAACCCCATACCCCTGTTAGATAGGTTTTTTGCAATTGGAGGTGCATGTCATCTTAAGGGAGAGCATTGGGTTTTGAACACTAGCTCAAGGCGCTCGCGACATGAAATCAAATGTTTAAGCACTAGTTCCAAGATATTGTCTTAGAATATACCGTCTGCAACCGAGAGGTTTATTACACCTCCGGCTCCGGTGATGTGATTGGGAGATAATACCATGATGTTATTCTATGATGATCCATATCTGTCCCACATATTCCTCTACTCATTCCAGTCAGGATTAAATCCGATCAATGTTTTCCGCACCACGTGTAGATGGAACTCTCCAACACTTGCCTCTCATGTGCATTTCACGTGATACTACCTATCACCATGTGAGACTTTACTCATACACGTGCACATTGATTAAACTTCTTCATCATATTCTGGTTAAACTCATATATTTCTATAGATATTTCACACAATTCCCATGGATCAAATTCTCAAATAAAATGTTAATTCTGTATGTTTTGTTTACAGCTTTACACAATCAGAGCAGATAGGTACTACTTACTACAGATGATTAACAATAAAGAAAGATGCATCTAGAATAGCTAGTTATATCTACATAAACAGGAATACCTTGAGTTGTACAAGAACTTCAAACTGTGTTGACAGTATCAGCGAGGGAGCGTAGTATGCATCCTAAACCAGCTCTCTCCGTAAGCTTTTCATGAATCCGGAGGCATTGATCACACGTTGGGCGGTCTCCAGTAGCAAGACCTCTATACAAGTACCTGCAGATTTTTAAGGTCAAATTCACGAAATGAAATAGGAAAAGTAGAGGAAACTAGTGATAAAGTTACTTTCAAGGTCAAATAATTTAAATATGAATGCATAATAATATGCAAGTGTTTTTATTAGTGCATATTCACATCGGAACACGTAACTTCATATTAGTAGACGCTTTGCTAAAATTTCACCATCATCTTTGACTGGGAAACTTCAGGATATATATAACACACAACGACCAAACGATTATATAACTTTAAGACGGGATGGAGAGCGTGAAGGCCGTTAAGAGAATCAGTGAAAGCCTAAAGGCTAGAGGCACTGTTCAATATCCAATCCTTATGAGTTCCTGTCCAGCCTTTATGAGTATGGAATGGACCATGTACTCATGTTTCGAAGCATGGACCTTTACTCATCAATCATTATCAATAAACATTCTCTTTTATTATACAGCAACTGAAAGAGGACACCAACATAAGTTAAGTTCTAATAACCACTTTCAAACAACGTGATCACATTGTTCTTTCAATCTATCTGATCCTCCCACTTTCTATCCAGCATTATGTATCCCGGATTTGTTATGCTCACAAACCTGATCATCACATTTTCTATCCAGCATCATGTATCTGGGACTTAACCAAGGTTATTTTTTTTCAATCTGGATTAATCTCCAAAAAATATATTTACGACCTGATTAATTCGAATATAATCCCTACAAACTTTTACTTATAGAAACCCAAATTTTCTGGAAAAATAAACCCGAACAATTAAAGATTAATCCCGACAAATCTTGTTTAAGGCTCAAGATTAATCCGCATTAAATTTTTTAGCTTAATCTCATCTAAATGCTGGAGTTGATTTAGAAGAGATTCACTACCTACAACTAGAGGAATTTAGGGTAGTGGTAGAAAAAGTACCCAGTTAGATATGAGAGGTCCCAAGGGAACATATCATCCGCTCGGAATTCTTCAGTACGTTCCGCAGTAGTATACGATGAATATATACATCAATCAAATGTGACGTGGGCTCAATATGTTGCTCATATTGAAGATCAAGAGATGACAAATACTCATGAACAAGGAAGACGCTCAAATTATTATTAATTTTCGAACTTCTTTAACAAATAATTTTAACCGTAATGAGTATGTTAAGTCTATCAATTTTATAATTTTCTTTTAAAGATTATCTAATATTAGCAATTTATAATTTTGCATTAACCTACAATTAATTACAATTAAATGCGGTTAATTATACGATTAAACCCGACTAAATTCGATTAATTTTACGTTTAATTCAAGCAAAATTGAAGTGAAAATAAATCAATAATCTCCGATCTTTAGCGATTAATCTCCGATTAATCTTTTTTTTAAATAGGAGATTAATACCTAGATTCCGATTAAAAAATCTCTTGGACTTAACCTAGTAATGTTCATAAAGCTAGCCACGTGATCAGCTCCATTTAAGCTACTCTATCTATAACATTAGTCTCAAAGACTAGAAAGGGTATTTTCACCATATTTATCCAAGCCAACAACATTTTATCAGGAAGACAATATTCGGACGAGTCATAGCAGCCAATGAGAGTACTAGTTTAGAATAATGTTGGTATTTAGTAAGATTGATATGGATTAGGTATACAATAATGTTAGTTTCAATTTGGTGATTTGTAGTTGAGATGACTGAACAAGATCCCGTACAGAGTGAGGTAGATTTATAGATGCGCTTCCACACCCTTTTTCTGTTCTTGCAAATGATTCTCCAGATGGGTTCTTCAGAACTAGAGCTTTTTAGACTTTGGACCCCAATATTTTGAACTACTTTGGCATAACCCCCCACAATTGGCATTTCTTAGACTTTAGACCCCAAATTTGATTTTCCGTCGTCAACCGTCGGAGTCAACTTGGTCTTGACTCTATTAACTTAGTCAAGTATGCAAAAATACTAAGTTACCCTCTAAAAATTTTAACCGGTGGAAACAAAATCATCTCTATTACAATTCACCGATTTCAACCTCTAAGAAACTTTTAAACCCTAACTTCACATTTTACACATTTTACAGATTCAACCGAGTTAGACGATTCTAGTAGAGATATTTCATCTTCTACAAGAAGTAATAGTTCGAGAAGACCAAAAATTTTCACCAAACTAAAGGACATGTTACATAAAAAGCATCACCAGCACCGCCACCATCATGAGTATAGTAATCGTATTTCCACAAGTTCATCTGAATCTTCAATAAGCTTGAGTTCTTGTGTTGCTCTCTCCTCTGAGCATAACTCGAGTATTTCTGCAAAACCTTTATCAGAAATCGAAGCTAAAATTGATGAACGAATGAGTAAGATAAACTCGTTATCTTGGGACTTTTCAAGACTGTCTACCGATATCCAGAAGGCAAGGAGCCTAATAAGCTTACAAGATGTTCCAGAAAGTGATATGAGTCAGAGAGTTACCGGATCTTCGTGCAGGACCAGAAAATGCTCACAAGAGAGGAAAGTTTTGAAATTCCAAAACAGGAACAAACTAGCCCAAAAAAGTTGAAGTTTATTAAATTTGCAGAATTCTTGAAGGATTCTCATGGAACTCTAACTCCGCGAAGAAGTTTTGAAGGATTCTCATGGAAGGACAAGTCCGGAGTGACTCGCTAAACGTGTGACTATAGACAAAACCATTACCACTCTTTTTTTGATCAAGTCTCAAAGGAGATCAACATAATATAGTAGAGAGATGATTGAAGCTTGAAATCGGTAAAGATTGTAGTAGAGAGATGATTTTGTTTCCACCGGTTAAGAATTTCAGAGGGTAACTTAGTATTTTCGCATACTTGACTAAGTCAATAAAGTTAAGACCAAGTTGACTCCGGCGGTTGACAATGAAAAATCAAATTTGGGGTCTAAAGTCTAAGAAATGCCAATTGTGGGGGGTTATGCCAAAGTGGTTCAAAATATTGGGGTCCAAAGTCTAAAAAGCTCCAAAAAAATGATGGATTTAGAGAAAGAAAATTTATGAGTCTGACTAGGATGGTTCCTAGGAATGTAGAAGTTAGCACTCGAGATTTTTTGAAGATGAGAAAAGCAATAGAAACTTGAGTAACCAATATACAATGCGCACTGTTCTGAATGCCCAATCGATAAACCATGCTATCAACATGTCAAACCTTTTATCCAACAGTCGGGCTATGACAAAAGTATGTCATGAGGCAGTTTGATATATCACAAATCATGATTAAGATCTCTTCTCTTTTCATTTTTCCTTTAGGGCATCAAGACTGAGACGGCCGTGAAGGCATCAACAATTCAACATGTATTCATGAGGCTGTTTGATATCTATCACAAATCTGAAGCTCAATGAGCACCATCAAAGGTAGCTTCTTTAATAACTTCACTCTAACCTAACGATTGATTGTGTTTATTGATTCTCTTTCATTACTTCAATATTACAGTTCTAAGTCGGTGCTCCCTTCATTTGTTTCTGTAATGCTATTTCTAGCAGTTTGGAAAGTGAGCATCCCCTCCTCCTACGCTCTTCTTCTACATTTTCCTAAAGCACATTTGCTCATGTTCTAATGTTATTGCGCAAATGTGGTTTCCTACTAACCTAAACACTCACTTTACTTAAAATCATATTAGCTACACTAATAGTACCTTAAACAATTCATAAAAAAACCCAAAACTTACTTCATGAGAATATCGTAGTACTCAGGATCCAACAAAGAGAACAACCCATCAACATCTTTTATCGCCATCATCGCACGATGTACCACAATCCAATTTGCAGACTAATTTCACAATTAACAACAACAACAACAAAACCCTAATTTCAATCCCCAATTCCTCTCTCATTTCAACAACTCAAACAAAATCTCAAATTAAACCTAACAAATTGAGTTAACAATACCTTACACCTTTCATCTTTAGTCTTTGGAGGCGATCCTTCAAGAGCTGTTTTCAAAGCTTCAACTGGTTTTGACCTAAATCAATTAAATTAGGGTTTCAAAAATCAAATTAAACAAACTCAAATTCGTCTCTGATTCAAACTTACTGTTTCAACAGGCTTTCGATCTTACGAGTTTTATGCTCGATTCGGCTAATAATGGCTTCTGTGTTATCGGCTTCAACGACTCCCTCCCGTTCCGCCATTGTTGCTCACTCTCTCTCTCTCTCTCTGTAACTTGGCCCGACTTTGATCTAAACCCAGTCTAGACTCTGATCCAGGTTAAGGCATGTAAGACTTTGATCCGGATTAGGAAGAGGTTAATCTTTGGATTTGGATTTGGATTTGGATTTGGGTAATATAAGCTTTCCTAATACATGACTAATTACACTCCTAATACAATTAACTTTCAAAAACGAAGGGCAACTAGTATCCATAAATAAAAGAGCCAATCTCCCTTGATTATTATTTCTCTCAATTCTCAACAACAAGACTAGAACATGCTGTACTCAAAGAAAGATCGAATGGTGTTGTCGAAGGCAATATTGAGATATTGGGCTATTAGTTTTCCATATTCTAGGGACTTGTAATTATAGGATGTGTGATTGTAGGATCTACTCTTGAGAGATTGTAGGATCTACTCTAAGGATCCTACACTATATATGTCTGTATTCTCAGTTATTCTCAGTATAATATAACGTATGAAGAATGAAGATCATCTCTAATGTTTAACATAGTATCAGAGCGCAAGGTTTTAAAACTCCTAGCTGCACTCTCGAATCAGATTACCAATATCCCACCACCACCACCGCACATCCTAACCAACTGAATTCCTATATAGTTCGTCATGGCCAAGAATGACACCGAATCATGAAACACCAAATCCATTATTGTTCAATCCGAAGGGTCAGTATTCAATGCAGGAATCACCCTCACTAAATCAAACTATGATGTATGGTCTCAAATCATTGAGATGCATATCGCAGAACGTGAAAAACTCTCGTATATTCGTGGTAACATACAGCCCGCAAAATCACATGAAGGGTGCGACAAGTGGTATGCGGAAAACCAAAAAATCAAGCGATGGTTGTTAATGTCAATAATTCCTGAAATCATGAAGCGATACATACGCTTACCCATTGCTAGAGAGATATGGGATGCCCTCTCAAAGGCATTCTATGATGGAAGTGATGAATTGCAGGTGTATACCTTGAATCAAAAGGCCTTTATAGCCAAACAAAATGGAAAAACTCTGTCGAGTTATTATGGAGAATTAACTGAAATTTTATGTGAATTAGATCACCGTGATAAGGTGGTTATGAAGCATCCCGATGATGTTGCCGCATATCAGAAATCGTTTGAACGGCTAAGAGTGCATATATTCCTTGTTGGATTGGATGGCGAGTTCGAACAGATTCGTGGCGAAATCTTGCGCAAGGAGCCTATGCCTGAATTAGAAGAATGATATGCACTGATCCGTCGTGAGTCTGTTCAACGCGCAACGATGAATGGAGAAATTGAACATCCTGAAACTTCAGCCATGATAGTCCCCAACCGCCCTTCTCAAGACCGAACCAAGCTTGGCTATCCTAAGACCACTAATGGTGCTGACAAGTCCACCTACAAATGCACTCATTGTGAAGAAACTGGCCACACCAAAAGCCGATGTTTTGAACTTGTGGGGTATTCCAAATGGTGGGATCATAATTGTGATCCACGGAAGCTGAAGTCCACGCGGATCTCTACTGCTGTGGTTGTTAAAACAAAGACATAAGATGTTGATGTCACTGGAAAGGCCTCGTCTCTTATAGCAGCTGCAGGTAATGGTGGCAAGGTTTTACATACGTCTACATCTGTTTCTAATAGTGTGTGGATAATTGATTCCGGTGCCACGGACCACATGACATTTGATTCTAGACAAGTCTCACTCTTTAAACCACCCTCGCAAAAGTTTGTTTCCACTATCAATGGTACTCCAGCCCCGATTATTGGGGAAGGATCCTTGCCTCTCACTGATACTTTAAACTTAGATTCTGTTTTAGTTGTTCCATCTTTGGATTATAATCTCTTGTCCATTTCCCAACTAACCACTGCCTTACATTCTGCTGTAATTTTTTGGCCTGAATTTTGTGTGTTTAAGGGCATCCGAACGCGGCAAACGATTGGTTGTGGTGTTAAGCGAGGGAAGCTATATTACTTGGACTTGGTGTCAACGAGTTCGAACAAGTTGCGTCAAGCTTTAACGGTGGATGGCTCTGAGGGGAAGAATAAGCAATTTGACATCTGGTTATGGCATCGACGCCTGGGGCATGCTTCCTTTGGTTACCTAAAGAAATTATTTCCTAGTTTATTTGAAAAAAAATTATGTTTCTAGTTTCCGCTGCAATGTTTGTGAACTTGCAAAGAGCCATCGAGCTTCATTTCCATTAACTTTGAATAAAAGTCCAGTTCCTTTTATGGTCATACATTCTGATGTTTGGGGTCCATCTAAAGTGTCTAGCTTGAGTGGATCCCGTTGGTTTGTTACTTTCGTTGACAATTGTACCAGGATGACGTGGGTGTGCTTGATGAAGTCCAAAAGTGAGGTAAACTTATTATTTCAAAATTTTCATAAAATGGTTCGTACTCAGTACAATGCACTGGTTCAGGTTCTCCGTAGTGATAATGGGGGCGAATACTTGAGTTCTGAATTTCAGCAGTATTTGGCAGCCCGCGAAATTATCCATCAAACTAGTTGTTCCACTACACCTCAACAGAATGGGGTGGCCGAGAGAAAAAATCAACACCTGTTGGAGGTTATCTGGGATTCGTTGATAGAAACCCATATGCCATCGTCTTATTGGGGAGAAGCTCTTACCTCTGCAGTGTATTTGATCAACCGAGTACCCTCCATCACTATTAATTTCCAGACACCATCCCACGTTCTCACTGAAGCTGTTGTCGCTCCAGCTATCCCAAACTTACCTCCTCACGTCTTTAGTTGTATAGCCTTCGTACACCTTCATAAACATCAGCGCAACAAGTTAACTCCTCGAGCGTTGCGATGTGTCTTTCTAGGATATGCGACTTGTCAAAAGGGGTACCGATGCTATCATCCTCCAACCCAACAAATGTTTATTACATTGGATGTAGTTTTTCATGAAGATTTGATGTATTTTTCCTCTGAACCTGAACGTCAGGGGGAGTACCAGAAGGAGGTTCTGACTTTAGACTATGAAGTTCGCATCTTTGAAGAAGTGAATGAATTGGATTTGAATGGTATAACTTTAGACCAAAGTGTTGATAAGGTTCAAGCTACTGAAGTTGTGGATCCATCTCTGTCTGACTCCCTCACACCGCATGCAACTGATACACCAAACCAATCGCTTGTTGAGGATGTTCCTGAACCATCTATAAAACAACTACCACAACGTCACAACAGAGGTATCCCTAAATCCACATATGAACCCGAAATTACAAGTAAGGTTAAATATCTCATGAGTCATTATGTCTCTAACCATCATTTGTCATAATCAAACCAGTCATTTGTCAATCTATTATCTACTGTAGCTATTCCTAACAATGTGCAGGAAGCCTTAGTTAATCCACAATACGATGAAGAAGCTATAGTTAGCTGAAAAGTCTGAAGAACACAAATTTGATAGGAAAAATAAGCTTCAATTGCTTAAAAAACCGAGCTTAACCTAGATCTAACCTTGCCTAATCTTGCCCTTCATAGAAGGTAACAAACCCTAGTTACAAATCTCTCAGATCTAAAGGAAACTCTAAAACAATGATCTATGTCTAGATAATTAACTCTAGCCTAGGCTTGCCCTTTTATAGAGGTTACAAGTCCTAGTTGCAATCCAACTCTAATCCAACTCTAAAAGGTATTTAAAACTCTTATACTAGAACTGGGATTGCGATAGTCGTTCGAACGAACCCATAGGTCGTTCGAACGGCCGAACACCTCCCCTGGAACTTTGGCCCAAGGGTTCAAGTCGTTCGAACGACTCTCAACCTCGTTCGAACGACTTTGGTAAAAACTCCAGTTTCTCCTAGATCCTCCTAGATCATGGCTCCCCCATTTAGGAGGCTTGAGCTCCCGCTCAAGCCAAAACTGGAGATGTGGGAATTCCCTAGATCCTCCTGGATCATGGCTCCCCCACTTAAGAACCTTGGGCTCCTGCTCAAGCCAGAACTGTAGATGTGAGAACGTGGCGATGCCCAATTCTCTGCTGTACCACTTTGACGTACTAAACAACAAAATAAACGGCTTAAATAGCTTCTTGTCACCCACCCCATCCTGGAAAACATACTCACAGGCCTTGCTTTGCCGCAACTTCTGGCAATCCACACGAAGCCCATGGTGATCATCAAATCCTGCAACATCCAATGGAATAACGGGCTGACTCTAAAAAAGTACCAACATAGCAGAAATAGTTGGTACCATAACCTCCTCTTGCAACTTCCCCATCTTGGTTTGTTGCATAGGAGACATTGTCATCGTAGGCAATGCTATAAACGACATACCCTCTTGAATCGGTAATGCAGGCTTGCTACTCGCAATAACCAACCTCTTCATCGGAGTCGCCGTTACTAAATTCACAACATCCTCGTCGACATCTACCTCCAAAACCCTTTTTTTTTTCGAACAGCTTCGCCAACTTGCTGAAAGAGAACCCAATGCGAGGTTTGTGAGACAAAATTGTGCAGTTAACTGTTTTACAGTTGCAGATAACTTGGAAACTTTCATTTCTAAAACTGTGAGTCTATCGTTGAAATTGCCCATCTCCGAATCGTTCTTATTCGTCGATTTAGGTTTATGATAGATCGTCAACAGACTCACAAAAATTCTCAAAATTTGTGTAGATCTGAAAATCACTGTAGCAGTCGCCAAAAACACTGTAGCATTAGCTGAAATCGCTGTAGCATTCACAAAATCACTGTAGCAGACGTCAGAAATCCACAAAACTTCCCATTCGTTTGCTTGAGACGGTCACGTGTAGAGACCATAAACCACAATCAAAACCCAAAAATCTTAACAAGAATCTGATACTACTTAATCCACAATACGATTAAGAAGCTCTAGTTAGCTGAAAAGTCTGAAGAACACAAATTCGATAGGAAAAATAAGCTTCAATTGCTTAAAAAACTGAGCTTAACCTAGATCTAACCTTGCCTAGTCTTGCCCTTCATAGAAGGTTACAAACCCTAGTTACAAATCTCTCAGATCTAAAGGAAACTCTAAAACAATGATCTACGTCTAGATAATTAACTCTAGCCTAGGCTTGCCCTTTTATAGAGGTTACAAATCCTAGTTACAATCCAACTCAAAATCCAACTTTAATCCAACTCTAAAAGGTATTTAAAACTCTTATACTAGAACTGGAATTACGATAGTCGTTCGAACGAACCCATAAGTCGTTCGAAAGACCGAACACCTCCCCTGAAACTTTGGTAAAAACTCCAGTTTCTCCTAGATCCTCCTGGATCATTAGCTTACCCAAGGTGGAAAGCCGCAATGAATGAGGGGATGAAATCCTTGCAGAAAAATAACACTTGGGAACTTGTTGACTATCCACCAGGCAAGAAATCAGTTGGATGTCGGTGGGTTTATACTGTGAAGTACAAAGTCGATGGTACAATTGAACGCTTTAAAGCGAGACAGGTAGCAAAAGGGTACACTCAAACCTATGGGATCAATTATAGAGACATTTGCACCTGTAGTTAAAATAAACACAGTTCGAGTATTATTGTCTCTTGTTGTGAACTTGGATTGGCCATTGCAACAGTTTGATGTGAAAAATGTCTTTCTACATGGCGAGTTATCAGAAGAAGTCTACATGGATCTCCCGCCAGGATGCATGATGGCAGAAATGCATAGTTGGAAGGTGTGCAGATTGAAGAAATCATTGTATGGGTTGAAACAATCTCCGAGAGCTTGGTTCGGAAGGTTCACGAAATCTATGAGAGCCTTCAGTTACCGTCAGAGCAATTCAGACCACACTTTATTTTTGAAGAAATGACACGGTAAGATCACTGCACTTATTGTCTATGTGGATGACATGGTGGTTACAGGGAATGATCCTAAGGAAAGGCAGGCCTTACAGAGTTACTTATCCAGAGAATTCGAAATGAAAGACTTGGGTTCCTTGAAATATTTTCTTGGGATTGAAGTGTCTAGATCTGATAAAGGGATCTTTCTGTCTTAAAGAAAATATGCCTTAGATTTGTTGCAGGAAACTGGTATGTTGGCATGTCAACCAGCCGATACACCAATGGAACAAGGATTGAAGTTATGTGTTGAGTCTAATCAGGTACCGGTTGATAAAGGACGATACCAGAGACTCGTAGGGAGACTAATGTACTTAGCAGATACACGGTCGGACCTTGCCTATGCATTGAGTATTGTCAGCCAGTTTATGCATAATCCTGGTAAGCAACATATGAATGCAGTTATGCGCCTTTTGCGGTATTTGAAGTCTGCTCCTGGAAGGGACTTTTGTTTACTAAACATGGAGATCATCGAAGCGTGGATGCATATACTGATGTTGATTGGGCTGAAGCAGTCGATGATAGGCGATCTACTTCCGGTTATTTTACCTTCGTAGGTGGTAATCTCGTTACATGGAGAAGTAAAAAACAGAATGTTGTTGCGCGTTCAAGAGCAGAAGTTGAATATAGAGGTATGACACTTGGAGTTTGTAAAGTTCTATGGCTAAGACTTATCTTGAGGGATTTGGGCTATCCGCTTAGGCAACCGATTCAATTATATTGTGACAATAAAGCAACACGTGATATTGCTCATAATCCGGTTCAACATGATCGTACCAAGCACGTGGAAGTAGATAGATTCTTCATCAAGGAGAAGTTGGATGAGAACACTGTGGAATTGCCTAAGATTCGATCAGAGGATCAGTTGGCCGATATTCTCACCAAAGCAGTTTCAAGTCAATTATTCTTCAAGTTTTTGGGCAAGTTGGGCATGTGTGACATCTATGCACCAACTTGAGGGGAGTATTGAGATATTGGTCTATTAGTCTTTCCTATTCTAGGGACTTGTTAGTCTTCCCTATTCTAGGGACTTGTAATTATAGGATGCGTGATTGTAGGATCTACTCTTGCGTGATTGTAGGATCTACTCTTGCGTGATTGTAGGATCTACTCTAAGGATCCTACACTATATATGTCTGTATTCTCAGTGTAATATAATGTATGAAGAATGAAGATCACCTCTAATGTTTAACAGGCAAACGATAAGCAGAAGAAAGGGAATCCGAGGAAGTCGAAGCGAAATTTGGATACGCCCCTGTCCAAGCATAATGAGGAGATTCTGAGTCTTGCTTCGTCCGAAGATGATGAATGTGAGCGTAGCGATGAGGGAGTATGTGATTATAGTTCTAATGTTGGAGAGAGAGAGAGAGAGAGAGCGATGTTGGCGTACGAATATGTTTACGGTATTGAAACATGGTCACCCTGAACCGATGGGTTACAAATAGTTGTGAATACAATTAGGAAGATGAGGGAGGAGGATGCGTTTGTTGATCAGTATGGGGAAGAAGTTGATTATTTGATTGAGAAGATGATGTATATGGCTGGATCAAGACCTTGGATCAAGACCTCGGTTGCTGATTTTTACCCAGATTTGCCCAGAGTAGCTTACTTCGGTTATGATTCATGATCTTCGGCGTACTAAGTATAAGTTGTTTCGAAGATAACATAAAGTGTAGAATACTTGATTTTTTGTCGTCAATATTATTGTTATTTTTTCCGTGCCGAGTCACGTATGTATTAGTACTACTTACTATGTTCTCGATTTTCCTACGACACAGTTTCACTATTATATCTTATCAAAAAAAATTACACGTAATCGTTGTCATATATTTTGTGATTTACATATTTCGTGTAGTCTTAGAAAACATAACTTTAGCTTGTTAATACTTATGTTCGTTAGGCGCTTTCGGCCGTTCAACTATTTGGGGGCCTTTCGTGACTCTCCCTAGTAGGATGACATAACAAAGTCCAGTACTAACATCGGCAACTCAATATTAATTTTGTACAATTCGGGTGTGCGCGCTCAACACGGCCACGATGTGTCGAAAGACTCAAAACTCGATCTCGAATAGAAACCAATACCGTGTATATCAGGCTTGAACCTAATGAATAACCCATGTCGAGGTTAAGTTAATACAGATTTCAGAGACACACTGTGGTCTTCAGCGTAAAAAAGCAAATCTTGTGTAGGAGTGGTTCCTTACATCCTCTATCATGTCTCCATTTTTGCGGATTTGGATATGATTAATTATTACTAGACATTGTTGTTATAGTGGAGCTAATGGTTTAGCACCTTGAGGAAGACGGGTTGGAGGGGCAGAAAGCAGAAAACAATGACATAAAACATCTTCATACAGCTACCGAAAGCTGAAAACAATGACATAAAACATCTTCATACAGCTACCGTTTCAGAGGGAACGGTGTTGTACATTAGAGAATGGAAGGAAATCTATGCATGGACATGACAAATTACAAAGACACCAACTTGGAAAGGATGAGAGCTTTGATATACCCGCCTGACCAGCGATGTCATGGTTGAGGATGATGCAAAAGGAGAGTACCATCTAATAATGTAATTCTTTCGCGAGTCATTTATCATACAAGTTGGGGTCAACCCTATCAAATGAGAGAATCTTAATAGTACCTGTACACAATCAAAATCACTGTAAACCGTGACGGGCTCATCTTGATGGCGGTATGTTCATTATTTCAAATCTAAAGTAACTGGATCAATGTTTTTAAGTTTCTACGAGCAAGTGCCCTGAAGGCGTTCTTGTATTAAGAAAACCACATCATTTATCAATAATCACAAAGATATCTAGAAGGAAGAATCCATGACAACTAGATGAAAATGAAAAGTAGTAGCTATAACAATCTATTCTTTCTACATACCCATTGATAATTTAAGCATAATAGATACAGAAGAGGAGAAAATACCAAGTTAATATACAGGTCTTGTTCAAATTCTACACGAAGAAGGTTTCATGTTGATCTTCAAGAGTTGATATATCTATAATGATCGATGTCGGGTCGATTTCTTCGTTGTTTCTTTCTTCTGAAGCCTGATTGTTCTCTGAACTCTTTGGCCTTCTTATCAATCTCATTTCGATCACATATGGAGACACCCACAGAGTCATTTTCCACGTCAGAGCTGCCTTGAAGAAGAATGTCATCACTGTCACTACTTTTGAGAAGGTTCCAGGTTGATCTTCAAGAGTCAATATTTCTATGAGGATTGATGTCTGCTCGACTTCTTCGTTGTTTCTTTCTTCTGAAGCCTGATTTGTTCTCTGAAATTCACAATGAACTCTTCAGCTTTCTTATCAACCTCATTTGCAGCACATATAGGAACACTCACAGAGTTTGAGACCGCATTTTCCATGCCCAAGGTGCCTTGAAGAAGAATGTCATCTTCGCTGTCGCTACCTAAATATTCCTCAGTTTCTAAAATAACCTTCTCCATCAATTTTTTCTTCACTTTTTTAGGAAAACTGTAGAATGTTGGGTAGAATGTTGGCTTGAATTTATTGTACGGGTAACTTTCACAACTTTGTTTTTCAATACCCGTAGGCCAATTTGAAGACAATTGGCCTAATCCTTCTTTTACAACCATTTTATCACTACCAACTTCCTTCGCATTCCTTGCCTCTACATCTTCTTTTACAACCATTTTATCACTACCAACTTCCTTCGCCTTCCTTGCCTCTACATCTTCTTTGACAACCATTTTATCACTACCAGCTTCTTTAGCCTTCTTTACCTCTACATCTCCTCTTTTTAAACCCATTTTATCACTACGGACTTCATTCGCCTTCCTTGCCACTGCATCCCCTTCTTTTACAACCATTTTATCACTACCGTCTTCATTCGCCTTCCTTGTCTCTACATCTCGTTGATTGGTTGATCTTGCTTTAATCGTTCGAACAGATTTTCCAGTTAATGGGCCTTTGATAATAGTTGTATGTCCTATCTGCGACTCCAAATAAACGTCCAACTGGCTATCCCTTTCCTCTCTCGTACTCACTGGAAAAGTTGGAGATTTACAATATAAGCTACTCTTTGTCATCCCAAAATCTTTCACGTTCTTTGCTTGTGGTTCAGGCATAAGAGAAGAGGCGGAGGAGGGCTTCTTCAGCGGAGGGAGTGCGTATTTAAGGTGAAAGGAACTCGGCTCGTTTGTCTCCACCTTAGAATAAGTGTCTGTTACACTGCCCATTTCCTCTTTCATATTCTTCTTCACCCCAAAATCTTCCACATACTTTGCCTGTTCATTCATAAGAGAAACGGTCTTCAGCCGCATATCATTGATCTCTGACCTGCCATAATGATCCATTATATTGCCCATTTCCTCATTAATATTCTCATAGGACCTATGCTTCTTCATCCCTAAACCTTCCACTCTCTTTGATCGTGGTTTAGAAGCGGTTTGGGAGTGCTTTTTGTACGAGGGAGATGCAGAATTTGGCTCTGACATCAAATAAGGCTCCATTTTCTCCCTACTATTGGCTGAAAACGTTTTAGACCTATAATAGGACCTAATCTTCTTCTTACCCAATTCTTCAACATTCTTCCCTCCTGTTTCGAGTGTAAGAGTAGAGGCAGGGGGGGTCAGCAAGGGCGAGGTGGTGTAGGGGTGATACCAATGCGATTCTGGCAAAAAACAAGAGGTGGGTGACAGGATCTTCGAGGGAGATGTATAATGTGGTTGAAAAAAACTTTGTATTGTCGACTTAAATGACCTCGATCTATTGAACATGGGTTCCACAATCACTGAAGCAGAAAATGGATACAAAGAAGTAATATAAGCCATATCTTTTTTCGTATCCATCCCTTCAAACCTCTACGTCATCAATTAACCAAAACACACAAACCCAAACCTTCTACCCGCCCATTTTTTACTTTTATTGCAACTTTACACCAACAGATCCAACACATTTCCTCAAATATCTGACAGCTACAACTATTATTAGTAAAAACAGCACTTTCAACTGCAATTACAACAGAGGGGGTCATCCCAATCATCCGTAATCTATATTTACATCTTATTCTCGATAGATACAAATGGAGTTATCTATTCATCATTAAGAAACACAAACATTGCCATGCAAGTCTGAGTTGTACCTATCTCTAACTCACCATCATAATCAAATCCCAACTTTCTTTCTAACTAAACACATTTAGTAGGGGGAGCTTATAGCAAGGAGAATGTTTTTGGAATGACAAAGAGGTTTAAATCTCATTGATAATTTGGTAGTGGCAAGGATGTGGCTCCATCAATTAACTTATCTTAAAAAATTAAAATATTTTTTTCTTACTACTGAATTTTTTTTTTTCAGCAGCTGGAAAAAAATTTAGCAGTGGGTTTAGTGTTTTTTTTCTGCTAAAAAAAATAAATTCACACCAACAAATTCAGCAAAAAAAATTCATCATTTGTGTGAATTTTTTTTTTTTTTTTTTTTTTATCTTTCTTCTTCAGCAGCTGATGAACCCTCTTTTGCCGAGATTGCCCTTCTTCCTTAACAGACTTTTCTCACTCTCTCTCTCACAACGCCTCACTTCTATTCTCCATTCTTGATTCTCTCTCTCTCTCTCTACTCGACCATCCTCCAAATTGCAAGAGGGGTTGTTCACGACGGTCCATCCTCGACCATCTCTCCTCCATCTCTCCTATCTACTTGATTTTACTTGATTGGTCCCTCTCATCCTAAAGGGCAGAGCATACAAGACTAAAGCAGCAAAATTACAATCTATCATATAGCTGCCCATTGGCATCTTGAGAGATCATAAGCTTCAGCTCCTCACTAAAATTTTCCACAAGAATTTCAACATATAATTCTCCAGGTTTGATACCAGACTAGTGCTTGAAATTTCCCATTTGCATTTAAGAGTAGACTAGTGATTTTTGTTGTTGTTGTACATGTGTTGGTGTTAGAGTTTTTCCGACTAGTAGGTTTTCTTTGCTTTAATAATTAATTGGGGTTTTAAGCCTTCTAATCTTGGCTAATCTCTGAAATTTTTTGTGTATAGTGATAACAACTTATCCATTGATTGATTAATATTGTTTATTTTGAATTTTTGAATGAAATTGTACCTGAGAAGAACTGCCATTTACCTTACGGTCTTGATATATGTTATTTCAGCACCTCTTGAATTTTTTTTTTCTCGATCTTTTTGTTTTGACATGTTGTTGATTCAGTAACTGTTGTGTTGTTGTATTCCTAACGAGTTCTTGGGTCCTTTGTTGTCTGTTGCCATTTACCATATATTTGATCTAGCCTCAAAAGTTGAGTTATTAACTTCAAGTACAAATTTTTCCCAAGAGATCATCACCTAAGATGATAAAACAAGAAGAAGAAAAAAACCAATGCATTCCCATATACGTCTTAGAATGACAAAGAGAGCTTAACTCTTGACGCTCTTTCAGACATAGTACTCACAACGATTCCTCATATCGAGTAGTTTAGATTTAACTACATAGTGTCACAAGTTAGATTTAACTTCATAAGGTATAACTTGAAGGTATAACCTGAACTGTCTGTTTATTGTACTGAAGGTATAACATGAACTGCCTGTTTCTGTCATTGTTTATCAACTCAATACTGCATGAACCGCCTGTTACTAGTGTTGTAGGTAAACCCATTTGTCTAGTTACCATCTTTTAACATCTGATTCAAGGGCTATAGTATAGCATCGCATCTTTTAGCATAACATCTTTTGCCATCTTTTAGCATAGCATCTTTTAGCATCTGATCCAAGGGCTATAACATCTTTTAGCATCTTTTACATGAATCTGCATGGTTCCTTCACAAGGCCATATAGTACTAGTACTACATAATCAGTAAAAAAAATATTACTTGTTTAGTTCCTGTCTTATCTAAACATTAGAAAAATATACTATTTTTTGTGTGTGGTTATTTGGAGTCCAAAAATCTTGATACATTGTGATATACTGTATGTGGAATATATTGCTGACATTTCTGTTTTAATTTGTTCATTAGGTTTTACTATGCCTCCAAAGAATAAGAAGGCTCGGCAAGAAGTGACTGGTGACCCAAGCCAAGATACTCCCAAACAAGCAAAGAAACTTAATGGTGAGATGTTACACACTTTTCTTGCATTATATGCAAGCGTGAACTTGAAACAACTAAAGATGTGGTCTGGACTTTCGAAAGACTCTTGGACCAAGATTAGGGAGGAGTACAATGCAAAATTTTACCTAACTCGTGAACCTAAATATTTTAGGAATGTCTGATTTTACCAAAGAGTGAAGTAAAATGCTTTGACATGGCTTTTGAGAAGAACTGGGAATGGTTTTAATACAGTGATGCCTTTTGCATGTCAATTTTGTATATCCATTTTGTCTATTTTGTACAATGATGCCTTTTGTATGTCCATTTTGTATATCCATTTTGTCCATTTTATGCAATGATACATTTTGTATGCCTAGTTTGTATATCCATTTTGTCCATTTTGTGCAATACCGCCATTTTGTATGTCCATTTTGTCCATCTTCAAGTTGCGAATATTCATCTATTGTGTCATAGTACTTTAGTGGAGAGGTGCTGCCAATTTTAAGGTGATGCTCAAAGTTGTGTTCTTTTATAACAATGGTATTTAAGACATTTACCAGTTTTCAGCACTTCTTAGAAAAAAAAACACTATAATTTTTAGCACTTCATTTTTTCAGCATTCAGCACTTCAAAACATTCAGCATTCAGCACTTGATTTGTTTTTTTCAGCATTCAGCACTTGAAAAACAAACACCAGCTAAATTCTTATAGCATATTAAAAGAGCTAATTCAATTTTAGTAGTACATACTTCAATCAAGTTTTAATTAGCAAGATCATCATTAATTGCCAGATTATTTAAGTCAATTAGACTATATCCTTCAATAGCGTAAAAATTTAAATCTACAATGCTTATATCCTCATTTTAGGGAGAATTTAAGTCCGGTAATCTCATATTTTGTTTTTACTTTTGGTATAATTTTGATGAAATTTTAATTATATTTTATAAAGTCTTAATGATGTTTTAAATAAGGGGGAGAAATAGAAGAAAGATAAAGGGATCAAAAATATGCAGAGGTGGGACCTATACCTGCTGATTCAAAATACAATTAATTTAGGAAGTTAATTTCCATTCTCCTTGTAGTTACAAAAGCATCTTCTTGCCTATAAAGCTCCCCCATTTAGTAGTTGCGTTCAGAACTACCCCAGATAAAACGGGTTTTAGCGGTATCCAAACAACCTCTTAGAGTTTTGTTTAATTTCAGTTTCCACCACTATCTCAATCTTCCAAATAAGTTTTATTTATTATGTGCAAAGAAATTAGACAACAAGATTAGATTTTCTCCACCATCTCATTCATTATAACTCGATTCTGTTGGATAATAAACTATTCTACTTCTAGATAGTCATACACATAATCTGAGAGAAGAATAGAGAGTTAAATATTATGTATAGGTTATTCTGTGTTACAAATACTGAACCCAGGTTAAATACTCTCTCTAAAACTTTCCCTATAAACCCTAGTTTATATGGGCTTTGTTTGGAGTCCAGTAGAATATGCCAACCCAGTTGGTTCCCACCTTGGGCCAGACCCAACTCCTAACACTCCTCATTGGGGTACTCCATACTAAGACGACTTGCCTTAGCAAAACCTCTGCCTAGAAAATCCCCTTTGGACAAAAAGTTGTGTAAGGAAAGAGTAAAATCCTATGCCGTATGGGTTGTGGACGCGTATATGATACCCCATCAAAACCTCTAGCCAGTAAAACCTCCTAGGACAAAAACTGTACTATCAGGAAAAAAAAGTGTAATACTCATGTGCCTACATCAGGACAGGATTACTCCCCTTAACGTCAATCTTCCTGAGATAATAAGTCATGTAAACTCCGCATGCTGATTCCGTATACCAATCTCTTGAACGTAGGATGTGCAATAGTCTTTGTGAATAGGTCAGCTTAGTTATCTTCTTAACGAACTTGAGCGACGTCAGTCTCATTCGTCTTCTGCAACTTGTGTATGTGGTATAATTTGGGTGAAATGTGTTTTATTTTGTTGCTTTTAATAAATCCTCCTTTGACTTGAATGATGCAAGCTGCATTGTCTTCATACAGAGTCGCCGGTTTATCTTGGATAGAACTAAGACCGCAACTTCTGTTAATATGATTAATCATGGACTGCAGCCAAAAATATTTTCTACCAGCTTCATAAAGAGTGCAAGAATCTCTGCGTGGTTCGAGGATGTAGCAACCATTGTCTGCTTCATCGATCTCTATGAAATCATTGTATCTCCATGCATGAATAAATAACCCAATTGTGATCGACCTTTATGTGGATTCGATAAGTATCCTGCATCGGCGTATCGTATAATTTCTCATTTGCCATTTTTCTAATAGAACAGACCCCAGTCTTTCGTGCAATGAGATACCTCAGAATGTGCTTGATCACATTCTAGTGCCTTTGGGAAGGTGTAAAACTATGGCGAGCCAAGCAGTTTACTGCAAATAAATGTCGGGTCGAGTACACCCTACTAAGTATAGCAAAACACCGATAGTTTCCAGATATGGCATCTCAGGCCCTAAGAGTTTCTCCCCCTCATAGGGAGGATGATAGATGTCCATGTTCACATCCAATGAACGGACATGCATAGGCATCTTGGCAATGTGTGCCGTATCCATACCAAAATGTTTTATGATCCTTTCGGTATATGTTACCTGATATACGATTATGCCGTGACCAAGATGTTCGATCTGCAAACCAAGGCAAAATTTGGTCTTCCCAAGGTCTTTCATTTCAAATTCCTTCCCAAGGTATTCGACGGCTTTCGCGATCTCCCCCAGAGTTTCGATGATATTTAAATGGCCTACATATACTGCAATGATGACAAAACCAATACTTGTTTTCTTGATAAAAATACAAGGGAAAATAAGGCTATTTGTAAAATCCTCGGCTTTCAAATATTCACTAAGCCTGTTGTGCCACATAAGCCCTGATTATTTCAGACTATACAATGACTTATCCAATTTTATTACGTAGGTACCCCATGTGTCGGGCATTGTCGCTTCCGGAAGCTTAAACCCTTCTGGTAGCTTCATGTCGATCTCCATATCTAATTTCCCATATAGATACGCAGTAACTACATCCATAAGATGCATATCAAGCTCGTTCTTAACGATTAGCCAAGTAATGGAATGTTATAGCGTCCATGGCCGAAGAGTAGGTTTTATCGTAATCGATGCCAGGCCTTTGAGAAAAGCCCTGGGAAACTAGTCTTGCCTTGTACCTAACTAATTTCCCAGTTTATTACATTTCTGTACGAATACTTATTTATAACCGACTTGATGACACATTGCCTAGGGACTATTGGTCCAAACATTTTGCGTTTGTCTTATGAGCTGAGTTTTGCATTGATCGCAGTCTCCCACTCTGGCTAATCTGTACGACTTTTATATTTTCCTATAGTGAGTAGTTCTGGATCATCATACTTCTGAACGATCTCACGTGGTGCCATTAAAAACAGAGTTAATTGAGATCTCTCAATTATCATGTACATGTACCGCGTTGGGCTTGTCTCCTAATGATTCGCGTGGAGACGTAGCTACTATAGACCTATCAATGGGAGCCATCCCCGATAAACCAAATACACCATTAGTTTAGTCTTTTCTTCTACCGTACGCTGTTTCTTAGCCCCCGGCTCAACGTTCTTTACGGCAGAGTATTCTCTCGTGACGCGCGGCTTGGATTCATTTGTGGGTCGCACACCGGTTCCCTGAACATCCAATCGTGCAGGTACATTACTTGCAAGTATATAGGCCCTGGTTACTTTAGCAGCATCGTTGAATGCATCTGACAATTTATTAGTGATCTGTTGTAAGTATAGAATTTGTTACACTTCCTTGTTACTATGATTGGTTAGGGGATCTAGATGAGACAACGATGGTGTTTTTAAACTAATCTTAAAAATTTCATCAGCATTGACTATCATATCTCCCCCCCCCCCAATGCTGGGAAAATCATCTTATCAAAGTGGCAATCTACGAATCTCATAGTAAATGCATCACCGATAGTGGGTTCTAAGTATCAAATGATAGATGTTGGAAGGATGAGCACAAAGGGGAGTCCAAAGGAGAAGGTCTTCATCCAAGGGGAACTATTATAGTCATTGTAAGGCAAATGAACATATTTTAGATAAATGTTAGAAACTTCACTCGAAGCTTAGGCCGAAGGAGGAGAGGTACAAGGGAGAGAAACGTGTACTAGTCATAACGATTGTTGATCTTCTGAATTTAGGTAAGCCAAATCCTAAGCTTACTTTTATGTTTAAGCAAGCTATGTCTACCGAGGAGGCGAGTCGGGATGAGCTTTTTAATTTTATGTCAATATTCAGGTGAAGCAGAGCTTAGTAGAGGCCATCATTGATCCAGGTAGTCAAAATAATTTAATCTCTGATGCGATGGTGAAGAAGATGGGTTTGGCTACTATGGCTCATCCTAACTTGTATGGTTTGGGTTAGATTTAGAAAGACGCAGAATTGAAGATCACAAATTAGTGTACGTTCAAGTTTGTGATTACTGAAAAGTTTATTGACGAGGTGACGTATGAGGTGGTTCATTTAGATGTGTGTCAAGCCATCTTAGGTAGCCCTTATCTTTAGAACCGAGATACGATTCATTACCGTAGAGCTCGTAAGTATTGTTTTGTGAATGAAGGAAAATAGTTTTATATCAATGCTTGTAAGGAGCATGTCACCACCAATAATTTAGTAACGACGACTCAGGTGAAGAGGTTGGTTAATGCGAGGGGTAAGTTTATAGTGTTGTCGGTGTGGCCAGCTCAAGAGGGTTCATCGGCTAAGGTGTTGTTTACTTTGGCAATGTATCCTAAGTAACAAACTGACATGAGAAAGTTGCAAGAGGAGTATAAAGACTTGTTTCTAGGCATAGAAGAGATGTCGCGCAAGAGGGATATGGAGCATGATATCACATTGGTGAATGGTGAACCACTGCCCAACATTGGGTTGTATCAGACTTCTATAACCGAGTCTGATGAGATTAAGAAATAGGTACAAGAGCTTCTTGAGCAAGGGATTATTAATTCGAGTTGCAAACATTGTGGTTTACCAGTGTTATTGGTGCAAAAAATGGATAGGTCTTGGAGAATTTGTGTAGATATCGAGCGATGAACAAGATTATAGTGAACAATTATTATCCACTTCCAGAGATTGACAAGCTTTTAGATGAGTTGCAGAAGGCTCAGTTTTTTACCAAACTGGATCTTAAGTCGGGTTACCATCAAGTGAGAATCCAAGAAGAAGATACATGGAAATTGGCTTTCAAGACCAAAAAAGGACTTTTCGAGTGGTTGGTGATGTCTTTTAGGTTATGCAACGCTCCAGCGATATTTATGTCATTGATGAATAAAGTACTTCGTGTTTTTATTAATGATTTTGTGATTGCGTATTTAGATAATATATTATATATAGTCAAACATGGGAGGAGTACCTTGTGCATATACGTAAAATGTTGGAAGCATTGCGATCACAACAACTCTTTCTAAATGGGAAGAAGTACGAGTCTGGGAAGAAGGAGCTAGTGTACTTGGGTTTCATTGTTTGTAGAGGTGAACTTAAGGTAGATCCAGAAAAGGTCTCAGTTATCACTAATTGGCCTAGACCCCGTACGGTGATGGAAGTGAAGAATTTTATAGGTTCTTGTCAGTATTTACGGAAGTTTATTTGGCAATTTTTATAGATTGCCATACCGTTGCATTCCTTGACAAAGACCGGTATAAAGTTTGTATGGGAAGATCACCATGAGAAGACTTTTGAGTTACTGAAGTTCAAGATTACAGATGCACCGGTGTTAGCATTGGCGAATTTGTAATGTCCTTTTAAAGTCGAAATAGATACGTCAGACTATGCATTAGGGGTAACTTTATTGTGGGATGGAAAGCTGGTTGCATACTATTATGAGATATTTACAGAAACAGTACACAATTTGGGATTATTTGAGTTTAGTACCATCTACAAACTGGATATTTGCCTTTAGTCCCCAAGCTGTTTAAATATTCACTTCTGGTCCCCAATTTGTCTTTGACCACAGGTCAACCACATTTGAAGTTAATTTTTGACCTGAACTACCACAAATGCCCTCACGTGACTTTCACAAGATTTTAAACAACAAGTTTGCCAGTTTTTTAGGCCACTTCCACATCATCAGTCTACGTCGCCAGGCCACGTCATCTTAAAACAACAAAAATCACAAAAACAATTAGCCTGCAGTCCTCACATATTTTCCTGTAATTAGTCTTTAGTCCCCATTTCTTCAATTTCTGCTTTAATGGTGATTGATAAAATTTTGTAACCCAACACCACATTAAAACATACAATATCATAAAACATAGCCCCACATGAAGAAGAAGGTGAGTTTGTTGTTGTGGGTCTCCTCAGCTCCATTTTCTCCTCTCTCTCCATTATTATGGTTGTTGTTGAAGAAGACCTACTAGTTCCTCCACCACTATCACAGGGAAGAAAGCAGTTAAAATTAGCTCCAAAATCCCTCAAAGCTTCATAAATCGTTAAAGGGAGATGAATCCATTTTTAATTCCTACTTGATAAATACTCTTGATTCCCATTAAAACTCAAAATATTATCTGAAGACAAGCTGTTACCTATAGGCAAATATCGTGTGCAACTAGCGGTGAGGGTAGATTAGGCACTTCATGTTAAAATTTGACTTCAACGGAGATTGACTTATGATCAGAGGCCATTTGGGGACCAAAAATGTATTTTTCAAGAACTTGGGGACTAAAGGCAAAAATCCAGTTTGTAGGTGGGACTAAACTCAAATTTTCCCACACAATTATCCTACCTACGATAAGGAGTTCTATGCATTATATTAATCAATTAATCATTATTGGAGTTACTTATTGAGGAAGGAGGTTGTGGTATATTCCGCTCATAAAGCATTACAGTTCTTATTTGCACGGTCCAAGCTGCAGCAAGCTCGCCATATGAAGTGGATGGTGTACCTACATGTAGTAGCATATTTCCCAGATTTGACAAGGAGAAGCTAGCAGAACTTAGTCGAAGATATTCTGTTATTCGAGAAGATGTCACATCTGTGGCTATAAAGCTCGACCAACTACAGTAGCCGCTACGCTTGGTCAAATAGAGCCATTACAAGATGATCCACAAAGTTCGCCCACTGCCCACCGAAATAGGAAACCATTTATTTTTGTAACTGCCTATATCCATTATAAATATAGGCATATCATATGTTAATCCGATCCATTACTCTATTATTCTTCTACAATTTTACATCTTTACTATTCATCTATTATAATAACTAGCACCTATTGGATTTCTAAACCTAAATCCTCCTCGAGGTCGTAGATTTTCTCAGGTTTTACTGAGTTTCTACGTAAAATCTAGCGTATTCAAGTTTATAGTTATAATTTCCTTACAGAAACATTAGCAAAGTTTACCTTCCAAAAAATACACCATTACAATTGGCGCCGTCTGTGGGAATACCACACTTTTTCTTTACCAACTGTGATTTTAGAAAGTCCCATGATGAATATGAACCTCAGAAGTACCTCCAATACTCAGATGAACCACAATATTAACCCCGTACCCACCTTTCCAGAAGCTATCGATCTGCATAATGCAGTGGTCGAACTTCAAAAGGAGATGGAATCTTATAGGGTCCAGCTGCTCAAAGATCAGCGAATCCACACCCAAGCTCTTCAAGTTGAATGAGACGAGAGGAGGAAAGCCCTAGAAAAGCAGAGCCGAACCCATCATAAGTAAATAGAAAGTTATGAAGACATCAAGATCGATTCAGTGTCCGTCAAGCGTCACCTCCCCAAGCTCAAAGTGATTATCGATCCAGAGCTACATAGAAAGAGAACTTACCAAGGGAAGAATGAATTTGAACTTCTAGATCTCAATAAAGGAACCCAGATAGAGCTTCTCAACATTTTGGTCTTACTTCATCAGTATCGATCACCCAAGGAAGTTGACGCATACGTCACCAGACCCCACCACCTCCTATGAGGTAACCAGTGAGAGAGAGGTTGGGACCCAAAAGACAAGGCGACTTTAAGCTTCAAGTTGTAGCGGTACCAAATACTCTTCATCAAAATATCACCTTAGATGATCTGAATAATATAATTCAAGCTATGCATTCTAACAATCCTAACCGAAGATCTTTTCTCGATAGGATTGAAACAAACCTTATTTCCCCTCATCTCGAAGTCATGCCAATTCCAGAAAAAATTTCACATGCTGAAGTTTTATCAATATGCGGGACTCAATGATCCTCTCACCCATATCCGTCACTTCAAAGCAGCAGTTGGGTTATACTCAAAACTCGATCACATGTTATGTTAGCTATTTAACATTAGCCTTATGGAAGAACCTCTAAGGTAGTTTCATACTATTCCTGAAGGGTCAATCACCAGCTTTAGCCAGTTACAACAGTTTTTTGAGTCAAACCATGCGCATGCCAAGGAGCAAGAAATAATAGTCGATTCATTATTCTTTTTCGAGAAAGGTGTGAAAGAAACCTTAGCTAGCTTTTACAAACATTTTCTACAAGAAACAAGGAAAATTGGGAACTCATATCCCAAAATTGTCGTTACAGCATTTACCTTCTCACTCCACATCAATTCTAAAGTTTTAGAAGAGCTTACCCTACACAAACCCAAGACAATAACAGAAATAATCGATGTTTTCAATAACTACATCGAACTCGAGCGGTCCAAGAAAGATAAAGTGAAAAGCTCCTTAGTTATTTTATCCAGGATGATCTGAGTTTTTTTGACTTTTTAAGAAGTCTATTCGAATAGACTTTACACCCTTATGTATTCGAATAAAGTATTATCCTATTCGAATACATTTGTGTCTGATCAGTTTTATTCGAATAGACTCATGTTTGTTCGAATACATTTCAGCCTGATCAGTTTTATTCGAATACAAATTATGTGTATTCAAATACATCTTTGTTTATTCGAACAAAAACTTATTTTGTTCGAACAAAGGCGCGATTCAGCTTTTTTCTTTAGGTATTTAAGGGTATACTTGTCCTATTGGGACTCGGAACTTCTGACGCAAGTCCTATTGGACTAGAAACTTGTAACCTAGTCCTATTAGAACTAAGAACTTGTAACCCTTATAAAAAGGGGGAAGGCTAGGCATTATTTTCTAAGTATGTTTTTTTATGTTAGATCTAAAGAGTGTTCTGAGAAAAGCCTAGGGTTTTGGAGTGATTCATTGTAATCTACTTCATTTCTTTTAATCAATTAAGCTTTATTTTGCCCAATTTTGGGTATTCTTCGTGTTTCTCTACTAACTAATAGTTTCTCAATCGTATTGTGGATTAAGTGGCATCAGTTTTCTAGTTACGATCTTCAGGGGTTGATTGTAGTTTATGGTCTCTACACGTGACCGTCTCAAGCAAACATAGGAGAAGTTAGTGAGTCCGTTGAAGATCTATCGCAAACCTAATTCGAAGAAAAATGACGATATGAAGATGGGCGATCCCAATAATAGACTCACAATTTTGGAAATGACAGTTTCTGTCCTAACTTCTACTGTAGGGGAGTTGGTAGAACAGTTGTATCTCACAAACCTCACGAAGGGTTCCACTTCGGGGAAACGGCAAGGCCGCTCAAAGAAGAAAGGGGTTATGGAGGGGGATGGTGACAAGAGTACTACGGAGATTTATAGTGATTCTAGTGATGCTGAATTCGACGAGGAGCGATCGGTTATTGGTAAGTTCAAGAATCCTATGTGTAATCTTTGTATTGGTTTTAAGATTGAAATTCCAGTATTTGACGGTTCGATTGATGCCGAGATATTGGATAATTGGCTAGATAGGTTAGAAATTTATTTTTCAGTTTACGAATACTCTAATGCTCAACAAATTTGCTTTACTACTTTAAAATTTGCAATTCATGTACTCACATGGTGGAAATCTTATCGAAAACGCCACGATATAGGAGATTTGGGTTAAAAAGAATTTAAGGTTTTAGTGTAAAAGCAATTTTATCCGATTGGGTATGTGCAAGAGAGATGGTATAAATGGCATAATTTGTGCCAAAAGTTTGAACAATCCGTACAGGAGTATACTACGGCGTTTCATAACCAAGCTTTGGTTTTGGACATTGATGTGGTCGAGTATGAGGTGCTTATGAAGTACACGGGGGGGGGGGGGGGGGGGGTTGCCGGAGTCCATTAGGAGAGAGTTGAAGCTCTTTACTGTGGCTAATATCGAGGACGCTACCATGAAGGCAATTGCTATTGAAAGCAAGTACTTGAAAAGTGACAAAGAAGACGACAGGATCAAGTCGGGGTACAAGTCTAGTTGGAAAAATGAGCATAAGGGGGAGGCCAAAGGAGAGGGGACTTCGTCCAAGGAATTTCATTGCAATTATTGTAAGGCGAGTGGGCATCTTTCTGATTATTATTGGAAACTTTACCCGAAGCTTTGGCCGAAGGAGGAGAAGCGCAATAAAGATAAATATGTACTGGCCGCAGAGGTTGTTAACATTCCAGATTTAGATAAACCGAATCCTAAGCTTACACTTATGTTTCAGCGGACTTTGGCTGCCGAGGAAGAGAATTGGGAAGAGCTGTTTCATATCAGTATTCAGGTAAAGTAGAGTTTAGTCAAGGCCATTATGGATCCGGGTAGTCAGAAAAATTTGATTTATGAGACGTTGGTGACGAAGATGGGTTTGACGACTACAGCTCATCCTAGGCCGTATGGTTTGGGGTGGTTTCAGAAAGATGCGGATGTGATGGTCACGAGGCAGTGTACATTTAAGTTCGTGATTTTTGAGAAGTTCATTTACGAGGTGATGTGTGAGGTAGTTCCTTTGGATGTGTGTCAGGCCATCTTGGGTAGCCCTTATCTTTGGGACTGAGATGCAATTTATTACCGTAGAGCTCGCAAGTATCGTTTTGTGAAGGAGGGAAAGGAGTTCCATATCAAAGCTTGTATGGAGCATGTTACTACGTCAAATTTGGTAACGGGGACTCAGGTGAAGCGGTTGGTTAATGCGAGCGGCAAGTTTGTGTTATTGGTGCGACCGGTTCAGGAGGGTACGTCGGCTCGAGTGTTGTCTCCAATGACAGCGTATTTTGGGCAACAAAGCGATTTGGTGAAGTTTCAAGAGGAGGTTGTGGTACATACTGATCACAAACCATTCCAGTTTTTAGCTACACAGTCCAAGATACAGCAATCTCATCAAATGATGGGGATGTCGTATTTCTAACAATTGCCCTTGATTATACAGTATAAGAAGGGAGTGGACAACAAATTGACTGATTGGCTATCTCTTCCTAGCGTCATCAGAAAAATTTGTGAAACTTCTACCCAGCTTTAGCAATTCCAAACGTCTATATCACATTTTCTTCGATGACTGTGACACTAGCCATGTCAAATACCTTCATGACGACCCACTAGTCATAATACCCAAAGTATGACAAAACTACTTACACACACTTCTTGTATATACGGGAAGTACAGACGTATTATTCTAAAGAGCAATTGATATTCTAGGCCTCAAGGATTCGGTCAAAGCTTTGGCAACAACTATAACAGGATTTAGCGGTTCCAAAGAATCAGCCTTGGGAGAAATCACACTGCCTGTTTAAGCGAAACCAGAGATTACCTTCGTTAAATTCATTATCATCGATGCTAAGTTAAAATATTTGGGGATCTTAGGAAGAAGTTGGCTCCATTCTATTAAGGCAGTATCATCGACATATTATCTCGCCTTACAATTTCTAACAGATCACGATGTTTATAAATCAAAGGGAGTCAAGCTGTAGCACGAATGTGTGAAAATACCATCACAAACTCTCACACAACAAAATTTCTAAAGGCATAGCAGTTACAGAAGGACCCACCTCCAATGTTTGAGCAACATGACACTGAAGCGGTTAAATCAATAATGCCCGATGGACCTGGGAGATATACCTTTATTGGCTCAAAACCTTCATCCGAAAATAAAGAAACTATGATGTAACTCTTGAAGAAAAATATCAACATATTTGCATGGTCTTTGTAAGAGATATCAGGCATTGATCCCTCAATTGCATGCCACAAGCTCAACCTCCTTCCAGAAAATAAAGCCGTCGTGCAAAAGCGTTGTAATTTAGCCCCCTGTCTTCGAGAAGCAGTCAACGAAGTGATAGATAAACTCTTTCACATTGGATTCATTCGAGAAGCCAAATATCCAAAATGGATCTCAAATATTATGGTTGTCCCAAAGAAGAATGGGAAAATTAGTGTCTGTGTAGATGTCACTGAGCCAAACAAATTCATACCAAAAGATAACTTTCCCCTCCCTCTGATTCCTCATCTCCTCAACTCCGTAGCAGGGCACCAACTTCTTTCGATGATGGATGCAGCTTTCGGATACAATCAGGTTTCTCTTGTTGAAGAAGACCAAGAGAAGATACTATTTTACAGTTATGCCCTTTGGATTAAAAAATATAGGAGCCACTTATCTGTGACTTGTCACTCAAATGTTTAAAGATCACTTAGGCAAAATCATGTAGGTATACATCGATGATATGATATGAAAAAGCTTAAAACAAGAAGATCATTACAGTAATCTCCAAACCATCTTCGACCTCCTTCGTACTTATCGAATCAAACAAAGCCCAGAAAATACCAATTTGGTGTTGCATCGGGGAAGTTTCTGGGACATCTGGTTAGTAAAAAGGGCATAGAAATATATTCGTCATAAATTAAAGCACTCATGGTAATGCCATCACCACGAACCAAAAAAGATGTACAAAAGCTTGATGGAAAGATTGCAGCTCTTTACAGATTGATCTCCAAATTCTCTGATCGATACAAACTTATTTACCTCCTTCTTCATGGGAACCCAGCCCTAGTATCTAATAAACAGCCGAAAGAAATCATCTGGACCCCAGACTATGAATTGGCTTTCCAAGATCTCAAAAGATACTTGGGGCTTCCTCCTATAATGAGTACTCCTGTTGATGGTAAAGTACTAACGATGTACTTATCGACAACAAATGACTCTATCAGTTATGTTCTTATTCGAGAAGACGATGGGGTAGAAAAACCAATCTACTTCATCAGCAAAACTCTCATACCAGCTTGAAAGAGATATACAACAACTGAAAAATAGCTACTTGCCTTAGTATACACTTCTGAAAAACTTTAACCCTATTTTCAAGCCCACCCCATCAAGGTCATCACCAGGTTCCCCTTCAAACTCGTGCTCTCTTAAAAAGAAAAATCCAAGAAGGTTCAGCAATAGTCTATGTTCATAGGCGAATATGATATCTCCTTCGAGCCATAAATATCAGTCAAAGGACAAGTAGTAGCCAATTTTTTGGCAGATTTTTCAGTCGAAGACGAATGGAAGGAACTCAAAAAAGTGCTGACCGATGATCCCATCGCAGAATCAGATGCATGGTCGCGAAGCACAAGAGAGAGTCTCTTTACAGATGGATCTGTTGGACCAGAAGGATCAGGGATCGGTATCGTCTTCGTTATACCATCCAATCATAGAATTGAAAAAGCTATCAAACTCAAGTTATATGCCACCAATAATGAAATAGTGTATAAAGCTATCCTGCATGGACTGGATCTCGCAATAACACTTGGTGGAGTAGACGAAATAACTATCTACGTAAATTTTCTACTAGTAGCCAACCATTACAACTAGACATTCAAAACATTAGGCAAAATGGTTGATTACGTAGCTCTGGTCGAAGAAAAAATAAAGAAATTTAAAACAACAATCTCTTATCTACCCAGAGCTGAAAACCACCATGCCGATGCACTAACATACATCGCTGCGATGCTCAAAGACAGTAAAAAAAAACTTTAGACATCGAAGTAATCAAACAATCTAGTCTCGATACAAATCCAAGTTACCGAAGACGAAGACCCTGAAGATTGGAGAAGACCGTCCTTTCCATGCCTCAGTTCTAACACCCTCCTAGACAATAAAGTAGAAGCTCGATCACTCTTAGCCAAATGTTCGCGGTTCAAAGTCCAAGACGGGGTCCTATATCGAATCACCGGGGGAAGACCGCTTATCGAATGCATTTCGCAGAAACAAGCACAAGTCAAAATCAAAGAACTTCACCAAGGAATCTGCATAACTCACATCTCAGGAAGATCACTGGCACAAAGGGCATTTACATAAGGGTTATACTAGCCAAAAATGAGACAAGACTGCGAAAAATTTGTCTAAAAATGCTACAAGTGCCAAATCCATGCTCAAGATATCAAAAGCCCAGCCTTCGACTTACACGTTAGTAATATCCTCATGCCATTCAAAAGATGGGTAATTAACATCATTGGTCCCTTCCACCCAGTGTCAGGTAACAAAAAGTTTATTCTTGTGGCAACTGACTACTTCACCAAGTGGGTTGAAGCTATACCACTATGTCACACCGACAAGAATGAAATAATCAAGTTTCTTAGAGAACATATCATCACCAGATTTAACTATCCTCAAATGATACAATTTGAAAATGACAAACAATTTATTAGCAACAAAGTCCTTAATTTCCTCCATAAATACAAGATTCAATTGTCTACTTTGACGCCATACTATCCTCAGGAAATGGCCAAGTTGAAGCTATCAACAAAAACATTATCAGGATTACACAAGCATCTTATGGAAAGGAAGGACAAATGGGTTGATAAACTACTTAGTATATTATGGGAATATAGAACAACTCCTTGAACGTCCACTGACTGTACATCATTCCTTATGGCCTTTGGTACCGAAGCCATGATCCCCTCAGACCTTGATCTTCCGAGTACCAGAAGAAAAGTCATAGATGAAGAAAATGAACTTGGACTTCCCTACAATCTCAATTGGATCAAAGAAACTTGAGACCACACAATTGCAAACTTGGGGCGATACCATAACACTATCAGAAAAGCATACAACAAGAAGGTCAGGAAACGTACATTCGACATTGGTGACCTTGTCCTTCGACGAATCCAAGACAGTACTCGACCCAAAAAAATCTGGAAAATTATCTAAAAACTGGAAAGGGCCTTACATTATTAGCGATAAGAATAACAGTGGAACATATTGGTTAATTATTAAAAACAAAGTACAACTCGAGTATCCATGGAATACAACCCATCTGATGATGTTCTACAGATAACAAGCTGTACTCTCTTTCAATTACTTCAAATAAAGACATCTTTACTATCATTACATCGTCAATTTACATTTCTTTGTATCGATAACTACTTGTCAAATATTTATTAAAACTAAGTTCATTTCTTCGACAAACCAGCATCCAATTACAGGACACACTGTTTGCCAATCATTGACTTCGATAATTGCATAACCTGCAGGTCTTTTCCATCAAGCTAGATATCTCATTGAGGAAAAACATCTGGTCACATTTCTCCAAAAATAAAGCCACATTTCTCTACACATCTGTCTATCTCTACAGATCAAATTGCAAGAAACAAAAGAACTAACACACATCTATAAGATAGTATGTCATACTATCAATCATATCGAATCAAACACTTAACATATTTTCTAATAAAATATGCATTACTATCGATTACTTAGTTGTCCAACATCTATACTTTAAAACATGTCACTCGATAAAGTTACTTCAAGCATAAACAAAAAGTAAATTATCAGATATCCAACAAATAATTATTACGGTCCCATCGACCACTAAAGTAACTTAAACTATTTCAGTATTTGGGGAGAGAGTTTCGCGTGTATCCTTCACTGGCAGACTTGGAGTAAGGTCATCCAGCACTTCCTATGAAATAATACCTTTGGGAATAACAGAAGTTGGTACCTCAGGCGTTTCCTCCTCAGTATCTGAATCAGAGAAGATGACCCCAGCAGCAGTAGCCACTCCCTTATAGAAATCTTTCCTCTCATCCATCTCACAGAATTTCTCTCCAAAATAGGCCTTCATATGCCTGAGATCATCCATATTGACTAGCTCAACTTATGTTCTTGGCTCATCGAGCACCTTCGCGTAGTCCTCTGCCATTGACCTTTGCTCAGCCAAAGACTATTCATGAACATCATTATCAAAGTTGGCCTTTTACAAAGCCAGAGCCTCTTCCCTCTCTTTCGCCAAATTGGCCTTGAGATGGGCGATCTCTTTCTTCTTTTCTCCAAGATACATCTTTTTAGTATCTGCAATGGCCGCCTCCTTCGACTTGCCCCCCTCCCCCCCGCTTCATCTTCTCGAGCTTTTCCTCCAGCTCATTCTCAGCTGTGAGATCCTTCTCAATGTTCTTCGAGACCAAGAGATAATTGACAAGACTCTTCCTACCAAGCATCTGAGGCTTAACACCTAGAAGTAGCTTCTTAATATGCATAAGAATACAACAGTGAGACCTTGATGAAGGCAACAAAGTCATTAAACGAGACAGAGCACTTAAGTTTCTAACCTAGTTCATCGTGTGGTGACCTTCGATGAAGAAGTTCGACAAGCTCTCAGACCCAACAATGCAGTTGGTAAAGTCCTCCTCCAAAGGACCCTTCCAAGCAACAAAGGCCTCGATGGTCTGCTGAGTCTCCTCATGCGACCCACCAAACCCCCACCAACCTTCACCTTGGTCGACTCTTGGAAGTCATTTTTTGCCTTGGCTGACTTGGGTGGCAGACCTTGCTTACCAGCAGCATCAGCTTGTTCTCCCTCCTTGACAGGAGATCGTCGAGATGACCTCTTCGCCTGGAGAGTAAAGGCAATAGGAGAGTTGGCAGCACTTTTTCTCCTAATCTTGGCAAAGGACCCACTCAGCAGGGCTTCCTTTTCTGATGTAGTGTTAGTTGTGTACCTACTCAGCGCAGGGTTCTCAAGGGGAATACTAGCGTCAGTCGCCCTCTTATTTTTTCAAGATATTTTTCCATTGATGAGGGGGATGTCTAAATCTTTTATTTGAGATCTTTTTATTCTAGCCTTTTGGAACAGACCTTCCACCTTCTCTTGATCAGCAACCAGAGAGTCAATCCGACCGAAGTAATTCATTCTGATGTTGTATAACTTTTCCTGGACCTTGGACTTTCTATCGACCTCCTTCAGAGCTGCACAATGACAAAACAACAGACAATTAACACAACATTCAAAGCAGCAAACAAGTTAAGACTTTGGCAAACTTATACCTAGAAACACACCTATATAGATAAAAGAAATTTCTTTTCAGAGGCTCCCTTAGATCTTTTTGGTCGAATTCATAATTCTCAGACACAATGAGGCAATCGGAAAAGTATTGCCCCCCTGTAGACACCATCTCATAGAACAGAGGCCTCTTCAAAAACCTCACCAAGTACCGATAACCTACCTTCTGTAGATTTTGTTTAAGTGCATAATATACACAGAGATCATTCACAGTTATCAACTCTTCATCCTCTCCCTCAACCAACCGTTTATCACTCCCACCACCCTGAAGAGGTCAAAGACGTTCGGATTAAACTGACCAGGGGCAAAATCAAAGAAATTTATAAACTTTTTCTGGTCAGCTCGCAGAGGCAACTTTAACCCCTTCCTTATCTGTTCTCGATGGATGAGAATATTATCCAAGGGGACCTCCTGATCCGTCATTTCATAATGGTACACCTCCAACCTAATGTCGTCAAGGATACCATACTTTGCCTTAAAATTTAATATTTCACTAGTCTCTAGAGCCTCCCCATAGTACTTCATATCCTTCTCTTCCACATCTTCTTCCTCGCAATCACTCCCTTCACAATCACATGCCTACAGCTCGTGATTACTTGGTATTTTCTCCTCTCTTATGTCTCTATTATGCTTAAATTATCAATGGGTATGTAGAAAAAATTGATTGTTATAGCTGCTACTTTTCATTTTCATCTTGTTGTCAAGGATACTTCTTGTAGATATCCTTGTTAACATGATATAAAATAAATGAAGTGGTTTTCTTAATACAAGAACGCCTTCAGAGCACTTGCTCGTAGAAACAAAAAAATATTGATCCAGTTACTTTAGATTTAAAACAATGACATACTGCCATGAAGATGAGCCCAACATGGTTTACAGTGATTTTGATTATTGGACAGGTCGTATTCAAATTTTATGGTTTTTTTTGTTGATTCTGATTGCTTATTATAATTACTTATTCTGATTGCAGAATCTTGCACCTGAATGTTGAAGCTAAAACGTAAAAAATCTTCTTTATTTTGTTTTTGAATCTGAAGTCTGAACTGTGTAAAAATTGTCAAATTGTCAAAATTACTCGGTTCTTTACTTTTTGCCAAACATGTTACTTCATAATCGCATTTTAAATTCAAATAAATGGATATCAACTAATTTTTATTTCTTCTCCCTCTTGGATAGTGTCTTTATAACTGAGAACTTGAATAAGAACAAAGCCATTATTATCCAAAAAATAACCTAGTATTTTTTATACCAATTCATCTTTCAACATTAAATTCATCGACAAGCTCTGAAAATAGGTCAAACACTCTAATAATTAAATCAAGATGTTATATATTATTTTTTAATGTTATAGATTAAATTTTTTAGTTTATAATATGAATAGAGAATAGTAAAGTTGAATTCACCCATGAAATATCATAATTGATGAAACTCAAGATTCAAACTGTAATAGCCTAATTCTGGGATTTGGACTTAGTGTTTACCCTAGATGTAATCGGAACGTTTAATAATAACTAACACAACAATTTAGTGTAGAAAACCTTTGAATAGGTTAAAAACCACGACCTCTTTTTAGGATTTTAAAAAGAGAAAGATCTTATTGAGAATGCTAGTTATTACAATGAGTACTCTAAATCTATGGAGTTCTGGAGTAAGAATTCCTCTGTCTAGAATTGCCTGTCTTTAATTTGTAATTCTCTAGTCCTATTTATAGGTATTATCATATGACCGTTTGACGACCATTAATATTTTAATGGTGAACGTTACAAAGTAAATGTATGGTATTCTTTGACCTGATGATGTAACGTCTTGACCCTTGATGCTGTACAACGGCTCTATTGTAGATTGTATACTTGTGTAAATTGAACTGCTGCTGTAGAGGTCGAAAGAGATGACTCGAACTGAGGAATATTAAATATGTCTTTAGTAGTATTTCCTGTATGTTGACAAGTTCGAGATAAGAAACAGGCCATTACAAGATGGTTCTCAACCAATAGCACGAGGAGCCTCATGTACGAGTAGTGTTGGTTGAGAAATTCATCCTGTATTTACTTCTTGACGTTGCTGTCTTTGAATTTTTTTGTGTCACGCACTCTGTTGGTGAGATCAAAAGTTCATATGTTGCTCAAAGATGAAGCATAAGTTCGAGATGCGGAATACACCACTGCAACCGCTCCCTCTCAGCCAACAGTACGAGAAACATTGTAGGCGAGTGGTGTTGGTTGAGAAGTAGAATTAATTATTGTAGTTAATATTTTAAACTTATTTCTAATATAAATTTATAAGTATCTTATTAATTCTGTTTGGGTTTCCTAGAACCAATGGTTATAGTCAATGTTATTTCATGGGGAATCTTGCTGATGTTGGGAATTTGGAGAGTCACCTTTAATATTGATTATAATATTAAACGGATCTTGACTTGTGCATGATAAACTAAGTCTTCTTCTGTATTACACTGTGGCAAACTAGCTTATTATAATTTGGCAATTTCTGAGTGTTGGAGAACATGGTGACGATAAGGACTCAGGCTCGGGAATTGAGGATTCGTAAGAAGATGGAAGAATTGCGCATCAGGTATTTTGGATACCAACCGTTGCATCTGCCAATACCAATTCTTGTATCTCCCACCTACCATCATATATCATATGAAGAAGTAATGGAATTGGGGGATGATTATTATCAGATGGTACAATTTTACTATCTGCTGACATCTGAGGCAGAGCGCAAAAATGGCCTTCGGTTACTAGCGGAGGAGGTTGTGACAACTAAGGAAGAGGTGGCAGTTATTCGCCCGAGGAAGTCTCGTTGGTACCCTTCTGATGAGTGGGTCTTGTTGAAGAAATGAGGCCTTCCGTCTGTCTCTAGCATGCAAGGAGGTAGGGGTTATGGTAGAAGAGGTGGGAGGATGCAGAGGATCATTTTCTTCCTTGAACCATAGATTTTGTCCATGAATAAGATCTTTTATCTATAATTTCTAGTTCTAACTGTTTCCTGGATCTTACAGCATGGGATCAGGGTTTGGAAGTTGCTTCAGTTTTTCATCATCTTTTCTACTGATTCCTGAAAAGCAATTCAAACTGTAACTTTGTAATGTAATCTGTTGTAATTATTGGGGACATTTTATTATCTGTAAAGTATCCTTGCAAAGAAAATGTTGAATTAATGAAGTAACTTTGTTATGAGGTCATGATTCATTGTCACGAACTTTTCAGTAAAATTTGTTGTTTGAATCTGTGAACTCGAACTGGGGGACAGAGTTTTCCGAACTATGAGAAAGGGTGGGCATGGATCTGTGATAAACCGTATCAAATCGAGTGTTGTAATATAGGTTAGGGTTGTCGTTCTTCAGGGATGCAGAGATCAAAATCATGAATTCTTATATCAAATCTAGTAAATAGAGATTATAAAGATGAAATTTATTGATAAAAATACTTACAGAGATTGATTCCAATATATTTCCCATGATATTCCATAAAATAAAATATAATTATCTTTCTCTCTGGAAGAATAATACTAAAAGCTACGGTGGTTCCTAGAGAGCAAAAGATGAACTCTACAACTCTATCTTTATCCCAAACAAAGTCTTCTCCCAACTCTCAACAACTTTGATTTTGTGGAGATATTTTAGCCAGGTCTTGACTACCAAGTCCAGCAACTCTTGGCACCTTATCTTCACTAGGTCATCTCTAGCAGCAACCTTTAGCTAGTAAAAGTTAGGCTTTCAAGCCGGTCTTGGTTGCAATTGTCTTATTACCTGGAATAGTCAAATATACTTCAATTAGGCCCAGTAAATCACAAAATAAGGTCTTTGATAATGTAAATTGAAGGGCACAAATAGGCATTTTTCATGCCTATTAAATACCCCTGAACTAACATATTGCTAGTCCCTTAGCAAAAGAAAAGAAAACTAAACTCTTTCGTGCTTTCTTACGATTCAATTTAGCGTATGCAACAAGCCTTTCAACCTATAGGTTACCCCTATAGGACGAGTTGTGTCTCGTGAGGGTTTTCAGTGAATATACCCACAAAATTCTATCATAGACGTTCTGGTATTATAAATAACTAATAATTATTGCTCTTGGTATCTCTAAAAATGGATTAAATTCATCTCAAAGATATAACACTTAAATAAGGGTTAACTATTAGATACGTTTAGAATTTATCTTGTCAATTTTACTACTATTAGATTATATCAAGTTTTAGAATTTCATCCTTTTGTGTAGTAAATTTAGTTTTTAGAATTAAGGCGTTTGATAATCCTTCCAAATAACTTTAGCCTTATCTTGAGTATGGTGGAAGAAATCTAGAAGTTTGTTCGACAAGTGCTCTAGCTTGTTCGCTATCTTTTATTGATATTTCAGAGAAAATATATATCCACACAAGTTTTTCAAGGTAAGACGTTGCATTTGAGTTTTCATTTGCTCTTTTTATACTTGCAACTTTCCTTCCTTCACATAGTCCTTAACTATACTCGTTGAGACTCTCTTTTTTTTTACTTTTTTTTTGTCCCGTACTTTCACATTAATTTATGACTTGCTTGAGATTGGTAAAAATTCTTCCTCTTTCAGTTTTAAATCTTGTAAGGAGCCTTGAATTGTGAATGTATTTTTATTTTTTTATTTTTTTATTTATTTATTTTGTACGAGTATTCAGCTTTGTGAAGGAGCCAATAAATTGCGAAAATACATATAAACTCTTAGTACGAATTTATGAGAAACGAATATTCCCAGGTAATTATCTCTATCGTTACAGATTCTTCTTAACCCAAACTGTTGATTAATCAAAATGTGATAGTTAGTTTTAACAAAACCTTGATAACATAACTGCGTAAAGTGCAATTATAAATGTCATTTTCTTCTGAAATACATCGAATAGGATGGTAGTACCAAAAACTTAAAAATTCTTAATGCACTAATAATTTATGGTTTAAAATAAACCATAACCTTATAATTTTATCCATAGTGCAACTCTAAGATTCTAAGAATGTCTAAATATCAGAGTATACAAAAGATGTGTCTACAATACCAGAATGTCTTAGAATAACAATTTTTATTGGAAAAAGTTATAAAAATCTCAAATGCCCTCAACCTCAAACTGAATCAGCATGTATCCCCACTGTAATTGCCAAATTCTGTAAGATCAAAATGGCTTGGAATTTGCTATCACACCAATGATTCTGTAAAAATATTTTAATGGAGAATTAGAAATAAAATAGGTGATTTTAGCGTGGAAAACATCTTAATAGGTAAAAAACCCCGACCTTGTATGGAGGATTTTTGTGAAAGTATCTTTATTGCTTGAGGCGGGTATCTTTATTACAAGTGATCTCTAAATATATAAATACTTTTAATCTTGTAACTAAGAAGTCGTATAATCTTTCTGGTCCTTGTCTCTTATGTAACTTTTCCTTTATATAGGCCTTTTCTGCAGCTCTTCATCGTGCTGGAGCACATTTTTTGAATAATGCGGTTAGTGGTGGTTGATTGAATAACTGACGAGTTCGTGGGAGACATGTGTCTTTGACTGGATAAGGTTTTTTGGCTTAAGTTCGACCCTCGTTCTTGACCAGTTCATGTGGTAGGTTAGAATGTTGACTGAGGAAATGCGTTAAAAATGCGTAAGTCTGAGATGGAGGTAATTCAAACTAGGTGAGCTCAACTTTGGATAAGATCAAGAGATAGGCCCCTACAATCTCCCTCTCGCAACCGAAGTCACGGGTGACTTTGGTTGAGAAACGACTAGCTTGTATTATGGTTTGAAAGTTTTGGATAAGTGACCAAGAATAATGACGGTTTTCTAAAATGACGTGTATTTAATGAGGATATTGATGTTGATGTATGTGACCGGTTATGATATGAAAAGTTACGTCCGTAATGAATGATAACACTTAGTAAAATGTACCTGCACATTAAATGTAGGGTTATTTAAATGATACATGTATTGTTTTGAGAGAAGAGTACGCTTGCTGTTGTATGAAATTCCTTAAAAAACTTTGTCAATGGTGAAAACTCGTAGCATGGTCCTTGAAGAAAGGATTGCATCCAAAATGCAGAGGTTAAAGTTGAAATACTTCGGTGACCAATCCTTGTAGATGTTCATACCCGCTCCTGTTCCTCTGACGTATCAAGGTTTGTCGGAAGATGAAGCGATTGAAGCCGAGAATGAATTCTACTGCAAGTGAAGGTTTTATGTATCGTCTTGATAAGCGAGGACCGGTGGGCCTGTCTCTGTACTCTTACGTAAGATAGGGTTAGAGCTTCATATGCAGGGATAGGCGTAGCTGCGGGGCGGTTATGCTGATTTCTTGTATCGTCATGGATTCTAAGGTCGGGCCCTTTTTATCTCTACCAACTCTTTGGTTGTGGCAGTTTCAGAGGAGGGGGTGGTGGTAGTGGAGAAGGGAGGCAACCAGTGGTAGTCTGCTTCTGTATTTCCATCACGTTTTGGCGCTTAGGAGACCTCTAGTTTGAGAATTTGGTTCTAGCACTGAGTTTACTATTTGCATAATTTATGTTTGAAGTTCGCCTAGGCTTCAACCAAACTCATGAGAGGGAAGTTTGTTGTTGGTTCCAATTTTTGCTTTGCATCGGGGTAAAAGATCACTTAAGCAAGAAGAAGTGGAGGAGTTGATGCGGCGGAATGCCTGAATGACCTATGACTTTCAAAAACAGGGAAAAACTTGTTATCTGTAAAGTACCTAGAGTTCGGTTATGGACGGATAATGTTTCTGTAGTATTCCTGAGATCGATGTAAGGAAAAACTTTTTATCTGTAAAATTGTATGTAATATTTTTGATATGAATAAATAATTGTCATTCAATTACTATTGTTATGCAGATAGAAAACGTCTCTTGGAATCGAACTGAACTGTGTAAGGATGTGTGAAATAAATATGAGTTTATGAATATTAGAAACATTATTGTTGTGATGTTCGAACATAGATAAATATTGCTAACAATGACGTTGTGATATAAGTACGATTTTGTTGTGTGCTTAAACACGTGAGGGAGAGAGAAATTGTAAGAAATATGTAATCATGGAAATTCGAGTGGCTGCAGGTCGATAGAATTACAGCTCTTGGAAAAATAAGCCCATTCTGATGAATAATGTAATGTAGGTACTGGAGTAAAGGGATAAGTCAAATAATCTATTTCAAGATTATGAGGTTTATTGTTACGAGATTCAAGATAAAAATCAAGTTTCAAGATAAAAGTGTGTGAAAAATGTATAAATAAGGGCAGGATGATTTGTGAAAAATTGGAGAAGAGATCAAGATGGTACGGACTTGATCATAGAGGATTCGCCATGCCGCGGAAGGACGATTGGCTATAAAGACTACTGAAGTGTGGGAGACGATTTTTTGTGTGTTTGGTTATGTGTTGAGCTTCCAGTGAGGAAGTGTCAGCTCGAAGGATTAGATGTAAGGAGTAGGGAAGTTGAATACGCTCGTTATTTCTATGAGGTATGCTTTCGGGAACTGGTGAGGAATCTGGTAGATCGAGAAGTGATGGTTGGTTTGATTACTGAGGTTGAGATCGAATTCGAAAATCAGAGGGTTGACGACTAATGTGATTGGATGATGTCGCCAGTCATTAAGGTTATTCTAGATGTTGTATAAAGTGTTTATCATAAATAAATATAAGTTTGTTGAATGTAACAGAAAAGATGTAAGTCAATTGGATCATCTATAGTTGTAAATGCCATTTTAAGACTGTTTTGGCAAATAATTTTGAATAATTTTGAAAATTTGCTCAGCTTTGAAATTGACATCAATCACTATATGTATGATAAATAAGGAAAGAGAAACAAAATTGGGGAAATACAAAACCTCCTAGTTTTGTTTTGTAGGTAAAGCTGAAGAAATCTGATATTGTACAGAGTGAGTCATCATGAGTGTAGGAATGTCAGGAAAAGATATGGAAATAGGAGAGAAAAATATGTTAAAAAATTAGGGGAGGTGTAATGATGGAAAGTCAGTTTTGTTAAAAAGGTACAAAACGTCTGACAGGGGTAGTAGAAAAGATGTCTCAGTTCCAAAATTGAGGACAGGTCGTGCGAGGCGCAATAATTGACAGCCGTTAGAGAGAGAAAGGATAAATAACACTTCTTCGTCACCAATCAAACATTTTTCAACTTCTGAAAATTTTGAGAGCACAGAGTGAGAAAGGCAAAAAATCTGCAGGGGATTTGATTAAAAGTTATCTGAAGGTGATCAACGGTTAAAGAGGGCGAAAGATACTGGATCACGTAGGTGGCGATACAGCAACGTCATGAGGAAAGGATTTGGCGCTACCGTTGATTCTCATTCGGACATTGAAGGTTAGTAGAGACGTACACAATATGTAAGTTTGTGGAAATCGCAATTGTATTGTTTAAGAAAATCTAAAAAACAACAACTATCTAATGCAATCTAGGTAATTTTAACATATTCACAGAATATACTAAAGGTATACATTGTGCGTAAATGGTCGATAAGTACAAAATAATGATAGTTACCTTAACCTGTATGTAGGTCGAGCGTGAGAGGCATATGTGTAGGTTTGGAAACTTGCCCGTAGAGATTATTGTTGAGATGGGTAGTTCGTCTGTTAACGAGGTGTCGACCTCTGGTCGGACGACTGAGTCTGATAGTGAGGTGGAAGTAGGATTAAAACAATTTATGGGTTTTCATGGCCAATTGATATCCTATCCTCCCAGTTCTGATGCCTTTCGAGAATTTTGTAAGGCTAAGGCAACCATAGGAGGGAAGTGGGGTAACTGTGTAGAATATGTCGTTAGGCAGTTTAGGGGATGCACGGTAGCGGCTGGGGAAGAGTATTTTTATTTGTTGGCTGACTTGAAAGATGAAAAATGAGATAGGGGTATAGATGAATTGATCTCGTTAGAATACTTCGATGGGGATGTCCAGAGTGACCTCCCAGAGGGTCTTTTGTGTTACCTATCTCAATTAGAGTATGAGTTGAGTATTCCCCTTACCAATTTGAAGAAGGGGATTATGAATGCAATCGAGGTATGTCCTGTTCAATTGAACGGGAACATGTGGGAGGTTATATCTGTGTGCGATCATCTGAACGAAAAATGGGAAAAGTAAGGGAAAGTGAGGAGGATAACCCCTTAGGACATTTTACAGTTTTATGGGGTGAAAAATTATAAGGCCAGTGGTGGGTCATATTTATGTGCGAGCGCAACTCGGCGTCGCTTCTTCGATCTGAATTCAGCAGGTCGAACCTGGAATGACAACGTCATATGGGTGAAGGATAATTGCATTCCGAGAGATGACGAAGAACCTTTGGACCTTCAATTTAGAACTGTAAAACAAAGTAAGTATAGTCATGCAGAGATAAAATTATTGTTATATTTGAACTGATATCTTTAATTGATAATAAAATGTTATGCATGGTAGGTGTGAAGTCCCAAGTAGAGAGGAAAGAGTCATTGTTGGACGATGTTGCAGAGGAGGAGGCTGAGCTCGAATTTGTGCTGGAAGGACTCGGCCTCAGTAGAAAGAAGAGGGTTGATAGTAGGTCGAAAAAGGTTCAAAAAGATCAGTCAACCAGGTCGATGGTAGGTGCTGACGAAGGGAAGAAGCCAACAACTGGCGGGGAAGGTCAAGCAAATTTGGCCAAAATCCCTGAAATAGACAGCTCGGTCAAGCCAGAACCCCTTAAGTCGAGTAAAATAGCTCAAAAATATATGAAAAAATGGATGTTAAAGGATTTGTCGACCTCTGGTACCACTGGAAGTGGTGAGGTCGCAAACGAGAAGGATTGAACCTTCGGGGTAGTCAAGGAAAAAAGTCGTTGAGAGGCAACCTACTACGGTGGATAATCTCAAAGAGGTCGAGGAAAAGGCCAGGTTGGCGGCTCTCCATCATTACACCAAAATATTGAAATTGCCAGTCTATTTTTTTTTTTTGCCACGGATATATTCCATGGTATCCTTGATATAGAGTTTTTCCATACCAAATAGCCTTCCTGTCCGTGGTAAATTTGATTTTTCCTTTCCCGCTTCTTTATATGAGATCAAAACTATAGTCTCCCCATGCAATTTAATTATTTAAAACCATACATCTCAATCTAAAGTAAACCCCAAAATCTGGATCTGAAACATTTCAATTTGAGAGTGGGAGAGTTGTAGCAAGAGATCTAACTTGTATTTTCATGGATTAAATAAGCTTAAAGGTATGGTTAATTTCCATCAATCTACTTCTCTATCATCTCTAATTTTATGTATTTTGTTTGATTTACAATTTGGGCATCTATTAATCCGAGTTTAATTTATTGTTTCTAGGAGACACGGTTTAATTTACAATGTGAGGACTCCTCTGGTGGAGAATAAGCTGAATTATTCAAAGGTTTACAAATCAGCTGAAGCCATACTATGGCCTCAATATGCTTGAGGCCTTTATGATGACCAAACAGGTAATATGCCCTTAATTGAACCTTAATTAAGTGCCATAAAAGTGTAAATCCCTATATATTTTAAGTTAAATTAGTAAATTGGTAGCCTTTAGACAATATAACATATTTGTTTTTATGAGCCTGCTAGGTTAATACCCTTAGATATAAGTAGTAGCTTATCTTTGAAGGGATTTAATAGAGTACAAACTGTAATACCAGAATTTCTGAGATTTGTTTCTCTCCTGCGTGAGAACGGGAGCTTATCCTGCATAAGTACGGGATAAGGGAAGGGCACGGTAGATTAGCTGAACAAGCTAATTTAATTATATGTATTCCTATGGAGCTTTCATTGGTTGCCCATTCAAAGTAACCATAGAGTTTTGTATGGTTTTTTTTCCTATCAAATAAAAAACCCTATTATACCTGTATAGAGGATCCAATACCTAAAATATAGATAGCTTATAGTAACAGCTGATAGCCCGGATTTACTGCACCTGCGTACTCCGGGTGATTTTCCGTCGTAAGCACGGGAAATGGTATACTACGGTAGATTAGCTATTTTATATGCCGGATTTTCTGATATTTGTTTCTCACCTGCGTGGAGTACGGGTTATTTTCCGTCGTAAGTACGGGAAATGGGATACTACGGTAGATTAGCAATTATATACCAATGGATCTTTCATAGGTAACCCATTCAAATAAAAACTAATACTCCTGCTAAAGGAGGTTTCATATGGAGCTTTCATTGGTTGCCCATTCAAAGTAACCATTAGCTCTTTTTAGAAGCTCAAGGATCCTCTGCTTATCTTGCTCTAGTGAAAAAGACCTAGCTCCAGTTTTCTTGGGAGCCCTGCAGTGTGTTTTTGATCGCCATAGGCCTTTTCCTCCTGTCCTCAAAGGATGGGTGCCTTCACCGTACACAAGTTAGGTTTGCGAAGCTGTATTAGGTTTAGAAATAGCTAGGAAAGAATGCGGTCTGAAACACACCCCAAGGCGCTACCCCTTTTTACCTAGCTTGGGTTTAAAAGAAAGAAAAGAGGCTTACTTGCGTACGTCCAAACTAGTCATCTTCCAAAGAATCCCGCTCTTATTTAACTCCTTTTTGTGAAAAAATAGCTCTAAAACTACGTGTTTGGACTGCGCAAGTTTTTCTTTAATCCGTCTCCTACTTCAGTGGCTACTCTTTACTACAAAAAGACTAAAAAAAACTCTGCGTTCAAGAACTCAAAGGCTACCTTATTTCTTTCTATAATAAAGACAAAATAGGATACTTGTTGGATTTGAAAACTATCTTTCTTGCTGTTCCATCGTGCTTTCTAAACTACGGATAGACCAGAGCATAGTTTAGGATGCTTGCGTCAATCTTTCTTGCTGCTCTCTAAAAGGTTTAGAGTTTGTCTTTATTATAGCTTGATCTTGACGGATTCTTTCTTGCTAGTGCCAAAGTGATGCTTTTGAAAGGTATAAGGAAAAGCAGTAGTTTAGCAGCATGACCTACCCGAAAGATGAGTTCGACAGATGAATTCAGTCCTTGCCATTGCACGGTCTACTACACTTGCGTACGGTGATCCAACTCGAAAACAACTCTCTTTTTTTTTAAGCTCTACCTATCTCATTTTTTCTAGCCTCTTTTCTTTATTCTCACCACACCTCTCTCATTTTTTCTAGCCTCCTAAATAAAAAGGCACCTACTAGAAAAACATAGGTGACCGAGGTGCTCTCAGGTGTTTGGCCTTAGAGTCTAGATTGTTCGTGCCAACTCCATCCTCCCGTAGGATATTTGAGGGATAGCCACATTGTAGATTTACGTGTTATCTTGCTGTTGCGGAAAGCAAGGATCCTTGAGCCTCCCATGAAGAATCCTATTAGCTGCTAAAAAGAAGCTGGGATAAAGGGTCACGAAAGAATCACTACTAAGAAGAGTTACATATCAGGACAGACCCATGGTGCTATCTTCGCTTTTGCTTTTGCTCCACCCCCCACCAGCTTCTTTCAGTCACTCTATCCTATAGCAGCTAAGAAGTCAAAAAAAAGACATGCCAGCCTTGATAGTCTTAGGGGCTTTTAAAAACTCCCTTTTTTTACAAAGGTGGTTTAGAAAGCAACCGTTTGAAAGCGCAGTTCTCCACTAAGCTTCACTCAAAATAGCATGCATACTCCTTACTTTCCAGAATTCTCTGGAAAGTATGGTTACAAAAGCCATACTATAAAGTGCTTGGGGCAAAGTACTGCGGATGATGTGGGTGCAGCTAAGGAACAGATGGTTTACAAGAGGAAGTGGACTAAAAAAGCTACATTGAACTTCCTCCAGCAATGGTAGAAGCAAACCTGTTTCTAGGTCTTCAAGTTTTATTAAATAGTTTAAATGTCTTATAAGCTGATAGTAGAGTTCGGTGTTTCTTCCGGGATATTCCTCTGCCACCTCATCAGCAAGAGAGGTATGATCAAGGATTAAGAGTGGTATGTCCATGGGGATTCATGAAAAAGGCATCAAAAATCCTAATTTGATGAATTGACAGATGCTGAGAGGGAGCAAGTTCAACAACCAGATTAAACATGAAACCCAGCGAACAATGAAACCCATGAATCTGTGACAATAACTACAACACCCAAGGATGGATTTCAGGTTGTGGAAGATAACAATTATCTCCAATGTAAAATCCCTGCAAATCCAATTCAGACGGATAACTCAGAGAAGAACACAACAACAACAACAAAGTCATTTGTGGATATGGTGAGAGGAGATCAAGCAACAACGAATGAGGAGTTGTTGGTCTCATGCAAAAGAGGAGAAGCACCCATCATTTCAATTCCAAGCAGTGGTCTTGCAGAAGGAACTGATACTCTCAAAACAATGCTGGAAAGAAGTAACAAAAGCAGTGGCTACATTACAGATCTATGGATTACAAAAGTTCTATCTACATGCAGCTCAATATGGAAGTCTTGAAACAAATTCAGATTTGAAGACAGAAAACCAAGCATTCCAGCTGTCAAACATGACATCCTCAGAGACATCAAATACTGCTACACTTTCAAACAAACCAATGAATAACACAGTAAAAGACTTGAAGGTGGTGAAAGAACTCAAGGTACAGTGCAATCCCAGAAGAACTAACCATCAAAAGTTGAAAGTGGACTCTTCCAGAACCAGGTGAAATCAAAGTGTGCCGTGATGGAGCTGCAATGGGCAACCCAGAACCTGCAGGAGTGGGGATCATATACAGAGAACACAACAATATAGTTACGAGAACATTCAGCAAACCTATAGGGAACCAAACAAACTACATTGCACAGTGTAATGCAATCTTTCATGGAGTGCAGAAAGCTGTGCATAAAGGATGGAAGAGATTATGGGTTGTATCAGATTCCAAAGCTACTATTTAAGCATTCAGAAGCAACAAACTTACTGTCCCTTATTAGCACCATTAGATTCTCCCAAATCTTGAGAGAAACTAATTTCTCAGTAGATCAGATAGCAAAGAGAGGAGTTAACCTTAGAGAGGAATGGATCAATGGCAGACCCACTTTCTTGTAGAAAATAGAAGATAGTGTAACTGAATATTTCAGATCTAGCTACAATTAAATGATGTTTTGAGGGAAAAAAACTGATAGTATGGATGTTAGGGGTATTGGGAACAATAAGACTTTGGGTAATGTAGCCGATCATTTATCACAAGACCCTGACGAAGGAGCTCTTCACCCCTAGTACAAAAATGGAATATGATGCAGAGATCTGTCTTAATATCTTATTGTAGCAGAAGAATCCTTACAATTATCTCAAAATCGTAGCATGTAGCATTGGATAGACTCAGGTGAGTCTTTACACTCTTGGAATACTATTGAAATGATTCTTATGGTAGTTTTGATTATTAAACACACTTATCTTTATTTTGATTCTTATGGTAGTTTTATTGTTCTAAGGCCTTTTCTTTAGTACCTCGTTTTACGAAGAGTCCCATTCTGCAAGAGCACCGATAGAACACTCCTCATCTTCTCAAGTGAAACGGGTTTGAGTACAACTCCATCCATACCAACCCTCAAGCAGTTATCTTTCGTAGCCCTATCTGTGTTTGTTGTGAGTGCTGTAATCAGTGGCCTTTGATGACGTGCATAGCCATCCATGAAAATCTATCCTGTTATACAGATACTACTTCATAGCCATCCATCCCTGAGATACCTACATCCGTGAATACCACCTTGTGTTCATGAGAAAAGATCCGCAAACACTCTTCACTCGAATCAACTGCTGTTACATCACATCCCAGATGAATAAGAAGGCCCTTGGTCGCCATCCTGCTAACCCTATTGCCATCCATAACAAGAACTTGAAGTCCTGGAAAATGCGAATAGCCCCGATTCACTTGCATTTTGGGTATAAAAAGCTGCTCAGTCTCACTTTGGACGCTCTGCAATTCCTAGTTTTACAAGGAATGTAGCAGTACACCCTTTGTCAAGGCCTTCACTTTCAATGATGCCCTCCATGAGAGTTCATCTGGGTTTCGTACATTGGGATCTGACAATATCTTGGCATCTGATATGGGGGCATGCAATGTGAACGTTTCAATAGCCTCCTCACTGATGGCAACAGGCGTTAGCCAATCTAGGTTACCTGCACGGTCAGGGATGCGGTACCCTTTCTTCACGGTCTCGTTCAATTGCCCCAGCTGTTTCTGGGGATGGTGGTGGTTTCATTAGTATTGGACAAGAGGAAAATGATTCTCAACTTAATGGTAGAACTGAATCAGATATTGCCACATCGTTGGCTGCTGCCTCAGCTGCAGAGTTACCTTGCACGGTGAAGCTAAGAATATGGCCACATGATACAAAAGACCCGTGTTCCCTTCTTGATGCAGAGAGATGCCGATTAACTATACCCCATGCGGTCCTTTGCAGGTAAAGCTTTCGATTGTTAGTTCTTATATATTTTTCTGATCAAATATTAAGTTTAATAGATATATTGGTCAGCCAATATGTTGATATTTGAAATTTTCTAGTTGGTTCCACACACGCCACATCGTTGTATTGGAAAATACCAATATATATTCTGATTTATGTTATCTTTCCGTATAAGTGAAAATACCAATATATATTCTGAGATACAATTTTGCGGTTCTTCTTTGTTGATAGAGGTTTGGTTCAGTTCTTGCATCACGGGCAATCAGAGCAGCTCACTGTTTGACTTCAATTCAGGTCAGTTTATTTCTAATCTCCATATATTTTATTGCCACATATTTCACCGGTTCCTAAGTAAGCACTTGCCCAGCCAGTTCCTAGCTTGCATTTACAGAGTTTGCATTTCTAATCTCCATATAAAAATGGACTGTTCACTGGTTGATAGTGGGAAGCTGATTTTTAGTTGTAGAAGTTTATTGCAGAACAGAACGTTGGCAAGAGTTTCTAGCAGAGCTAGATCTCGGCCTAAAATCTTGGGAAATGTCTTTTCGCTAGACTGTAAATGCAAACATTTTTTGGTTAAAAGGTGAAAATTTCGTGAACTGTAGTTATTGATATCGTCATGTATTTGTTGATATTTTTTCTTAATATTTATTGTAAGACTTAGTGGAAGTAATAGCAATCAGGTGATTTTTCTTTTTCTTTTCTATTTCATAAAAGTGGGCAAAATGTGCTTTAAGATGTATGTCAGTCACTAATACCTTCCAAAAAAATTTGGGACCTTACAATGTATGTTCAACGCTGAGCACAATAAATAAAGGAGAAAATGAGTGGTGCAGAGCCTTAAGGTTGCTATCTTCCTCGTGTTCTCCAAAACACCCAAAGAGAACCCCAAGCTATATGATTTGATTTATATGTATTGTCACGGAGCCCTGTGTTACGAATTATTTTTACCTTTACAAGCCAAATTCTATATTTATGCCCAAGTTCTATTTTACGCTAATTCTGAGATATTAATTAGGTAGATGTTAAAGTTACTGCTTGAGATAAATCTTGAGATTCGGTGATATTCTCGTTGAACTTATGTTCTCGTTGTATTTGTAGTTCTCTCCTACATCTGAACACATATTGTTGGCATACGGCCGCCGACATAGCTCACTTCTTAGAAGCATTGTTATTGATGGGGAGACAACAGTACCTATCTATGGCAAAAATGATCAAACCTCTCCTGTTGCAAATGAAGTAAGCAAATGAAGTAAGCTGTAATTTATCCCATACCAATGCATCTTTTCTTTTTTTCTTTTAAAATATATATATATATATATATATATATATATATATATATATATATATATATATCCCTGGCTAGTGATTTCAATGTGCAGCTGTTTTTGTGTTGGAAAATTATTTACTTACGCATAAGTTTATTTATTTATTCTTGTAATTTTAAAACTTCTAAGTCATCTTATTTGGTAGGTTGCTAGGTTATTCAATGAAGCTGCTCAAATTTCACCAGATGATACTGCTGATGTTCACATAGTACTTGGTGTTCTTTACAACTTATCCAGAGAGTATGATAAAGCTATAGGGTTTTTTCAGACTACGTTGAAACTCAAGCCAAGGGATTACTCTCTCTGGAATAAACTTGGTACAACACAAGCTAATAGCGTTCAAAGTGCAGAGGCAATTTCGGCTTACCAACAGGTAGTAATTTGGAACAATTTCGGCTTACCACGAGATTACTCTCTATTCTTTCTTCTTTTTCTATTATACATATGTTCTTTTAGCATATGGAACAATTGTATTTGGATTTTTTAATGTTTAATGGTATGAGGGATTTATTTTGGATATCTATTTTGTGTCCATGTATCATTAGTATGTATAAAATGTATTGTTGGAGGATTCAGAGTGCTTTGCAGGTTAAGGAGTACAGTATTTTTAGTTTTTTTTTAAATAAAATAAAAATTACCAAAGACTTTATCCGTGGCAAAATGGGTATTATCTGCGGTATTTACAATAATTAACCACAGACAAACTCTGTGTCAAAAAAATTACCACGGATTTACTCTGTAGCAAAATAAATTAAATAACCACAGACAAAGTCTGTGGCAAAAAAATTGCCACGGATTTACTCCGTAGTAATTTAAATTAGATAATCACAGACAAAGTCCGTGGCAAAAAAATTGTCACGCACCATTTGTTACAGCCCTCTACCACAAACTTTATCCGTGGCAAAACGACTATTACCACAGATTAGGTCCGTGGTAATTTAGTAAAATTGTTGTAGTGCATGGAGAGGAAGACACGAGCAAAAAGGTAAGCTTATATTATGTGAAAGAGTTGTGTAATGCGGTTCGAGCTAATCGCTGATATCGATTTTGTGTTTTTGCAGGTTGCTCGCTTAGTTAAGGAGATTTGGCTCGGCATTAGGGAGGAAAAATTTGAGCTAAAGAAGGGGAAGATCGTGCTGGAGAAGATACTAGCTCGAGCCAGGACTGATGCTCTGAAGGAAGTAAAGCAGCTGGATGCTCTGATGGCTTCCAATGCCGTGGCCATTGGTCAACTACAGGTGGAGGTACGAGCTAATCTGGATGAGATGGTAGAAGAGCGTGACAGGCTGGGGCGCCACTTGATGCTGAAGGGCTATTCTAAGGAGGAGGTGGATGCCATTAAGGCGGACACCTATGTTGAGGAGGGGGACGATGAAGAAGTGGAAGTGGTTAGGGTCGTGGATGGTCTGGACGGTGTCTCCTACCAGACGGTGCTTGACAACCAAGAGGATGACACCTAACTCCAAGAGGGTGATAATGAGAAGGTAGGGTAGAGTTGTGTTCTTGTTTGAATGTTTGTAAACTGTTGAATTGTGTGTATGGAAGAAACTTTTCTAGATTGACTGTGTTTTTTTTTTTTAACTTCTTGTAGGCACTTAGATAAATGAGTCTCAAAATAAAAGATTTAGAGACCGGGCTTGCTAGGGAAAAAAGATTTCTACAACCTTGCTATCTGTGCAAGCAGAGCTGCAGGTTAGATCGGAATAGGTCTTTTGACTTGTATGTTATATCGAAATTAAACTACCAAGTAAATAAGATGTAGATGTAGATGTAGATTAAAAATTATGCTATCAGTTGTAAGAAAATAACACTAAAAGGTGCATAGAAAAATAAATCCAACGCTCTTTATATAAAGTAGCATAGCGAAAATTATGTACCTTAGATTTCACAATATACCTCATGGAGCGTTTATCTGATAGTGTACCCCGATGAAATAGGAGTCCAAAAGTATTTGCACATCGCAGATGTTTAGAAATTATAATTTAGAACTGTAACATATATATATATATATATAATATTGATGGTGTCCTGAATAACACTGTATTAAAATCTTTATATTATCTAGGTCAAATTGAATTCAGCTCGCTCGCGTGAGGACAATGTACTCGAATATAATCGGGAATTTGCAGAGGAGCTGGATAGGATGAGGGAGACGAATGAGAATAGAGAGGATCAACATGTAAAGGTGTATTTTAAACTTGTGGAGGTAACCCAGACTGTTTCCGACCTTAATCATAAGGTCGAAGAGAAAGATGTCAAAATATGTAAGGGGCTAAAAGAGCTAGCGCAGATGACAGAGCACGCCGCGAAGCTTCAAAGTCGGGTTGACAAGTTGATGGTTAATTGTAAGTCAGATAAAATGGCCCAATACCATATTCAGGCGTTAGAAAGATAAGAGGGACAATTTTGATGAGATCTTTAAAATTGTAGAAACGAGCTGGAGCGACTAAAACAAAAGCTCGTTGAAAAAGACAACGAGCTGAGGGTAGTTTGAGAAAATCTATCAGCTTCGGAAGCTACAGCTGAACATTTGCATATAGCTCTACCTGCCAAGACTATGGAGTTCTAGTAAATGCAACGAATGTGTAACGATTTAAATGAGAGGGTGGCACGACTGAAGACTGAACTGGTATAAGCCACCGCGCATAACAAGAAGGCCGAGGCTAGAGAGCGCTCAGGGGGAAGCATAAATGAGGTTAAGGCACCTTTAGTCCGAGGGGATGTACTCTCAGGTCGAAGTAGAAAGCTAGAGAGTGATATGTCTCGCACTCAGGGGCATGCTCAGAGAGGAAATGCAAACTTAAGGGAATGCCAGCAGAAGTTGGATGCCGCTCTTATCAGAAAGAAGGTCTTGGACAGGGAAATCAAGGTGAAGGAAATGTTGATGAAAAGGAAAGAAGAATTATTAAAGGAAATTCTGGCTAGGGAAGAGTTGAGCCCTAAAATTGAGAGACTTCGTGCCCAGGTAGTGGACCTAGGGGCCTTGAACCTGGCTGAATCAGCTAAATATATTAAAAAATTATAAGAGAATGCAGTTCATGATGCTCGGGTCGATAGGGAAATGGCTCATCAGAAGTATATGTATGCTAGATTGGAGTCACGTCTCGAAAAGTGAGGGCAAAATTTGTAATGATGGTCATACCTGGTGCGTCACACTCAGACCTGTTAAAGTTGACTGTTGCATATTTTGTAGAGGAAGTAAAAAGACTTAAATTAGAATGAGATACCTTGTTCTAAAGTCTGTCAGATAAGAGATGCATTTGCTGAGTTAACATAGATCGAGGGAACTGTCTGGCCTCCATGGAAACCAATTTAGGTCCTCAACCTGCTGATCTGATAGAGAGGGGCAGAATTGCTATAATTCGTGAATTGAATATTCGACCTCTAGATGTAGGGGGAAGTACGACTGACACTCCATCAGCAGAAAAGAATACCTTGTAATGTGAATTCGACCTGAAAAATAAATAGTATCTGTTGCAGACACATTAAATTAATGAAAGTTAGTACGATCTTTGTCTTATTTTATCTCTGGCAGGGTCTTTGATATAAAACAAATTTTTATATTTGTTTCAATTGCAGAAATGAGTTGAGTTAAACCAAGTTGAAACTTGATTAAACTATAGAAATATTGCAGACATATTGAAAGAGATGAAAGTTAGTATTACCTTTGCCTTATCTTATACCTGAGAGAGTCGTTGATATGAAACAAGTTTCTACACTTACTACAATCGCCGAGATTTAGTAGAGTTAGCCAAATCAAGTGATATCCTTGATCTAGCCGTTATAAATGACCCAAACAAATTGAAGTAGTGGCTAGTATTATCTATACCCTATCTGTTGTTTGGTAGAGTCTTTGATATGAAACAAGTTTTTACGCTTGCTACAATCGCCGAGATTGAGTAGAGTCGTCCAAATCAAGTGATATCCTTGATCCAACTGGAATAAGATCGATTGTAAGCTAGTATTATCATGCTTTAATCTTTAAAATGTGGTTAAATCTTCATAAGTAGAGAGATATTGTGAAAAACTTGGAAGTTTCATTGATAAGTTAAGAATTTACATTGGATGGAGATGAAAATCTCACTTTTGGAATTGAAAAAACAAATTAACCAAAGTGAGGAAAAGAAATGGAGTAGTAAGACGCTTAGCGATAGTACAGTTTCAGTCGCCTAGTGTTCCAAGGATTTGAAATGGGGATTCCCTCTTCTGTCATGAGATAATATGATCCCAGGCCTGAGAAGCCTGTGATAATGAACAGACCCTCTCAATTATCGGCTAATTTTCCAGCGCGAGGCTCTTTGCAATGTTGAGGAATTTCTCTGAGGACGAGATCTTTGATTTGGAAGGTACAACTTCTGACTCGGTTATTGTACGATATGGCAAGCATAAGATGATATCAACCTAGGTTAGTGATGGCGCGTTCCCTAGTTTCATCTATCATATTGAGGTTGCAAGCCAACTCGAGCTCATTTTCCTCGTCAGTTAGCTCGTAATCACAAACTGGATGATGATATTCAGAAGGAATGACAGCCTCAGTACCGTAAGCAAAGAGGAATGGGGTATACCGGTTGATTTTTAGGGAGTGGTACGAAATGCTCATAGGACATGAGGCAGCTCGCGAACCCAATTCTTTTTTTCTGTGAGTGGAGCCATTTTTTGAGTCCATCTACAAGGGTTTTATTGGTGATTTCGGCTTGGCCATTGCCTTGAGGATAGTAAGGATTTGATGGTGAGTGGATGATATTGTGGTGGTTTAAGAAGGTCACAACTTTATCTCCTACAAATTGGGGACCGTTATCGATACGAATTAGGTGGGGGCATCCAAACCGAGTAATTATGTGGTTCCAGATAAAAGAGATGACCTCTTCTTCTCTGGTTCGACATAGTGGAACTGCTTCTGCCCATTTTATAAGATAATCGGTAACTACGAGTAGGTGACGGCGGTTACCTGGAGAGTTAGGGAACTCGCTGACGAGATCTAGTGCCCATCTTTTGAATGGCCAGTAGACCTTGTTTGCATGGAGTTCGAGCACAGGGGCGCCCATCATATGTCCACGTCTTTGGCAAGTATTGCATCTGCTGGAGTACTCCTCTGCTTTCTTGCGCATGCCGGGCCAGAATACTCCTTGAGTGATAGCTTTGTTTGCTAATGATCTACCTGCGGCATGGGAGCCACAAGTTCCTTCATGTAATTCGCTGAGTAGTTTATCTGCTTTTGATTTAGAGAGGCACTTGAGGTAAGGCCCTGTGACGGAAAGATGGTATAGCATACCGTTTTGAATAGTGTAGCGCCTCGTGTTGTTGATCAGCTGTCAGCGCTTTTTGGATCTACTGGGAGTGATCCATTGCAATTGTTATCGACTCTGAGGTAGGCTAAGAAAGCCTTTCGTCAATCGTCGTCTCCTCCTTTATCGCCCCCAGTATTGATCGTGCATTCAAAAATGTGATCAACATTGGTGGTTGAAATGATTTCGATCTGGAGATATCGAGCTTCTGTACCCAAGACCCCGGCTAGATATGCCCAGGAATCGGCATGTCTGTTTTCACCTCGAGGAAGATAATCGAGAGTTACTTTCGCGAACTTGCTCATCCCATCTGTAACGAGGGCTGCACATTCGATCTTCTTTCCATTCTTTTTGTATTACTCTGAGTAGTGGTAGACGATGAGTAATAAGTCTATGTAAACTGAGAGTTCGGGGACATCGAGCTCAAAAGCGAGGTCAATTCCATGAATGATAACTTTGTACTCGGTGATGTTATTTGAGGCCTCCAAATCTAGGCAGATTGATTTCTCAATTCTGTCATTGGAAGGGGCAATCAAAACGATCCCGATTCCTGACCCTGTAGGTCCTGCTGATCTATCTGTGAGAAGCCTCCACCCTGATGAAGTGATCCATTCAGCTCGTTCATCGAATGGCTTTGGGGGTGGATCCTCGGGTATTTCTTCTGTAGGTTCAGGGTCGTGCTTCTCCCACTCGGGATCTTCCACTAGAAAATCCGCGAGAAAATCGGCAACGGCCTGACCTTTTTCGGAATGACATTGTTCAAACTTGATATCATGTTCTCCCAAACTGACTGACCACTGTTGCACTCTTCTTGATTTCTCTTTCTTGGACAGAACTTTCCGAAGTGGGTAATTCGTCATGACTTTGACTGAATGAGCTTGGAAGTAGTGCTTAAGTTTCTACAAAGTGTAAACAAGGGTGAGAAGAAGTTTCTCAATATTAGAGTACCTTGTTTCCGTTGGTGTGAGGGTCTTGCTGATGAAGAAGACTGGTTTCTCTATTTTCTCTTCTAGGCGAATGAGAACAGAGCCTAGCGAAGTATCTGTGACTGCTAGGTAGATAATCAGTTCTTTATTATCTACTGGGGTACTCATTATGGGAGACTTCCCCAAATAGGTTTTGAGATCCTGAAAAAGCTGTTTTACATTTTGACCTATTGGAGTTGGTGATTTGATTGATTTTGATCATGCTGCTATGGTACATATGGTAAAGATTCTTTTCCTCAGCTCGATCATTGACCTAAATAACTTCGAGTTACTTCTTATAGTTGCCATCTTTGTATGACTTTAAATCGATAATATATTCGAGCATCCGTCCCTCTTTAAAAATGTACTCGATCATCCGCTGTAGAGCATAACAATTTTCAGTAGTATGATGATTTACCTTATGATGCTGGTAATATGGTCGACTATCGATTGGTTCCAGTGGCTGAGAGATGGTAGAGTGAATTCTTCAACAGTAGTGGAAAAATTGTGGAGATTCGGGTGTTCAGTTTTGGGAGGATGGGTTTTCTTGGTGGACCACCCTTCCGTGGGTAACCGGTATTTCCCTTGGTGTGCTTTTGATCTCCATGTTCCTCATTGGATCCGTTGGTTCGATCTGTAGATGGCCCTTTGGTGGAGAGGACAAATTTAGTGGATTTTTGTCGCTCAAACATCATCCTCTCCTGGTCGACATAACTATTGACTTTGGTGATCATCTCCTCTAAGGTCATAGGTTTGTTAAGGAAGAGGTATTCTTTAGCCTTGCAGTCGAGCCGGAGAGCATTAGTAAAAGCGGTAATAACTATTTTCTGATCAAGGTTATCCACTTTTCTCGTGAGCTCTAAGAACTTCTTTGAGAAATCTTCGAGCTTCTCTCCATGCGATTGCTTAAGACCGATAAGAGAATATAAGTTCTCCTCTTTGTATTTGTTGTGAACATATGTTTTGATAAACTGTTTCTGTAGCTGGTCGAATGTGTAGATGGTGTCTTCAGGGAGAGAATGGAACCATCAGAGTGGCCCCTCCTATAGAGTTATGGCGAATAGACAGCAGAGGATGTGGTTGAGATTGGAGTACGACCCCAATGAATCACGGTACTGTTGAATGTGTTCCTTCAGGTCAGTACCTTTGTATTTGCGAATTTTGGGAGTATGGAAACCTTTCGGCATCTCCATATCGAATAGTTCCTCGGCAATCGGACTTCCTTGTAACTTTGTAACATCGCCGATAGTACCCAGAACTTGTGCCTCGATCAGCTCCTTAATCCATTGGTCCATATGCCCTTTTGTGACGTAATGGCGCGTTGGTTGGATCGCTGGACAAGTTGGCTGTGGACGATGAGTGCCCGTACCTTTACTCAGGCGATCTCGTGTTGGAACTTGATGTAGAGGTCGCTGGTCTTCCTCCTATTAGATGGAAATTCGGTGACCTCGAATGACTTAGATTGAACTCCCCTCCCCTAAATGGATGGAGGGCTGCAGTTTGTATTGTTGATTCCTAGAAATAGTTTTGCTGGTGACTCCCCGAGGCCCCAATCTTTCCCTGGCTAAAATACAGGAGGTCTCTGGAAGCTGATCGCGACCTCTAGTTGGAGGAGCCTGTTGAGTATTTTGCAGAGCCTCGAGGGCAGTCTACATTATTATCATCTGATCTTCATGCCGTTTGAGCACTGTCAAACGAGCTTCTCATTCTGCATCGAGGTCTTTTTCCTAGAGCTCCTGATCTTTTTTTAACTGAAGATCGAGTTTGGCACGTTTATTTGTTTCGGCGTTGAGATTCGCCCGTAACTCTGTGAGCTGCCCCGGCTCCATGGAACTTTGAGCTGAGTTCCTGCTGCCGGTCATCTAGAAGTAACCTTGATTGAAAGTTGTAGTGAAAGACTACCTTAGGATATCGTGGAAATATAATCTTTCCCACAAACAGCGCCAAATATAATGGCCAAATTCTATAAGCTTGAAATGGCTTGGAATTCGCTATCACACCAATGATCCTGCAAAGATATTCTAATGGAGAATAAGAAATGAAACATGTAATTTTAGCGTGGAAAACCTCTGAATAGGTAAAAAAACATGACCTCGTATGGAGGATTTTGGTGGAAGTATATTTATTGCATGAGGCAGTTATCAGTGATCTCTAAATATAGAAATGTCTTTAATCTTATAACTTAGTCATGTAATCTTTCTAGTCCTTGTCTCTTCTGTAACTTTTCCTTTATATAAGCCTTTTTCGCAGCTCTTTGTCGTACTGGAGCACGTTTTCTGAATAATACGGTTAGTGGTGGTTGATTGAATAACTGACGAGTTTATGGGAGACATGTGTCTTTGACTGGATATGGTTTTTCGGTTTAAGTTCAGCCCACGTTTTTGACCAGTTCGTGGGGTAGGTTGGAATGTTGACTGAGGAAATGTGTTAAAAAAAGCATAAGTCTGAGATAGAGGTAATTCGAACTAGGTGAGCTCGACTTTGGGTAAGATCGAGGGATAGGCCCTTATACCCACAGTTGCCAAAAATGAAAAAAATAGGAGAAAATCAAAAAATATTACCTGAACATGATAAGGGTTGCCTCCCGCAAATGCTAAGTTTAACGTCTTCAGCCAGACTTACAAGATATTCTCAAAAGTACTACTCACAAGAATTTTGATCATATTGCACTCGAGTGGTTCAGAATTTGAAGGGGAATGCAACGCATTAAAGATATTTAATTATATTGTCATGTTCCCGAAGGTTAACTTCATAATTCCATTTCGGCAGTTGATTACCGCATTAGCTGTTGCCAAAAGGGGCCGGCCAAGAATTATAGGAATCTCGTCCTCAGGGTTTGCCACTGGCTCAGTATCTAACACAACAAAGTCTACTGGATAAACAAGCTGCTCAATCAAGATCAACACATCTTCTACTACACCCCTAGGAATCCTAATAGATCGGTCAGCTAGCTGCAGGGTCCTATTTGAGAGCTTAAATACTTCGATATCCAATTGCTCATAGACAGAGTAAGGAATGAGGTTCACGGTGGTACCTAAATAAAGTAACGATCTTCCTATCTTATGGGTCCCAATTGAACATGAAATTGTCGGGCATCCCAGATCCTTGTATTTGGGAAAAGATTTGCGCAAAAGAACAAAACTAACATGCGCATCTTAAGTTATCATGGTCAATACTAAAGTTACCCAAACCGGCAACTTTGGGGACATAATATCGCTGCAAGTTCTCCGAGTACACACGCTCCAAATAAAACGTACAGCAAGCATATTGGTAAAATGGCAAGCACCACCACCAGGGTGGTTTAAACTGAACACTGACGGATCTTTTTTTAACAATGGCCTCTCTGGGGCTGGAGGTATCATACGCAACTCACAAGGAGAGATGAAATTTGGTTACAGCGTAGCGCTAGGAACTGGCACGAACACGACAGCTGAACTTTATGGACTACTACATGGCCTCCAATTCTGCAAGGAAAACAACTGGCTTCCACTCGTAGTCGAAATGGATGCTGAAGTTATAGTGAACTGGCATAAACAAATAGGCATTTTCCTCTGCAAGTTTCAAGCCATATGGAAAATGATCTGTCAACTTAGCCAGGAGCTCCAAATCAACATGGTTTACACGTACAGAGAAGGGAACGGATCCACTGACGGTCTCTCCAAGTTGGGAAGTATACAACAGAACCTCGTGTTCTGGTCTGTTACAGCACTACCTAGATAAATACGAGCCTCCTACTTTCTTGAAAAATTTGGGGTTACAGCTATTAGACACTGAACCTTTTGTAATATTCGGAGGTCAGGCTTTAAGTTCCCCTCTTGTTTTGATCTTGTATATTTAAATAAAAACCCAATTTGTGCAAAAAAAACAAACAAACATGCGCATCTAAAAGAATAAACGTATCACTCTCGTGAATATGAAAAGCCTTTTTCGGGACATGTATGCACTGTTTTAAGGTACAAAGATCTTTGAGGAATTTTGCGTAATTAGGAATATGCCTTATGGCTGTAAGAATAAGAATGTTAATCACACAATGCTTAAAAATCCCTAAAATCTCCTCATAGGCATTGCCCTTCTTAGGCAGAGTTAATCGCTGAGGAAAAGGAGCCAGTGGCTGAACATGTGTTATCGCAGTTTCTTCCCACTTACAGATTCTTCTATGGGTTTACTTTGAATTTTCTCCTCGGGTTCCTTAGGCATTTGTACCACATTATCTACTTTTGTACCACTCCTAAGAGAAATGATGGCGTTGACTCCATCACGATTGGAAGATCTTGGATGTTCAGTATTCCCTTTAGGATTAGCTTGAGTTCGACTAGGGAACGTTCATTTATCTCTCGTACTTATCTATGTTACCATTTGACCTATTTGTCCCTCAAGTTTGGCAATAGACGATTGAGTTACTTGCATAAATGCCTTAAGAGTATCTTCTTATGGACGTGGTTAGAGTAGGCAGATTTCTATTGTACGGAGGAATATATGGCACATTAAGGGGAGCTTGGTATGACAAATTTTGTTGACACGAGGAACTAGACTGGTGATGGCTCACTTGGTTGTGCGGTTGATAAGGGGTACTACCAGAAGAACCTCCTTGGTAATTTCTACTTCCCCGAGAATTGGAGTTGTTAGAATTATTATTCCATCCACCATTAAAAGGTTAGATATTAGGACGTTGATATATGGCATTGGTTTGGCCTTTTCTACTCCCTTTTAAACTAAGCACGTCATGGCAATCTTGAACCAGATGGTCCGAACTTTCACAAACCATACAAAGTGGCATCGCCACATGGTTAACAGAAGAAGTGGTAGGGTGTTGCTCCCTTTTCCCGATCTCTAGGTTCTCAATTTTATTAAGAATGGTTCTAAGAGTGGCAGACTCTGAATTAGAGTCAACTTGGTGTACATTTGTACTGTGACAAGGTCTTTTCTCTATCATAGTTTGCCATGGATAGGTCTTATCCGCTATATCATTTAAAAATTTCTAAGCTTTTGTGTCAGTTTTCTCATCAAATGTACCCGCCCACATAGATTGAACACGAGCTCTAGTATCATAATCTAGACCTTCCTAGAGAGTTTGAACTATATCACTCAATTGAATCCCATTATGTGGCCATCCTTGCTCTAAATCCCTAAACCTTTGTAGGTAGTCATATAATGACTCTCCTCAGTTTTGGGTGAAGTTATAGATACTCTGTCGTATCTTAGCAGTTCTAAGGTTAGGGAAATATTTTTTCAAAAGCTCCTTAACAAGTTGTTTAAACATATTTACAGAGTTCTCCTCAAGAGTGTACAACCTATGACATGCGTTTCCCATAAGAGAAAAAGGAAGCACACGTAATTTTAGAGAATCCTCTTTAATACGTTCAAAGTTTAAAATAAACATATGGTCCCTAAAGTCCCTAAGATGGTCATACAGGTTTTCAGTGGGACTACCATGAAATTTGGGATGCATAGACAAGAATCTCAGTTTTAACTTAAAGTTTCCTATATTTCTAGGAATCATAATACACGAAGGTTTACTCACAACTGTAGGATGCATTCGATTGCGGAGAAAATTCTTTTCGTAGCAGCAGGTTTAGGACCGTTCCTTGCAATAACAGGTTCAGGACCATTTGTCCCATCAGTCCGACTCATATTTATTCTGGCAGCCTTCTTAGTCCGAGTTTGGGTGTTACCTAAATTTACCATACAACTCAATCAATATATGCGAACATACTAAAAGACCTAAGAATGATGCAAACACTCAAGAAAGTTTTGCTGGTCTCTTTTTAGGTGAAATTGTGAACCCGGTCTTAGGGTACAATGCTCCTACACCTGACAGTAGATCAGTTCGCACTTGAGTTATTTTTACTCGCTTTAGCGATAACTCACGTGCTATCTAGTCACTTAGATGCACCTGTGCTGGAAGGCAGGGCAAACCGCTTAGATTCACCTATCCATACAAGCTATGCCAGGGAACGTACGTCCTCTAGCAAACATAACCACTTATCAGGTTTTCCTATTTAGCGTATTGCTACAAGTCCGAGCGAAGCCTTTTGAATAACTATGTTTTTTATGGCTTATTATCTAAAAATCTTTTAAAGCGGTCGGGACTGTCGATGCCGAAAAAAAATTAAAAATCGGGTGATGAACTCCCAGAGTCCTAATGCGTGGGCATGCACAGGTGATGAAATCTCATTTTGTTTCACCCTTATCTAGGCGTTGTTGTAAAAATTAAACATTTAATCAATTAATCAATAGTTAAATAACGATGTACCGCGACAGGGAGGGTGCGGTGAAAAGTTGATTACCTACAAGGCGGCCTTTTTAGGGGCACGTTTGGTTAATCTGGTGAAACCGTTGGGAAGGCCCATTCAGGATCGTTTGCAAAGTACGCGTTGAAACGATTTTTGGCCTAAGTAGGGGCTCCGAAGCTGTACCTGCAGCAGAGTACAATTTCCTTACCTTACAGAGCGTCACTCATTAAACTTTACATAAACATTTTCTCAATCCTTACAATACCAAAATTACATAAAAATTTAAATAACTAAAAGTCTTCTTGGCTTTCTCGCTTTTCTTTAATATTGGTTTTCTCGCTTTGCTTTAATCAACCATGTCCATCTCCTTTAATAACTTGAAAAACAATACTTATGTATGTCTGTGTTCGTGAACCAAGTATGTAGCAAAAATGCTACCCAACTGTCTAGATCGAGCAAAAGATATCGTCATTCTCACAAAAGGAATACATAGGTAGAGCTTTTAAACAACAATTGTTTGACCTGACTTGTTCTTCACAAGAACAAGCTCTATAATACTTGGTGGATACAGATTTATACAAAAGTAAACTATATGACATTTAGTAAATAGAGATTACAATCATGAATTCTTATATCAAATCTAGTAAATAAAGATTATAAAGATGAAATTTATTGATAAAAACACTAACATAGATTGATTCCAATAGATTTCCCATGATATTCCATAAAATAAAATATAATTTTCTTTCTCTCTGGAAGAATAATACTAAAAGCTACGATGGTTCCCATAGAGTAAAAGATAAACTCTACAACTCTATCTTTATCCTTAACAAAGTCTCCTCCCAACTCTCAATAACTCTGATTTTGTGGAGATATTCTAGCCAAGTCTTGACTACCAAGTCCAGCAACTTTTGACACCTTATCTTTACTAGGTCATCTCCAACAACATCCTTTAGCTTGTAAAAGTTAGGCTTTCAGACCGGGCTTGGTTGCAATTGTCTTATTACCTGCAATAGTCAAATATACTTCAATTAGGCCAAATGAAACATAAAATAAGGTCCTCGATTATGTAAATTGATGGACAAAAATAGCCATTTTTATGCCTATCAATCTGTAGGCATTACTGCTGGATCTGTGTGATCTTATATGTTGCCCCTTTGTATATTTTCTCGTACCAAATCGGAGGAGATATTTCATACAATGGAAAGAATGACTTGTCACAATATTCTGTATTTGATGTTAATATTATGCTATTTCGTGATCTTTCTTTGGACAAGATATCCTTTGGCTAAATTAGCGTGGTGATATTTGCAAAGATCTTCCTGGTGGCTATAAAATCATAACTTTAGGCTATTTTGATTTGTTTCTTTTGCAGGGATAATTGTGTTGTGGAGGTGGTGATCTTAGCCATGGTGAGGACTCATGCTCAGTGTGCTAATTAGGCTGCAGATGGTAGCTTTCATATCAAGGTTGCCAAACTTTGTGAGCGGCATTTTCTCTTACTCCCTTACGATGCCGTGTTACCAGAATGGCCGTTGAATCTGACCGGACTAGACGAAGAAGGGAAGCATGTAGAGTACGCCCGATTTTTTATGGTACGACGTATTTCAGAGGTCATTGTTAGGTTCCACGGTGTGGGAACTGACTATTTGAAAGATCGTTTATGACAAGATCGTAGAAGAGGATGTCAGGGCAGCAAGAGGGGAGATCATTCTGTGTGGGGAGGCGCATCACCGAGGTTATTTTAGATGTGACTCGAGAGTTTGGTGAGCTTGAAGCATTGGAGCTCATAATAAGTAATCTATTTTTGAGTGTTCTGTGGTTGGGTTTGAATAAATATTAGATGAGGGATCTTGAAAGGATAAACGAATGTGATGTCTCGATCTGATTAAAATAAAAAAATAAAGCATTCTGTTATAATCTGTGTGTACCGATTTTGTGGGAGACAACTGTAGGATTTTAACATCTGTATTAATATTTTTGAATTTTGAATATTGATCTGTTTTAGGAAAGTTGTACGATCTTGGCAGGGTATTAAAGTAAGGTAATTGGTCATTTGTATTATGTTTAAGGAAGAGGTGCAGAATTGTGCAATGGAAGACAATAGGGACAGACATGATGACGGCAGACGTAATCACAGAAGTCATGATGATGCCTTCAAACAAAAATATGTACCTGCAAAAACATTAGGGATAGCTGACGCGTGTCAGAAGGAGCCGTCGTTTCATAAACTAAGGAAGAGTATAAAAATGCGCATCTCTCTCCCTCATAAATTATCTACAACTTCAGAGAGAGAAAAAAGCGGTGATAATCTTATTTTCAAAGAGAGGAAACATTTGAGTGCTGAGTGTGATTTGAGAAGGAAGTCTTTATCAGGTGATAGAAAATAGTCTAAAAAGCGACGTGAGCGTTCATACTCGAAAAGACGTCTGGGTAAAGTAAAGGATTGTTGTTCTGCAAGTACAGGTTGGCGATGTAAAACTCTATCTATTTCATTTGTGAGTAATTTATTTCATGTAGTAATCTGTATGATTTAGTAATCTATATAGTTGTTTTGCATATATGGGGTTTTGGAGATTTTAAAAATACAAATGAGAGAGGCATGTAGTGTAGGTGTTGTGGTATATGTATTTTACTAGTAGAGTGGAAAAATATATATGTGTTTTTTAGAAGAAGAAGAGAGAAATTTGAAATGATTGATTTTGCATTTGTTTTAGGAATTTGTAAAATAGACGTGTTGATTGGGTAGAAGGTGGGTTTATTTTATCTGTATGTACTGTAGAGAAAATGACAAGAAATATATTTTTGTATATTGTAGGTTTGATATGCGGTCCAAACCTAGTATTCCCACCAGTAAATTTGCAGTATCGTCCAGTTTCGAAGAAACATCAATGTCGGGGATGGGGGACGAGTGTAGTATGATGGAGGAAGTTGTAAATAGTGGTGAGAGAAGCATGGAGGTTGAGGAACCCAGTAGGGTTAAGGAAGTGATAGAAAATGAGGATAGATTAGAGAAGGGGAGAGTCCTTGTGATATACCCGGAGGGGGTAGATGTAGGTAAAGAGTATTTAAAATATGAGATGAAATTATAGGGAAAGTGGAGAAGATATGTGGAGGAGCAAGGTTTATGGTTTAGGGCTTTTATCCCTGGTAAGGGGGAAGAGGTTGTCTACTACCAAGTCTCATGCTTGGCGAAGTGGAAGAAGGATAGAGGGATTGGAGATGGGGTTAGTCTCTCATATTATATTAGGCTTGGGCTATCAGGCCTAAGTGGTAGATTTTTGTGTTTCTTGAATCAGGTCGTATATGCCTTAGAATTCCTCTGACCTACTTTCAGAAAGGTGTTATGAATGCGTTACATTACTGTCCTGCCCAGTTGAATGGGAATGTTTATAAAATGATGAGGGTATGTGAGGTACTGAATAAAAAATATAAGAAGAAAGGGCTTCTAAGCAGTTCGAAGCTGAAGATGTGTTGAAGTATTATAAGTGCAAGTATATTGAAAGTCGAAGTAGTGGTTACCTGCATAGTGATTCATCTAGGCCAAAATTCTTTGACTTTGAATCTGCGAGTAGACCATGGAATGACCTCCTTGTGTGGATAGAGGGTAACTGTATGTAAGTTCTAGATGAGCCAACGCTCGAAATGAGCCATAGATATTATAACCCGAGTAAGTAATGTTGTCCAATATTTAAATAACTGATATCTTGTCTTCGATCTATTACTTAATGCTATGTTCTTTATTTTGGCAGAGCCCAAACCCTTATCTACGCCAGACAAGACCTGCCTGCTCGATTGTATTACTCGAGATCCGGGTGAGCTAAAATAGGTACTCAGTGAGTTGGGTATCCACAGAGATAAAAGGGTAGATTCTGCAGTACCCAAAGTTCAGCGAGCTCAGGAGAAATGAGTTATGGTTGAGGGAAAAACTGCCGAGACCATTGCAGACATACTGACTCCTCCACCTTCTATGCCTCAGACTACCATGTGGACTTCTCGGAAGGTCCAAAGGCCAGAGCAGCAGAGTACCTCTATTACTGGGGTTGTGGTCACGGGACAAGAGATCGCAAAGGCTGTGTCTGGTGGTATGGAGGAAAAGTTTGAAGTGAGCTCATCTACTCCTGGGGAGGTTAAGAAGGGTTCTTTGAAGAGAAAATGGCATGGAGAGGAGGGCAGTTACCACACTAACCCACATGCCACGGCCAAAATGAAAAAGTTGGAGCAAAAATACTGCCGTATGGCTGGGACGAACCCACAATAGCTCGAAGATGAATATCTCGGGCATACGTTTGTGGTAGGTGTTTTGAAAATTGTTAATTGATCAAACTCGAAAAATTTATTGAACTAATTCTGTCTTTTTGTTATTTGTACTGGCAGCTCTCAACGCTGCTGATGGGGGCAAAATAATGCTTGGATAAGAGGAGCCAGGAGTTTGGTGCTCTGACAGTAAAGTTCGAGGCTCGGTCAGCTCGCATGAAAGAGCTCAAAGATGAACTCATGTTAGAGAAGGAGAGGAGGCCTGCAGAGGCTATAGCAGCTACAGTCAAATTTGATATTGTGTCGAGGCATGACAAGCTTATGAAAAATTTGGTTGCAGCAGCCTTAGTGGAAAAAAATCACTTTATCTAATCCTATTATAACCTTGGATTGAGTGCGGAAGATGTGGAACTGGCCCGGAGTGGTAGATATAAGGATATAGTGCTCCCTTTGGAATTTAAAGAGGAAGAAATGGTTGATGTTGTTGTTGTTTTACCTGAGAAAGCAACAGGCCTACCTTCAGGATATGCAAAGCCAGTCCAATCTACTGAGAAAATATTAGACCCTCTAGTAGAACGTACGGAAACAGTTCCTCCTCTGGAGAAAATATTAAAATCTCCCTCTGAGGTAGACATTAGCAAGAACCTTTAACCGTTTTGTGGTATCCTATCTTATGTTTTGCATCTCGCTTAATTTGGATATGAAGTACTCTGTATAATCGTACACTGTATTTATTTGGAGTGATAGGTGAAATATGCTTTTCGCGAATGTTTGTATTATAATAATATATTTGTACTCTGTATAGGATATAGAGCGACTGAGAAAAGCGAACTCCGAACTGGAGAGGTCGTTGAGTAGAGCGAGGGATTATGTGGCTTGTATTCAACAGGTACTTAATAAAACTGAATATGAGAGAAGGAATTTTATGTTGAATCGCTAGAAATTTTTTAAAGAGCTATATGATCTTCAATGTAGATATGCTAAGATAAAAATAAAAAGGGATGAGGTGTTATGGAAGGAAAAGGAAAGGGGTCATTAGTTCGAAAACCAAAAGAGTACACCTGTTTTAATGACCCGAGTGATAAGGCTAGTTGTCAAAGTATGTTAATAGCTCTGACATTTTATTTTAAGGTCGAAGTAGATAGTGAATAAGGGTTAAAGGAAGCTTATATAGAGCTTTTGAAGGAGAGGGTTGTAGTTCCGGACCCAGCTCGAGTTATGTTTTTAGCTCAAGAGGCACGTAATCGTCATAGTTTAGAGGCAAGAAAGTATTCTGCTCGAGCTGGTGTATCTGTTGTATGGGGTGATGTAGAACCTTTATCTGATGTATTTGGCTTTATATAGAATCGGAGGGCTATGAGAATTGTATTTTTTAGGATAAGGAAAGAGCAAATAGAGGTTCAAAAGCGATTAAAGGTTGAATTAAAGGGGTTACAAGATGAGTTACTGCAACATGAGGGTCAAAAAATAAATTTAACAATGTGATTGTTGAAAGAATTGGTTATTCGAATGAAGGTAAAAGCGGATTTGAGGTTTTAAGGTGTATTGCAGAAAGACACGCGTCAGCGGCTGCATAAAGCACAAATGACATTGAAGGATCATCTATATCTGTCGTGAGCAAAGGTTGCTACTCGAACAGAACATGAGTGTCATATAGACAGTGTTATTGAATTTTATGGGGGAGAACTGTCTAGGGTAGAGAACGTATTTAGGAAATTTGTAATGAGGTGTGGGAAGGATTTTGATGTAGAGAACACCAAGGCTGTAAATATGTGGTTTACCACAGGTGGCAAGCCCATTCTGAGGTCGAGAAAACTGTCATCAGAAGAGGGTGAGGAGGAGGTCAAAAGCCTCATACCCCGATCGTAGCGTAAACAACATCCACAGGAAGTGATGACCTTTACCACTCTGAAAGATGTGCAAGTAACAAACAGAAAGAGTTCAAGAAATAAAATGAAGTCTTCTCAATCCATGAAGAATCAAAAATAGGGTACTCTCAGTTTTCTTTACTATCCCTGCATATGTATTAGATCTTTGTATACTATTATTGATGATAAATGAAACTTGTTCTTTGTGATGATGAATGAAATAGTATATCGATATTACTCAGATACCATGTTCTTGTTTTAAATTTGTTAACTGTGAGATGTAATATGCTGGTATAATAGAACTATTTTTGAATGTAAACTGTGATGTCAGGTAGAATTGGTAGTTGTTCAAAGGCAGTGTGACGCCTTACGTGCTCATAACGAACAACTGACCGCTAAGCTAAGTTCAAGTCAGGTCGCACTAAAAAGTACTACTGAATTAGTATAAAGAACAAAGGTGGAAGTGGTGGAAGAGTGAGACGTTGGAGCTCAATTGTCACAGAATCTACAGAAGAATAAGGTGGATCTAACCAACAAACTAAGAAAAATAGTGGAGCTAAAGGAAATTATAAGAAAGAAAGAGGTAGAATTGACAGGTAGCTCGAGCCAGTAGGGAGTGGAGTTGACATCAGCTCGAGTTTAAATCTCAGAACTACTGGCAGACTTTGAGGATGAAGGTAAGAATGTAAAGGACTTACAATTCTAAGTGAATGTGCCAGAAGCGGAGGCAGCTGATACTCTAGCACGCGCTTCTATGTATGAAGCGTCATGGCTAGTCATTGACATTCGGATAAAGATGATGGAGGAGGCTCGTAATAGATAGAACGAAAATATAAATGCTGCTTGGAACGAAGTAGTTACGCTAGAGCATACCATACAGGGATTGAAGTTAAATGCCATAGAGCACCTGGATGAAAATGCGAAACAGAGGGATGCAAAAACAAAGTTAGATGCGAACCTATTTTAGGCAAAGATACGTCTCGATAAAAGAAGGGTAGAATGGGAGAGTCGAGAAGCAAAACTTGAGGGGTCACTGTCTCTGATCTATCATATGGATGAGTTTATGACAGTGTTGGAGTCTCGAAATTCTGTTGTGTTGTTTAAGAAGCGAGTTTATTCTGCCTAAGCAGGTAAAGACTAAAATAGGTAGTGTGTACGTGAGAGATATGACAACAGTGATTTTATTCTTTATATCAGAGTTCCAAAGATTGGAAAAAGAAAGCAAACTGGTGTATGATGTTGTCATTGGAAAAAGTGTCCAGTGCGACATGGAGGCGATACGGTGTGAGTATCTAGGTCCTATGGTAGCCAAAATTGGAGTTCTAAGACAACATATGGTTATAGATGGAAAGAAGATCGTTACTGGAAGAATGCCGGAGTTTATGCGTTAACGATTGTACGCACGTTGTACACCTGACGTTGTGAGACCTTCCAATAGAGGTGAAAGCTCGAGTGATAGCTCTAGTGAGGAGTAACGATTGAAGGGATGCGCTAAGTATACTAACGAGCATATTGTATAAAAATGGGAACATCTAGAATGATGATTTATACTAACCTTTTGTTATATCAGCGATGCTGTATTGGTTGAACATCTATTGTATAGGATGGTTCCCAGAGGTTATCGATCGTAGAGGGACATAGGTGATTGATCGTTCTGGCCTAAGCAACAAACAATCAGTAATATTATAGATGATCAGTTTGGCCGTAGCAACAAACGGTTTGTAATGTAATAGATGATCAGTTTAGCCAAAGCAATAAATGATCTGTAATGTGATAGATGATCAGTTTGGCCAAAGTAACAAACGATCTGCAATTTAATAGAAAATTAGTTTGGCTGAAGCAATCGAAACAAGTATTTCATTGGTGTAAGATTAATGCACGATGAATGCTTTAGACAGAGTACTATATGAATTAGTAGAAAGTACTCAGATGTATTTGGATCGAACATAAGCCTTTTATTGATGTAAAATTCTCACAAAAGATGATTGATTGATTTGTAGAAAAGTATGTTGCGATGGATTTTTATCGGCGATACAATTTCAATCTCCTCGTGTTCCAAGGATTAGGGACTTGATCGCCATGTTTAGTGGTGAGATCGTAAGAACCAAGCCGTTTTTTCTGATAATAACAAAAGGACCTTCCAAATCTTCGGACAGTTTCCTAGCGCTTGCTTTCATTCTGTGTTTGGGAATTTATCGTAGTACGAGGTCTTCAATTTTGAACTCTCTATGACGAATACCCTTATTCTAAGATCGAGCTAGAGCATGGTGGTATCTTACCAAATTTATGATTGCTCTGTCTCTAGTTTCCTCGATCCAATTCATGTTACATGCCAATTGGTACTCATTCTCTTCATCCGTCATGGTATGGTCGCGTATTGGGTGATGATATAGAGTGGGGATGATTGCTTTTGTACCATATCTTAGTAAGAACGGTGTGCACTCAGTTGATAACCGAGGTGTTATGCGATATGTCCATAGGGCATGTGGTAGTTCCTGAACCCAATTTCCTCTCTTCTATATCAAGCGCTTTTTGATCCCATCCACTATAGTTCGATTAGTGATTTCCGCCTAGGCATTTCCTTGAGGGTAATATGGATTTGAAGGGGAGTGGATGATGTGGTGTTGATTGAGGAACACAACAACCCTGGAGCCAATGAACTGAGGTCAATTGTCAATTTTGATGAGATGGGGGCAATCAAACCAGATGATGATTGTTTCCAAGATGAATTTGATAACTTCGTCTTCGCGTGTGCGGCATAGAGGGACTGTTTCTACCCATTTTATGAAGTAATCCATTGCTACTAGGAGGTGTTTCCTTTTTCCCGGTGCCTTGGGGGAATTCTCCTATGAGTTTGAGGGCCCACCTTTTAAATGGCCAAATATAGCTGCTGGAATAGAGTTCCAAGGCTGGAGTTTGAATTTGGGGGCCATGTCTTTGGCAGGCATCACACTTGCTTGCAAGTTTGATGGCTTAAGCTTTTATCTTGGGTCAAAAGACCCCTTGAGTAAGAGCTCGATTTGTGAGAGATCGTCCCGCTGCATGGGAACCACAAGTCCCCTCATGGAGTTCGTGTAGGAACTTATGAGATTCTTTGTTTGACAAATATTTGAGGTACGGTCCTGTGACCAAAATTTTCTAAAGAACACCGTTGTCTACGATGTATCGCTTAACATTATCAAGTACGAGTCTCTTCTTTGTAGTTCACCGTCAAATGTGTTTTTAGTCCCAATATACTTAAGGTAAGGTCGTCTCTAATCGCTTTATTCTTCTTCAACGCCCCCAGTATTGACAGAATTCGAGCTTATGGTGTTAATGCTAGGGGTGGATGATACTTCAATATTTAGATAACGTTCTTCCATACCAAGTATTCCTGTCAGATACGCGAGAGAGTCAGAATGTTAATTTTCTCCGCGGGGTAAATGTTTGATAGTAATTCTTAAAATTCTGCACATTCTGTCGGCTACTGCTGCCACGTAGTCGACCATTTTTCCGTTCTTCTGGAACTTTTCCATGTAATGGTTCACAATGAGTAATGAGTCGGTTTAGATAGATAATTCAGAAACTCTAATCTCTAGAGCCATATCTAGACCATGAATCATTGCTTCTTACTCAGCCTCATTGTTGGTTGCTTCAAAATTGAGCATGACTGCTTTCTCGATCTTGTCATTGGAAAGTGTGATAAGTATAATTCTAATACCTGTCCCTGTAGGTCTGGAAGATCCATCATTTAAAAGATGCCATTCCTTTTGAGTTATTCAGTCTAACTTTTCTTCAAAGTGTTCCTCACTGTTATCCGTACTATCTTCTTCCAAGTCAAGATCTTCTACAGGGAAATCTACGAGGAAATTTGATACTGCTTAACCCTTTTCAAAGTGTCGTGGTTCACAATGGATGTCGTGTTCGCCAAGAGTGAATGACCATATTTGTATTCGTCTGGACTATTCCCGTTTGTATAAAATCTCTCGTAAAGGGTAATTTGTCACCACTCAAACCGAGTGTGCTTTAAAATATTGTCTCAATTTTTACGATGTGCATACGAGAGTTAAGAGTAATTTCTCGATTTTGGTGTACTGGGACTCTATAGAAATAAAAGTCTTACTGATGAAATAGACAGGTTTTTTTATTTTCCTACCAAGTTGAATGAGGACAGAACTTAACGATTCATCAGTAACCAGAAGATATATTATGAGTTCTTCCCCATCGTGAGGTATACTCATCACTGAAGATGATCCCAAGTAAAGTTTGAGCTCCTAAAATGCTACTTCACATTTTCTTGTCCACTCGATCTCAGGGTCCTTTTTAGATTTCTGTTTTGATGTCCCTTCACGTAAAAGGTTGAACAACCATCGACATCTATCTGAAGATTTTGAAACAAAACGATTTATTGTGGCGATCTTGCCTGCTAACTTTTGTACGTCTTTCTTTGTTTTCGGCGAAGGCATAGATAGTAAAGTACGAATATGATCCTTCAAAAGTATATGATAAATGCTGGCTTTGGACACATTCATCTTTGAAAGATAAGGCTTTGGCAAGTTACTCCCCTTTCGAGGTCGTTCGTCATTGGACTTTGTTCATTTCATGTCTCCTCCTTGATCTGCAGTACGGTTAAAATCTGGATTGGTTGATTGATCCTGAGCTGATAATATTAATTTTTGAGGTTTCTGTATGTTGGATACCATTCGTTCCAGTTTGATGTATATGTTGACCTTTTCAATCATGCCTTCCAATGTTATTAGCTTGTTTAGGATGAGGTATTCCTTCGCCATGCCATCGACGAGTAAAGCATTGGTAAAAACAAAAATAGTAATCTTCTGGTCGAGACGATCAACTTTTTGAGCTAACTCCATGAAATTTTTAGTAAAAGTCTCGAGCTTCTCTCCTTGCATCTGTTTGAGGCTGAAAAGAGAGTATAGATTTTCTTCCGTGTCTCTGTTATGCGAGTAATTCTTGACGAAGAGTTCGCGCAACTGTTCAAAAGTTGTGATCGACCCTTCGGGCAGTGTGTAAAACTACCGTAAGGGTTCGCCTAATAAGCTAGTAGGAAAGAGTTGGCAAAGGATGTGGTTGGACGTGAAATATAGACCTAACGCATCCTGGAACTCTTGGACGTACTCTACTGGATCAGTTCCTTTGTATTTTTGGACCTTTAGGGTATAAAACCCTGTGGGGACCTCGCCATCCAGCAACTCCTATGCAATCAGGCTCTTCTGTAATCTGTTATGGATTCCTTTCATTGGAGTTTGAGCTTCGAGTAGTTCTTTAATTCGTCTGTCGACATGTTCCTGAGTCACATACTGTCGAGCTGCAGTAACTGGGCATATGATGCGTCCTTCTCCAAGATTATGGTCGCCACTCCCTTCACTTAGACGATTTTTTGGTGGACCTCGAACTCTTTAAGGTAGATTTTTAATCTATCTGACTCCCATTGGGCCACCATCTACATCTTGTTGGGCCTCCTGAATCGGGATGGGTCCCATTTCCTGTTGATGATGATTAGACTGAAGTGCACCTGCGACATGATTCCCTTTCGAAGGAGGTCTTATTCTCTCGTGAATGGAAATTCGCAAACCTTTAGGTTGCACGGCTTTGTTCTTCTAGGCGGCAAATTGCTAAGCCTGTAGAGCCTTTAGTACGTTCTATATACTCGCCAGCTATTACTCCAAAGCAACACGTCTTTCTATTTCAGAATTTAAGGTGGCCCACAGATCTTCTAGCGCGACATTTTCCTCAGCTTTAAACTATTGGCGTGCTCTCACTTGGAGGTGACATTCTGAAAGGAGATAATTAGCAGTTTATGAGATAATGGGTTTGAGAACTTCGATTCCTACAGATGGTGCCAAATGAAATAGCCTAATTCTGGGATTCGGACTTAGCCTTTACACTAGATGTAATCAAAACATTTAATAATAACTAACATAGCAATTTAGCGTAGAAAACCTTTGAATAGGTTAAAAACCACGGCCTCTCTTGAGGATTTTAGAAAGAGAGAGATCTTATTGAGAATACTAGTTATTATAATGAGTACTCTAAATCTATAGAGTTTTGGAGTAGGAATTCATTTGTCTAGAATTGCCTGCCTTTAATCTGTAGTTCTCTGGTCCTATTTATAGGTCTCATCATATGACCGTTTGACGATCATTAATATTTTTAATGGTGAACGTTACAAAGTAGATGTAAGATATTCTTTGACCAGACGATGTAACGTCCTGAACTTTGTTGCTACCCAATGACTCTATTGATGAATGTACACTTGTGTAAATCGAACTGTTGCTATGGAGGCCAAAAGCGATGACTCAAACTGAGGAATATTAAATATGTCTTTAGTAGTATTTTCTATATGCTGACGAGTTCGAGATAAGAAATAGGCTATTACAAGATGGCTCTCAGCCAATAGTACGTGGAGCCTCATGGATGAGTGGTGTTGGTTGAGAAATTCGTATTGTATTTGCTTCTTGACATTGTTGTCTTTGAATCTTTTTATGCCACACGCTCTGTTGGTGAGATTGAAAGTTCGTATGTAGCTCAAAGATGAAACATAAGTTTGAGATGCGGAATACGTCACTACACAAACCCAACCACTTTCAAACGATACAAAAATTTGCCCAATCACATATATATTGAGCTTGGAACTCATAAAGGGTCACTGTAATTTGAGAATCTTTAAAGGAGTTACTAATATTAATCTTATCAAAACCTATCTTTAGAGGTGATCATTTCAAGTCATAAATTGATTCAATCCCTGGTTGTTCTCATTATCGTTTTAGTTTTCTGAAGAATTAGGGGTTTTGATTTAAATAATTGAGAAGAGAAAGAAATAATTGTATAAAGAAGAAATTTAGGAAGAAAGTGTAGAACATGTGTTTAGTAACGAAACGAAAATAAACGAAACGGAAATTGAAAGCAACTGGTGATCAAGGCTTACAATCATTGTAATTTCCTTAAGATAGATTTTACCTAGCTTATGGTGCTTCACAGTTAATGGTGCACTACGTGAAAAATGTCTATTAACGATGGATATAACTGTCGTTATTGCCTGATTAGCGACTTATATTCTGTCGCTAACAACTGTCGTAAAAAATGGAGTCGTTATTTTTACCGACAGTTATAAATGTCGTGCTTTTACAACATATAAATATGTCGTTCTTAATAAAAATTACGACGCTTATAAATGTTGCATTTTATTTCGTTTCAAGGAGACAAAAGTCATTTAATTTGAACATAAACGACAAAAATATATGTCATACTTTAAGGAAATATGTGACAGTAATAGGTGTCGTTCTTTCTGTCATTTTTAACAGAATAAAATGTCATTTAATTTATACAAACACGAAAAATTTATTTGTCGTTGTTCCGTAAAAAATATTTTAGTTTAATCAAAATGGATGATCATCAACGTGGACTAGATAGATTTAAACCATCAACCTCTCAAAAATTTGAGCGCTTTCTTCCTAAAAAGAAAAAAAAAATCCACAAGTCTAGTCCCCACTTTATTTCAAGAATCCTACCTTAGATGCGATTTTAACATTTCCTAACAACAAAGTAGAAAACCTGATGTTCAAAATATATACCAGTATTTAGTGAACATCTAAAGTTGAAAGAAGCGGCATTGGTGATGTTCCATTACATTCTTGCCCATAGTAAAGTAAAAAAAAGTACCGAAGTGATTACATAGGGCGGCGGCCCATAAGGCAATATGCAAACCTGTAAAATATGTTGAGATAACTGGCTTAAAATAAATATAAGATCAAAAACAAACTTACGGGAACTGAAAAAAGGTACCTTATATGTCCTGAGACTTCCTTATTTGCATAAAGATGGTACACATTCATCTATAAGAGTAGGTGCTTTAATTCTTGAAGAGAAAATGTCATCAAAGGTATCTCAGAAGGTCTTACCATCTATGACGTCTCTCACCAAAATAATCTGCAATGATTTCTCCATAGGAGCTTTAAATTAGAGTTCTTATTTGATCCAGGAGGATCTATGAAGTATCACTAATTTAGTATCCTACTTCTATTTAGAGTATTACTCTAATTTAGCAGTAGGAGTCCTATTATAACTAGGAACTTGCAACCCTTATAAAAGGGGTACGGCTAGGCAAGTCCTATTATAACTAGAAACTTGCAACCCTTATAAAAGGGGCAAGGATAGGGAAGTCCTATTGGAACTAGGAACTTGTAACCCTTATAAAAAGGGGCAAGACCAGGCAAGATTAGGGAGGTTATATCAATAGAAATTCTAGGAGAGAGACTTAGGGTTTGAGAGGATTTCGATTGTAATTGATTTCGATTAAGCAGTTGAAGCTCTAAAAGGATTTTTCCCAACCAATTAGCTTGTTCTTCATACTTTTCTGCTAATTAGGGTTTCTCTATTCATATTGTGGATTAAGTGGTGTTAGAGCGATGTTCCGTTCATTCTTGGGAGATTGCGGTTTATGGTCTTGACATACAACTGACTCAAACAATCAAGGAAGAGATCTAATTAGAAGAAGAAGAACATCATGTCTACCGCCAAGATCGCAAAAGCTTATACTTCCAAGAGACGACATGATCGCGAAGAGAAGAAAGGGAGCAAAGAGAATGAGGGGAATGACGATGAATTTAGTGATTCTAAATATGCAAAATCCGAGGAAATCATGGATGTTGGTAAGTTTAGGAATCCTAAAAAAATCCTAAAATTGATTTTAAGATTTATATCACCATTTTTCATGAATTTGTGGATGCCGAAAAAGAGAATAATCATTCTGGTAGATGGCCAATACAAGTAAGTTCTGCATTATTGAAGGTCATACATATTCAGCCGATTGCACCACATGACTATGATACAAGTCTAAAGATTGAAGTGATTCACAAGAAGCTACTACGGAGGAAGAATTGTGAGTACCAGCTGAAGTCTTCAAATCAGGAGTTGAGACTGGATCTTTAATTAATAGTACCTAATGACCATTAGAAGAGTACTTCGATGGATTTTAAGGAAGTATTGACTACTATCAGATCTGAAAGCGATTATATATTCTTATCTCTACTTGATGAAGTTTCCATAGAAGATATTGGACTACCATCAGGTAAATTTTTATAGATTGAACGAGAAAATCCTTTGAAGGAGTACTGTAAGGACCTATCCCTCGATCTCACCTAAAATTGAGTTGTCGCCAGTTCGAATTACTTCCATCTCAGACTCATGCATTTTCAACATGACTTCTCCAGTCAATATTTCAACCTACTCCACTAACTGGTGAAGAACGTGGGTCGAACTTCAAGCTGAAAAAAACCTAAACCAGTTAAAGACACCTGTCTCTTGTGATCTTAACAGTTACTCAGTCAACTGCCACTAACCACATTGTTCAGAGAACGTGCTCCAGCACGATGAAGAGCTATGGAGAAGGCTTATATAAGGAAGAAGTTCTAGAAGAGACAGAGACCAAAAAACTATACGATAAATCACCAAGAAAACTACTTATTCTAGATTCTCAAAAACATTTAAACTTTTTAGTTACAAGGTTTAAGCAATTATAAATCTAGAGATCACTTGTAATAAGATATCCACCTCAAGCACTAACGATACTTTTAAAAAAAATCCTCCACTCGAGGTCGTGGTTTTTTACCTATTCAGAGATTTTCTACGCTAAAATCACATGTGTCATTTCTTGCCTTCCATTAGAATATTGTCGCAGGTTCATTTGTGTGATAGCAAATTCCAAGCCATTTCGAGCATACAAAATTTGGTCATTACATTTGGCGTCGTCTGTGAAAAAGATTACATTTCCACGATATCCTAAGGCATTCTTTCGATACAATTTTTAATTATGGTTACTTCCAGATGACCGGCTGCAGGCATCCAGCTCGATGTTTCAGTAGAGCTGGAGCAACTTGCAGAACTATGGGTAAATCTCAACGCCAAAATAGAGAAACGCGCCGAGCTCAAACTTCAGTTAACTAAGGATTAGGAGCTCTGTGAGAAAGAGCTCGACACAGAACGATAAGCTCATTTGGCAGCGCTCAAACGATATGAAGACAAGATAACAACAATGCAGACTGCCCTAGAGGCTCCGCAAAATACTCAGTAGGCTCCTACAACAAGAGGTCACGATCAGTTGCCAGAGACCTCATGTGTTTCTGCAAGGGAAAGATTGAGACCTCAAGGAGTCGCCTGTAAAGCTATTTCCAGGAATATTCAGTATGAACCACAACCCTCCATTCATTTGGGTAGTGAAGTTCAGTCCAAAGTCAGCCGAGGTTAGTAAATTTTCGTCCGTCAGGAGGATGAATAGCGACCTTAACATCAAGTTCCTGCACGAGATCATTTGAGTGAAGGTATTGGAACTCATCATCCACAACCTGCTCGTCCAGCGATTGAACTAACACGTCATTACGTCACGAAAGAGCATATGAACAAACGTATTAAGGAGTTAATCGAAGCACAAGTTTTGGGTACTGCCGGCGACATCACAAAATTACAAGGAAGTCTGATTGCCAAAGAACTATTTGATATGGAGATACCAAAAGGTTTCCATACTCCAAAAATTTGTAAATACAAAGGTACCGACACGAAGGAACACATTCAACAGTACCGTGATTCATTGGGGTTGTATTCCAATCTCAACCACATCCTTTGTTGTTTGTTCGCCACAAGTCTGCAAGAGGAACCACTCTGATGGTTCCACTCTCTCCCTTAGGACTCTTTATATACATTCGACCAGCTGTAAAAATAGTTTATCAAGACATATGCTCACAACAGGGATAAAGAGGTAAATTTGTATTCTCTTATCAGCCTCAAACAGTCACACAGAGAGAAGTTCGAGGCTTTTGTGAAGAAATTTTTAGAGCTCGCGCGTAAAGTGGATAACCTAGATCAGAAAATAACTGTTACTGCTTTCACCAATGCGTTCCAGCTCGACTGCAAGGCCAACAAGTACTTCTTCCACAACAAACTTGCAACCTTGGAGGATATGATCACCAAGGTCATTAGTTACGTCAAATTGGAAAGGATGATGTCTGAGCGACATAAATCTACTAAATCTGTCCTCACCACCAAAGGTCCATCTACAGATCGAAGCACTGAATCAAAGGAGGAACAGAGAGATTAGAAGCGCACCAAGGGCAACACTGGCTACCTCAGAAAGGCAATCCGCCAAACAAAACCATCCTCCCAAAGATGAACGTCCGAATCTCCATAATTTGTCCACTAATTTCGAAGGATAAGCTCTACCGCATCTCTTAACCACTAGAACCAATCAATAATCGACCATATTACCTGTATCATAAGGTAAACCATCATTCTACTGACAATTTCTATGGTTTACTGTGATTGCTCGAGTACATTTGTAAAGAGGGACAGATGTTCAAATATATTGTCGACCTGGAATCATACAAAGATGGCAGCTATAAGAAGCAGCTTGAAGTTATTCAGGTCAGTGATCAGGCTGAGGAGAAGCATATTTACCATATGTACCATTACAACATGATCGAAATCAACCAGATCACAAATTCTAATAGGTCCAAGCGCAGGAGACTATAAGAATGTTGTGATCTCGCACCTCAAGACAAAGATGTCAAGCTTCTTCCTGAGTCGAGCAATCGCCGGCTTGGGATTTTCTTCGAAGATTGCGATACTAGCCATGTCAAATTTCCACATCATGATGCGTTAATAATAATGCTCAAAATGAAAAAGTTTTTCATGAACACGATGATGATCGATAATGGAAGCGGTATTGAGATTCTATTTTAGAGCACTATCAACCAAATGGGATTGTCCGACCAAGTTATTCAGAGTAACACCGATATTAGTGGGTTCAATGGTTCTTGAGAAGAACGAGTAGGCAATATCTTCTTACCTATTACTGTAGGACCAGCCACCATCGACGTCGTCTTCTATATCATCAACGTCAAATCTCATTATCTTAGGATTATGGGCCGCTGCTGGATTTACAACATGGAAGCAATCGCTTTCACCTATTATCGGCACTCCAATTCAAACACAACAATGGTATTTATGAGATATGGGGTAGTCATAAGCTCTTTCGAGCTTGTGAAAATACCGCCTCTGCTATCCGAGATACTTCTGACAGATTTGCTACATAGTAATTATAGGAAGCTGGTCACCTTAACGATTAACCTTCCACGGAGGAGCCCACAGAATATATCAACATTGATGGACCTAGCAGAGGTATTTTCATTGGTACTAAGCTGGTTCAGTATGAAAAAGATGATCCCATTCAGTTCTTGCAACTAAATCGAGATGTTTATCCATGGTTTTTCGAAGAAATGCCTGGGGTCGAACCGGCCAAGGCATGTCACAAATTGGCCATCAATATCAACGCCACGGAGGTCAAACAGAAATAACAATGACTATCACCTCGTCTTCGTGATGAAGTTAACACCGAGATTGTGAAATTGATTAAAGTGGGTTTCATTCGAGAAGCCAAATATCCAGACTGGATATCCAATATTGTCACTGTCCCAAAAAAGAATGGAAAAGTCCAAGTTTGCGTAAATTTCACCGATCTGAACAAATATACTCCAAAGGATAGTTTCCATCTTCCCTATATTCGTCAGAACCCCAATTCCATAGTAGGCCATGACCTCCTATCTATGATGGATGCTGCTTCGGGATACAATCAAATTCTACTTTTGGAAGAAAATCAAGAAAAGACAACTTTCATCACTGAAAGAGGTCTTTATTACTACAAAGTCATGCCGTTCGGACTCAAAAATACAGGCGCTACATATCAACGATTGATAACTACTATGTTCAAAGCACATCTAGGGAAAGTCATTGAAGTCTACATCGACTATCTTCAACATTCTTCGATCTTACAGGATGCGTCTCAACCCTGATAAGTGTCAATTCGGGGTACATTATGGCTAATTTCTAGGCCACCTCATTAGCAAAATGGGGATTGAGGCCGATCCAGATCAGATTCGGTCTCTCCTCAACATGCCTTCTCCATAAACAATAAAAGACGTTCAGAAACTTGCTGGCAAGATTGCCGCTATCAACCATTTCATTTCTAAATCTTCAGACCGCTGTCGTTGGTTATTCTTATTACTCCGCGGTTGTACCAAACGAGGAAAAGTTTAGAGGTCACATGTATACCAGAATGCGAAGCAGCTTTTTCGGATCTTAAAACCTATTTGGGGAGGTCCCCCATTATGAGCACCCTAGTAGATAATGTGGAACTGATTATTTACCTAACAGTCATATATACTTCACTCAACTCAGTTCTCATTCGCCTTAAAGGGAAAGTTGATAAACCAGTCTACTTCATCAGAAAAATCCTCACTCCAGCGGAAACGAGGTACTTTAAAATTGAGAATCTTTTTCTCACTCTTGTTTACACTTTACAGAAACTCTAGCACTACTTCTAAGCTCATTCAGTCAAAGTCATGATGAACTACCCACTTCGGGAAGTTCTATCCAAGAAAAAAAAATCAAGGAGAGTGCAACAGTGGCTAGTCAGTTTGGGAGAACATGATATCAAGTTCAAAAAACGTCATTCCGAGAAGGGTCAGGCCGTTATCAATTTTCTCACAGATTTTCCAGTAGAAGTCCCGAGTGGGAAGAGCATGACCCTGACCTTACAGAGGAAACATCCAAAGATCTACCCCCCAAACCATTTGACGAATGAGCTGAATGGATTACAGCAAAAGGGTAGACATTTTTTACAGATGGATCAGCAGGACCTGCAGGGTCAGAAATTAGAATCCTAGTAATTACCCCTTCCAATGACAAAATTGAGAAATCAATCCGCATAGATTTTGAGGCTTTCAATAGTGTTACCGAATACGAAGCTCTCATTCATAAACTTGACCTCATTCTTGAGCTTGATGTCCCCGAAATCTCAGTCTATACATATTCCCTACTCATCGTCCACCATTACTCTGAGCAATATAAGAAGAATGGAAAGATGATCGAATACACAACCCTCTTTGCAGATAGAATGAACAAGTTCGCGAAAGAAACTCTCGATTATCTGCATCGAGGTAAAAACAGACACGAGGAATGCTTTGCATATCAAGCAGGGTCTAGGGCACAGAAGCTCGATATCTCCAGATCAAAATCATTTCAACCCCCGGCATTGATCGCATTTCTGTATGCACGATCAACACAGGGGGCGAAAAGGGGGGAGACAACGATTGGCGAAAGGCTTTCTAAGCCTACCTCGGAATTAACAACAATTACAACAGACCACTTCTAACAGATCTGAAAGAGTGCTGACAGCTGATCAATAGCTCAAAGCACTACACAAATGAAAATGGTATGCTATACCGCCTTTCCGGTACGGGGCCTGATATGAGGTTTTTAGGACCTCTACAAAATACTCGCTCAAAGTACGGTTGTCGAATTGTAGCATGGATGAGTAGGATCGAATCCACAAGGAGGTTTGGGATAACAAATACTTTCAAGGACGAATAACAATTTTATACGAGATAAATCTAAGAATAATAAATAAAAACTAATTATAAAACTTAATGAGGGTGAGAGCTAAGGTTCGGACTTGGCCTCTACCTTTCAAAGCACTAATCGATATATAACTAGATCCAAGTATCTCCACCCATCATATGTTCGTGTTAAAACACATACAATGTTGTAAAATAAACCACTAAATCTATGGTCAAGCATTTAGTGGTTATGCGCTTAAGTGATGGTGAAGAGTGTCTTAGAGAATTATCAACTCAACCATGGCGAGGCTTGAGTGGGTTCTCTAGTGTTTCCTCTTTCTAGATCTCTAAATCAAGTTTACGGTTAGTAGCACTTGTTTGTATCCAAAGTTAACGTACACCAAACTGAAGCTATGGTCAACCCTTCGATTTGATGCACTAACTTATCAATCATGAAGTACTAAGTAAAAACAAATTAAAGCCTAATTAATATCAACTATTGTTCATCCAAGAAGAGGACTCATCCTAGCCTTAGTTAGAAGATTAGCCGCTCATCTCGGACTTCATCGCATTAACAATTAAAAAAGACATTAACAAAAATTAAACTAAAAGAGAAGAAGTGACAATTAAAAAAAACTTATGACTTTATTTCTTTTAACTTGCTCTAATATAAGATGCCCAATTACAATAGGGGGAGAGTTCCTTTTATAGGAGAAGGAACCCAAATTTAGAAACTATACATTAAATTCTAAAGAATATTTGCACAATAATATCTTCTAATATTATAACCAATTACCTAATATTCTTGCATATAATTTCCTTAAGTGATGTAGAGATATTTCTTCATGAAAACTCTTGCATATATCTTCAATATAAAATAGCTTCAAGGATCTTGGATGCAAGATATTCTTTGATCTTATTCTCCAAAAATATTTATGAATATATTTATTTAATCTTGAGACCAAATATATTGTGTCTTTGACTTTTTGTGCTATAACTGCTGGAGACACTTTTACTTGACTTTAAGAGCATGGTTTCAAATATCCATCTCCAATAGCTGTAATCAAACAAACGTACATAAGTACCTAAAATTAAATATAAAGGATGACTAAAATACATGTTCAGGTATATTAAAAATGTCATAATTATGTGCTCATCAGGGCCATACCTCAAGTGCCTCTCTAAACCAAAAGTAGATGAAATACTCTGCGAATTATATGAAGGGACTTGTGGTTCCCATGTCACAGGTCGATCACTAGCAAACAAAGCTATTACACAAGAAAGAATTTGGCCCAGCATGCACAAGCAAGTAGAGGAGTACTCACGCAGATGTGATACTTGCCAAAGACATGGACACATGATACGCGCCCCTGTACTCGAACTCCATGCAAGCAAGGTGTTTTGGCCATTCAAAAGATAGGCACTTGATCTCGCCGATGAATTCCCTAACTCTTCTAGTAATCGCCGTCACCTACTCGTATCTACCGATTATTTTACAAAATGGGTAGAAGCAGTTCTACTATGTTAAACCAAAGAAGAAGAGGTCATCTCTTTTACCTGAGAACACAACATCACTCGGTTTGGGTGCCCCCACCTAATTTGCATCGATAACGGGCCCCAATTTGTTAGAGAAAAAATCGTAACCTTTCTCAACCAACACAATATCATCCACTGACCATCCAATCCTTACTATCCTCAAGGTAATGGCCAATCCAAAATTACCAACAAAACCGTCGTCGATGGACTCAAGAAAGGACTTCACTCACAAAAAATAAAAGGGAGCTGGGTTCGAGAGCTGCCTCATATCCTATGGGCATATCGTACCATTCCCCGACAGTCACCTGGATGTACCCCATTCCTCCTTGCCTATGGCGTTAAGGCTGTCATTCCTTCTGAATACCATCATCCAGTTCGATATCACGAGATAACTAACGAGGAAAATGAGTTCGAATTGGCTTACAATCTTAATATGATCGATGAAACTAGAGAACACGTCATCGCTAACCTAGGTCGATTTCATCATATGCTAGCTAGATCGTACAACAGCCGAGTCAGAAACTGTACCTTCCAAATCGACGATATCGTCCTCAAGAAGATTCCTCAACATCGCAAAGAGCCTCACCTTGGAAAATTATCCGACAATTGGGAGGGTCCATTCATTATCACAGGCCTCTCAGGCAACCTCTGCATTTCAAAAGCGGGTATCGTCATCTCCAAGTATTGGTCACCAATGTACTTCAACTTCAACCTCTGCATTTTAGAAGCAATCTTCTCTTCAAGGACCATCCTCCGAGTCTTCACCATCTTTAAAACTTTTAAAGAATTTGACAAATTACAAGTGTACTTTACTTTAAAAACTCGATATAGGTACTATTTATATAACCCTACATTTATTGTGTAGGTACATTTTTTTAAACGTCATCATTAATTATAGACGCAACTATTCAAATCATAATTGTCACATACATCAGCATCCACATCTTTATTTAATACACGTCATTTTCCCATAACCCGTACAACTTCCATATAGTCAAAGCCATCATTACTTCATTTCAATATCTAAGAACTTCAACCCAAATACCAATTACCCACAGATCCTTTCTCAACCAAAGCAACTTATGATTTTGGTTGCTAGGGGGCGATTGTAGGGACCTATCCCTCGATCTCACCTAAAATTGAGTTATCGCCAGTTCGAATTACCTTCATCTCAGACTCACGTATTATCATTATGACTTGTCCAGTCAATATTTTAACCTACTCCACGAACTGGTGAAGAATGTGTGTCAAGCTTCAAACCATAAAACTTAAACCAGCCAAAGACACCTATCTCTTACGAACTCAACAGTTACTCAGTCAACCACCACTAACCAAATTGTTCGAAGAATGTGCTCCAGCACGATGAAGAACTGCGGCGAAGGCTTATATAAGGAAGAAGTTCCAGAAGAGACAGGGACCAAACAATTACACGATAAATTACCAGGAAAACTACTTGTTCTAGATTCTCATAAACATTGAAAATTCTTAGTTACAAGGTTCAAGTATTTCTAAATCTAGAGATCACTTGTAATAAGATATCTGCCTCAAGCAACAAAGATACTTTTACAAAAATCTTTCACTCGAGGTTGTGGTTTTTTTTTTCTTCTATTAAGTGGTTTTCCACGCTAAAATCACCTGTGTCACTTGTAATTAGAATGTTATCGCAGGTTCATTGGTGTGATAGCAAATTCTAAGCCATTTCAAGCTTACAAAATTTGGCCATTACAAGTACAGTATTCTAAAAAGGGGGATGACTGCGACCAGGAGCAGTAGAAAGGGCAAGCTTCTCAGCAAATCGAAGTGGTATACTCATGATACAGGGGAATCCAAGTTCCCACATCTCCAGTTCTAGCTCGAGTAGGAGCTCAAGGCTCCTAAAGGGGGGAGCCATGATCCAAGAGGATCTATGAAGTATCACTAATTTAGTATCCTACTTCTATTTAGAATATTACTATAATTTAGCAGTAAGAGTCTTATTGTAACTAGGAACTTGTAACCCTTATAAAAAGAGGCAAGGCTAGGAAAGATCATGTGAGATCAATGGAAATTCTAGGAGAAAAACTTAGGGTTTGAGAGGAATTCAATTGTAATTAATTTTGATTAAGCAATTGAAGCTCTAAAGGGATTTTTCCCAACCAATTGGTTTGTTCTTCGTATTTATTTCTAATTAGGGTTTCTCTATTCATATTGTGGATTATTATTAGCATTTTATAACATATATTAGTTGTTTATATGGCAAGGTATCACTCTTGTCAGTAGTAACTATTATTACCTTGAAAAACAAGGACGGGTCCTCTTGAATCTCAAAGGCCGATCGTCCTTTCTATGTATTTAAGTTTACTATAATTTCTTGATTTGCATAAATCCCCATAGTGTTGACTTTGACACCGACAATTGTGAAAACTTTCTGCATGTAACCTGCAATCATGTTAGTTTTGAAAACTTCCATATTAATTTATTGACATAAACTATTTCGGAGTGGAAGAAAAAGTTGACAGACTGTGACAATATTGATGAATATCGATATCTTGTCTAAAATATAGTCGTGCAAAGTTATAAATTATGCTAACACTATAGCGAGCAATAACTACAGCTAGTTGTATTCAACAAAGGGAGGCCATTATGCATGGTAAAAGCTTGTTATTGAGGTTAAGCTTTCTGTAAGTTTAATACCCAGAGCAAGTATCAAACATTATTAATGTCAAGGCAAAATGCACAACTAGTTGGAATCCTGGACGGCTAAACCTATAAAGAATCTCACAGCCCCATAAAAAGGTGTTATAGTATTCCCCAAAGTTGTGATCATTGGTTGTAAAGCCATTAGCAGACCTACCCTCACCATACCAATACGCATAATAATTTTCATCATTATAATTACCCACATACCCTTTACTAATTATGCTCTTTCACCATGGAGTTTTGGTAGAGGCTGGTACAAACCATGGCAATACCAAACCCTGCACCAAGCATTATGGAAATGGACATTGTTGTTCCTAATGAATTTCCCCCAAAACATTAATCCGTAAACACAATATGAAATATATTAAGGCATTCCTTTTTCTTTTCTTTTTTGACTATTTCTATATTACACTCCTTTTTATAGAAGATGAACCCTTATGTAACACATATATTTCTACAAATGCACTGACAATATCAAATAAGTAACGTACCAAATCTAATTCGATCATTTACTAATTGGACAATCAGTCCCAAAATTTGAGTTCATTGTCTTCTTTTGTTCAGCATGTAGATGTTCAATCTGGTTGCCCTTTTCAAAGGTGACTCCTTGTTGTGCTATTACATAATGCACTATATAAGAGAAAACATGCAAAGTTCCATTTTAGTGAAGGGTGCTCTAAATAATATAGAAGTTCAAGGACTTAAAGATATTTCAAAGAGTCGGTCTTAATCACAGAACAAAGACCAAACATCAGCTGTGTATGTACATAAGGAAAAGTTGATATTATAGGTAGCCTAAACGCTACCCATTTTATTAGCTACGAACTTAAGTCTACAGACTATTGCCCCATGGTTTTTAGAAATTAATAGCATGAGTTCAAATGATTGTGGGCTTATTTACTTTATTAGAGTTGATTGTTTCACCAAACTGGTTGGGTCAATTTCAGAAACAATTTCCTTAAAATATAGCCAACCACTACTATCCACTATCCATCTGCATCATAGAATGAAATGTCCCAAGGCATTTTCTTTAACTCTAACATCAATTGAAGGCAATCAAATTATCAGAACGGGGGATAAAGCCATTTCACAAGAATTGTAAGATAATTGCTGAGAATCACTACATACTTGCACAATGTTCAGATCCCAAAGTTTGAACCACGAGATTTTCTGGGAACTTAATTAGGTGGCCTACAAGTAAGACATAAGATATATTTTAATAATAATCGTACCTTAATATCTGGTGTGATAAAAGCATCAAAATTCATGAAGTCATAAGCGCCCGAAAGCCAACATTATCACTAGAATTGCATACAAAATACTTTGGCATTTCAATTTTGACAGTTGCACCTTTTCCTCGTTCGTATATGGCAGATAAGCAATGAAATTTTAAAAAAAAAGCAAATAAAAAAAAAATATATATATCATTTAAGAAAACTTGTATATTCATTGTATAAAAAGCAATGCCTTAACTCTTAAATTTAGTCTACTAAGGTGCGACCTATGGAGAATGATTCTGGATTGAAGAAGAGAAAAGTGAGGTATAACTTGTTAAGTTGCACAGAAAATTGAGAAGTTCGATGTACTTACATGAAGGGGTGATGGCATTTGCCTGTCTTCTCATACAACAACTATGGGCAAGACTTTGAGGACTGCCTCCTTTATGGGGTAGTGAGGGGTTGCTCCCCTTCCCGTTACTGTAATGGTGCCACATGTATTTGTAATAAGAAGAGCTTCCTTCAATCTCTTCTCATCCTTACATAGATTTGACTCATAAGCAAGGCTGCTCAGGATCCTTATATAGTGAAAAATACTCTCCTGCATACACAATTATCACAAAATACTTAGAGTAACCAAATTGGTTATCTTTTATTTGAAAGAAAATGTAATCAAGTTCATTTACCTTGTTAATAAGGTCTACATCAAGTTATGATTCTCAAAGAAGCAAATCTGCCTCTTGGATTGCGGAAAAACATGAACTCGCTTTCTCCTTCAGCACTAGGTGTTACTAATGTCAGAGTTGTCCTTGCAGTAGAATCAAAACAATCGCCAAAGTTGTCAACATTGTTTTGTTTGAGTACGTCAGATAACATATACCCAAACTAGTCCTCGCATACATGTTGCAACTCATGAAGATCGCGGTAAAATAAAAAAGAATAAAAAATGTTTTTATGAAGTATGTAACATATAATTTGTAAAGCACAATGCCTAAAGGATCAGATTCATCCATAAATTAAGTCGATCGGTACATTATAAAGTATCCCATAAAATCTTTGACATAATACTATCAATGATCAAGAGTAAACAGATTATGGTGATATAATGAGAAACTAGCTTGTCAATATATAAAATGCAACAACACCATATATGGGATCCATTCAAAAGCAATTATTTTCTTCTTCTTTTTAATTTGTGTGGATTGTACCAAGACATAGTAACAGGGGAGGATTAAATATTTGGGCCTAATTAATAAGACGAGTTGTAAGCAAGTAAACTTAAAACATGTTTTAGAAAATAGCAAGCGAAACTATTAAATGAAATTACAAATAAAACAAATGGAATTATAAATGTAAATTTAATAATTCATTCGATATTAATGCCCTCATGAAAGTAATCACAGAATCATGGTATGGATTGCAATATAAAGTCGCAAGAAGATGTAGTACCTTGATTACGAAGCGCTCGACATTTTGCAGTACTTAACAACTTTTATTTCGTGAATCCAGTGTCTAAAAAGAGAAGTATCTTCAATAACCAGAGATTTAGGATAGTTGTCGAATGACTCATAGCTTAAGAATATTAGATTCCACAACCCGGTACTTGGTTATGGTTCTTCCTATAAGTTTATACCACCATTGTTGGATTTAAGTTAGAAGTGGCACCTCAGTGTGTTAAGGTCCATCTGATAGCACAGATTCATCTTTGGAGCTTCCAACAACATTGAAATGGGAGTCAATAATTTAATACTCATTCATGTTCATCAAATTCGACGGTTCATATTTTATCTTTTCCTTTTGGGTGTAACAACCAACTATTTTCTGATCCAGCTCATAGTAATGAACCATCTTCTTCAATGGTTTCATGTCAAAGTTAATAAAATAAGCCTAGTAATCAAACCTTTGGTTGATTGATTCCAGGTATACAGTGTTATGTAGGAACATTTGATCTTCGTCCATCTTGGGTCTAAAGTTGAGCATTGTTGGGAAACTGAGGAGACAAATCGCAACGCGGAAGCACAATACGATTTAGCAAGAACTTGAAGAACCACCTCTAACCACAGAGAATTCAAGCAAAGGCAATAATTACATACACAAGGTTTAATTTAGGTAGAAATCCTTTAAAGGATCAAGACCACCCCCGACAAGCACGACGAATATATTATTACATAGGGTTACAAGAAGTTACAGAGATTACTCAACCTCACCTCTACCCTTACAGATAATCCCCAGCAATAAACCCTAGAAAGAAAACCCAAGAAATCTTTCCAAAGGTAAACCCTAGATTTATCCATTTTCTCTTTCTAACTTTTTTTTCTTGTACAGAGGCCATTAACATACACTCTATATTTATAGAATTTCCATTAGGTCATCTTCAAAATACGCATCACGAGATAATCCATCGCTTTAGATCAAATCCCCTTCAAAACAAACTTAGAAACAAACAAACAGAGCCATTTTTGTTCGAACGAGTCATTAGGTCGTTCGAACGACCATTTGACAATCCTAACAAGCATAAGGCTACAATCTTTCACGATTGCAACTATCATATAATCTCTCATAATTTTGAGGCTGTCTTCCAATGAAAGAGAATACAGGGGTGAACATCTTTTAGATACTTTACTATCACCCCACTCTCCACATACCTCGCAATGCTGAGAAATAACATTGCAATATACATCAATTGCCCCTTCTATGTCAATCAAATCAAGTTTTTACGCGTCTAGAAGCTGGCCCAGTACCCTTGATATCAGAATGGTCTCTGCAACAAGCTGTAAGAGAGCCATTTAAGAAAATGAGGAAATTATTCTGCGACGTGGTAAAGAGTTCTATGACTGCCTTATTTATTTTTCCTATTGATCCAAAGAACAAATCGAGTGGATCGTAGTCACTTACACATGATATATTTCCTTGATGGAGTTGTTGAGAATCGAGGTAGTTAATCTCTCTTCTACGACAAGAACGATATGCGGGATATTCCAATCAATCAAACTAAGAAACACATAACAATAAAAAACACAAGAATTCTCAGAGGAGGGAAGTGGAAAACCCTTTCAGATAAAAAACCACTCCCTAAACAATCTACTAAGATAATCAAATTGGTTACAACGATCTCTCCAAGCTTCTCAAGCTTTAATGGAGTCTCTCAAATTCCAGGCCTAAAATTAAACTCACTTAGAAAGGATAGGCTAACAAAATAACCTAAGTCCTCTTTATACACTAAAGGACTAAATACAAGTAAAGCAGATCTCGAGGTAAAACTTGATGTCTCAGAAGAAATTACAAAGGTAACCTAGCAAAACTCGTTCGAATGAAGCACAAAGTCATTCGAACGACTTTAGCGATTAGAGGTTCCAGCCCTAGAAAGTATACAGGTCGTTCAAACAAAGTCCAATCTCGTTCAAACGACTTCTTCAATCTTTAACTCCAAAAGGTAAAATCAGACAATCTCGTTCGAACGAGCTTCATTCTCGTTCGAACGACTTCGACCTACTTTGAGTTCATCTTTAACAATTCGAACAAAACCAGCTCTAGTCTTCAGGTATAATAACCAGTTCAAGCTTCAGCTAACTTAACCAGCTCGAATCTTCAGGCAACTTAACAAGCTTAAACTTTTGTCGATCATAAACAGTTCGAATTTGAACATTGGAAATCTTATTTTTCAATCCGACTTCAATCCTTGAACTGAAATAATTCAAACTAAAGCGACCTCGAACATAATTCAAGTTCATACCTTAACAATCTCCCACTTAAAATCGAATCTATCATTACCCATCTCCAGATCTTTGAATAAATTACTCGAACTACCCAGACCTTCAATCTTGATGACCCACAGAAGTTGTATATGCTGTCAACTTCTGAAAAGTCAGCACCTTCATAAACATATCGGTCGGATTCACATCAGTATCAATCTTCACGAGCTTCAACACACCGCCCTCGAGGAGCGATCGAGTATAATGATATTGAATGTCAATGTGCTTGGTCCTAGAGTAAAAAGTTGAATTCTTTTATAAGTGTATAGTGCCTTGACTATCACTATATAGCTTAGGAGAATGTTGTTCTTTACCGAGCTCTTTCATCAGTCCTTTAAGCCAAACCATATCTTTGAAAGCATCTATAGCTGCAACATATTTCACCTCTGTCGTAGATAAAGCTAGCTTCTTCTGTAGCCTAGAAACCCATGTAACTGCACCGCTTTCCAATGTAAAAATAAAGTTACTAGTGTTCTTCTGCCTATCCATGTCACCCGTCATATCAAAATAACCAAAATCTTGTAAGCATATCTGAGAATCCCCATAACATAATGCCATATCTTGAGTCCCCTTCAGATACCTCAGTATCTATTTCACAGCTCTCCAATGCTCCTTGCCTGGATAACTCATATACCTACTAACAACTCCCACTACTTGGGAAATATCTGGTCTCGTATAAATCATAGCGTACATTAGGCTACCAACCACGGATTGATAATGAACTTTCCGTATCTCAACGAGATCCTTCTGCCTATTCAGATAATAATCCTTTGATAATTTGAAGTGACCTCCCAATGGTGTACTAACAACTTTAGAACCATCCATATTAAAATGCTTAAATACTTTGTCGATGTACTCAGTTTGAGATAACTTCAATTCTCACCGCTTTCTGTCCCTTGAAATACGCATACCAAGAACTTGTTTCGCCGCACCCAAGTCTTCATAGAAAACTCCCGAGATAACTGTTCCTTCAACTTGACAATTTCTCCCATGTCGGTACTTTCTACCAACATATTATCTGCATACAGAAGTAGAATAATATATGAGTTCCCCGTATTCTTGATAAAACAACAGTGATCTTCCCATTTGAGGACATGAATTGTTCAAACTTCAAATATTACTGTATCGACGTTTATTTCAAACCATATAAGCTTTTTGTAAGCCTACACACAAAATCTTCTTTCCCTTTAACCGAATACCCTTCTGGCTGCTTCATATAAATTTCTTCATCAAGGTTGCCATGAAGAAATGTTGTCTTAACGTTTAGTTGCTCAAGATGCAAATCTTCAACTGCAACTATATTTATCACAACCAAAATTATAGACATCTTTACAATAGGAGCAAGGATCTCAGCGAAATTAACGCCTTCTTTCTACTGAAAGCCCTTCACCACAAGTCTAGCCTTGAATCTCCTTGAACTGTCAAATTCTTGCTTTTAGTCTGTATACCCTGTTGTTTTGTAATGCTCTCTTCCCTTTCAGTAATTAAACTAAATCCCAAGTTTGATTTACTGATAATGACTGCATCTCATCATCCATAGCAAGCTCCCACTTGCTCTTGGTTTCCACATCTAAAGCCTCCTTGTAACTTTCAGATTCACCACCATCTGTAAGTAACAAGTGATTTAAGGAGTTAACGTACCTAGCCATAATTCTTGCAACTCTCGGCTCCATTCAAAGTGTTATTGGAATGTCTAGATCATTAGGTTTCTCGTTTTGATCCAGTACATCAGACTCAACAACAACTTCTTCATCAACCTCTCGAGAGGGTTCATTATCATCAATGTCGATACTTTCTGCTGCTTCACTTTGACTTCTTTCACTAGGTACTTTGAAATCATTATACAAGACTTCCTCATTGAATGTAACGTTACGGCTTCGAATAACTTTTTGATTTTTCGCATCCCAAAATTGGTACCCAAACTCATCACCACCATATCCAATGAATATGCACTTCGTCGACTTTGCATTTAGCTTGTACCTTGTATCTAAATTTAACCAAAAATATGTAAGTGATTAAGGTTTACCTCTTTACTGGTTAATGCTTCTTCTAGAAGTCCAAAATCCAAATTTGTTGAAGGCCCTCTGTTAAGCAAGTAGGCTACCGTACTAATCGCATCTGCCCAAAAACACATTGGCAATCCAGTGTTGAATCTCATACTCCTCGCCCTTTCGTTTATTATTCGATTCATACGTATTGCAACACCATTTTATTACGGTGTTCCGGGAATAGTCTTCTGTCTCCTGATCTGATTTGATGCGCAAAAGTCTTCAAACTCGTCACTACAGTATTTGCCACCGTTATTCAACCTGAGACACTTTAGTTTCAAACTGGTTTCATTTTCAACTAGAGCCCTCCAACTCTTGAATTTATTGAACACATCTGATTTGTTCTTCATGAAGTAGACCCACAGTTTAGGAGTAGCATCATCGATAAAGTAATGTAATAATGAGAATCACCAAGAGAAGACACCTTGGTTGGCCCCCAAACATCCGGGTGTACAAGATCCAGCTTTCCAGGTTTCTTTGATCTTCCAGATATTTTAAAACTGACCTTCTTCTTCTTTGCAAGAACACACTCTTCACAAAACTTGAGATCAACATCCGCAAGACCCTCTAGCTTTCCCTTTGCTACCATTATTTTTATCCCCTTTTCACTTATGTGACCGAGCCATTTGTGCCACGTACTTGTATCAATCCCCGGAGTAGCCGCACAAATAGTAGAAATTGTGTTTTGCGTTATATACAATGTTCCTTGTCGCAAGTCTCGAGCTACTAACATAGCTTCTTTGTAACCTTCCAGAAGGTTACACCAAAGGTACTCACATATTTGCCATCATCCACCAATTTGCTAATCGATATAAGGTTATGCCCCAATTTAGGTATAAGTCGCACATTCTATAAAACCAACGTTCCCCCTGAAGGCAATAACAACCTAGCGTTTCCCTTTCTAGTAATATTGCGTGTACTCTTATATACAAGAAGTACCATACCGAAGTTGCCTTTAACAATATTAGTTAGAAAACCTACGTTCGCAGTAGCATGGAAAGAGGTACCTAAATCAACTATCCAAGATTTATTCACATCATCACACGATAGTAGTAGAGCCTCATCAGAACTAACCTCCTCGGTAAGGTTCATTGTATCTTTCTCTTCATCATCAATCTTCTTAGAAGAAGAAGAGTTACAATCTCGCCTAAAGTGACCCTTTTTTTCACAAGTCCAACATGCACCGGGCGGCTGATCCATGAGGATCTAGGAGAAACTAGAGTTTTTACCAAAGTTGTTCGAATGAGGTTGAGAGTCGTTCGAACGACTTGAACCCTTCGGCCAAAGTTCCAGGGGAGGCGTTCGGTCGTTCGAACGACCTATGGGTTCGTTCGAACGACTATCGTAATTCCAGTTCTAGTAAGAGTTTTAAATACCTTTAAGAGTTGGATTAGAGTTGGATTTCAAGTTGGATTGTAACTAGGACTTGTAACCTCTATAAAAGGGCAAGCCTAGGCTAGAGTTAATTATCTAGACGTAGATCATTGTTTAGAGTTTCTTTTAGATCTGAGAGATTTGTAATTAGGGTTTGTAACCTTCTATGAAAGGCATGACTAGGCAAGGTTAGATCTGCGTTAAGCTCATTTTTTAAGCAATTAAAGTTTATTTTCCCATCGAATTTGTGTTCTTCAGATTCTCTACTAACACAGGCTTCTCAATCGAATTGTGGATTAGCGGCTTAGCCTTTCCTCTTGACTGTGATCTACCCCTTCCAAATTTTAGCCCTTTTCTGTAAGACCTCCCTCTTTTCTCGATGTTCAACATACTACCATTTGAACTCGAAGAGGGTTCAGATGGTTTATGCCTATTATCTTCACATATAATCAAAGAGACTATAGTATTAAATTTAATGTCTTCCTTTCCCGATGAGTTACTCACAGCTGTAATGAACCCTTCCCAGCTTTCAGGCATCTATCTTAAAAGAGCCCACGCTCTCACCTCATCGATAAAAGTGATTTTAACAAATTCCAGTTGAGCATGTATGGAATTGAACTCACTGATATGAGCAAGCACACTACCACTATCCTTCATCTTCAAAGTAAAGAAGCGCCGTAAAAGATGTACCTTGTTTGCCCCGAATAGTTCTAAGTACATAGCGGATAACGTCTCCATCAAACCCTTCGTTATCGTAACTTTGAAGATCATGTGTAGAATTTGAGATGACAGCGCTAACCTAACGAATCCAAGCGCCTTACGATCCAATCGTGTCCACTTAGTAGCATCGTATTCTGTTGGCATCATCTTAACTCTACCCATTGGAAAATCAAGATCCTTCTGATAGAGGTAATCTTCTATCTGCATCTTCCACACTCTAAAATTTGATCCATTGAACTTCGTGATCTTCAACTTCTTCTAATCGGCCATTACTCTTTACTACATAAGCCCTGTAATACTTGCTCTGACACCAATTGTTAAAAATCGAGGTAGTTAATCTCTCTTCTATGACAAGAACGATACGCAGAATATGCCAATCAATCAAACTAAGAAACACAGAATAATAAAGAATTCAAGAATTCCCAGAGGAGGGAAGTGGAAAACCCTTTCAAATAAAAAACTACTCTCCGAACAATCCACTAAGATGATCAAACAGGTTACAACGATCTCTCCAAGCTTCTCAAGCTTTAATAGAGTCTCTCAAATTCTAGGTCTAGAATTAAACTGACATAGGAAGGACAGGCTAATAAAATAACTTAAGTCATCTTTATATACTAGAGGACTAAATACATGTAGAACGGATCTCGAGGCAAAACATGACTTCCCAGAAGAACTGACAAAGGTAACCTAGCAAAACTCGTTCGAACGAAGCACAAAGTTGTTCAAACGACTTTAGCGATTAGAGGTTCCAGCCCTAGAAAGTATACATGTCATTCAAACGAAATCCAATCTTGTTCGAACGACTTCTTCGTTCTTTAACTCCAAAATGTAAAATCAGACAATCTCGTTCGAACGAGCTCCATTCTCGCTCGAACGACTTCGACCTACTTTGAGTTCATCTTCAGCAATTCGAACAAAACCAGCTCGAGTCTTAAGGTAATATAACCAATTCAAACTTCAGGTAAGTTAACCAACTCGAGTCTTCAGGTAACTTAACTAGCTCGAACTTCTGTCAATCATAACCAATTTGAATCTGAACATTGAAAATCTCATTTTTAATTCGTTTCAATCCGACTTCAATACTTGAACTTAAATAATTTGAACTAAAACAACCTCAAACATAATTTGAGCTCATAGACCTGGTGCATTTGGAAACAACTTATAGTCTTTTTGACAGCATTAGCTTCAGCTATGAATCTTGAATTTAGAAGAAACCCACATTTAGGCTTTATTTCAATTAATATGCATGGGGCCACATTGACAATGTCGTCAGGGAATATCGAATGATTAGATATAAGAAGTGCAGAATCACATAGGGGATTAACTTTTGAAGCATGAACTCGCTAAGCAGGTCGTTGACAAAAAATATTATTTTCGACTGCCTCCAAGAATTACCTGGATGCAAAGATATGCATCCCAGTATCAACATGTTCAGAACCTTGCAAGGGAATGATTATATTCTTCACATACAGTTGCCCAACAATTTCCTTGGTAGGGGATGTGACAATGCCTTCAATATCTCTCCAAAGCAAGTTTTTGTGCACGAACAAAACTGAGGTAGTACCAGATTGGGTTTTGGATCTAGGAACCTTTTGTATTCGTATCACCTTTCCAACAAAATGAGTATTTGATCCGTTGTAACCACCGAGAACAATGTTTGCATCTCATTCTCCTTTGTAAACCCAATTCCCAGCATCACGCTCCTCTAATACCAATTCCATCGAATCATTAGTTTTCCTACAAAATCAAAATCTCCATTATTATAGAATAAATAGAGAGAGTGAGAGAGGTTACATTGGCATCTCTGGCATTAAAATTTTCACAGCTTAAATTGTAAAAAATGTTTCACTTTTCTCAACCTTTTCTCAAATTGTAAAGCAATTCACAGAGCAAGTAAATGTAAATATATAAAGTGCAAAGAGCATTGACATTGTTGTTCCTTTCTTCGTTTGATGTTAATGAGGTTTGTTTTTGTCATTATGTGCTTGAAAGAGGAATCGTTGGGGAGGACTTGACCAACTGTACAAGAGGGATTAAAACCACTAATAGGTGCCCCATAACTTCATTATGAAAAAATTGAAGTTAAAATCATCTCCGAAAATAACTAAAACGGTAAAGCACACAGAGTGTGATTAATTCTAGTTAGGGGGTTTTAGCATTATAGATCTAATCTAATAGTAAGTTAATCAAACAACATAGAATTAATCACACAAAGCCAAGACAAACCATAGCTGCATTCATAGGCTTTGATAGAAGAACTAGGTTAATTTCTTGACAGAATGATAATAATCACTCAATTATAACATCGGATGTTATTCCAATCTAATCAAAACAATCACATAAGGTCATAATGCTAAAGAAATGATAAATCATAGCCCCAAAAAACTAACGCGAAGTTGGAGAGAGAGAGAAACCTGATTCGTACCTATTAGGATTTTCCATTTGATGTTTAAGAGTAGGATGTTTCTTGAATTTTGTCCAACTGTGGCCTCTTCAAATTCTTGAGTGAAAGAGGGCATATGAGGGATATTTTTCTCAAAGTTTTAAAGAAGATGGAATGGGGAGAAAGATAAGGGGAGGAAATGGGAAAAGTGGTACAAAGAATGTTATTTAAAGCAGATTTGGGTTTCTTAAACGATATTAACCAAACAATATTACTATGTGTCACAAACGCAATAAAAAATGACATAAAATTGTTGGAAATTGGAACTACATTTCTTAGAAAATACAGCGCATTTATTAGTTTGCATCAGATATATATGTTGGGAAATTACTTTGCTTTACGACAGATAAAAATAGATGCTAATCGTTGCGCATAAGTGTCACTAATATCCAATTTTCACGTAGTGGTGCCTATCTCTCAAGATACAACGATCGAATCGTACAGACTTGAAGCACTCAAGTCGATATGCCGGTTGAGCTATCTATGATATTACTTTCAAGAAAGAAGTAACAAAAAATAAAAGAGATTCGGGTATTTTTTTGTGTTTCAAACAATGCAAAAAGGAGTTATTTATAGAGGAAAAGATTACTTATCAAAGTACTTATTGGCAGGGTTGTGCCTCAAGACACACCTCTGTTAAGAGTTGTAACTCTTGGAGAGAGTAACTAACTCCTGAATAAATACCCCAAAAACAGAAATGAAAAATGACTAAGTGTAAACTAGAAATCCTTATGGACTATCCCCATAAGCCCAAGGCCCCCAAAAGGCCCCAAGGCCGAATCATAAAGTTATAAATAGTCTAGGCATGGGTTGGGTCATGCAAATCATGGGCGTCCCCATATAGCAAGCATTCACACACTAGCCTCACACACACATGAGGGCACCACCTATTTATAAATGTTACACATAATAGTAGTGTGCAACCCATAACAAAGTGAAAATCTTTTTTTCCCTTATCCAATGTGAGACTAAATAGAAACACCAAGTTTAGCATTCAAATCAACTAAAACATGTGGGGTTTTTTTCAATAGAAAGATGGAGATAAAAGAGGGGTATAATCGGGTTTAAATTTATTTACTTAAGTTCCGTATCAATCCCGTCAACTTCAGCAAAAATGATTTCAGATAAGTTAGGATTTCCAACTTACCGTAAGTGATGAAAAACGAAGTGCCATTACTAAAAAGAACTTTTTATAAATGGAAAAACAAACAAAATTATTTGACTTATTTGGTCAATTAAGTTAAATAAGTTAATTATGTAAAAAAAAATTGTCTCTTAAGCCAATTCTACATTAGATGTGCTATAATTTTATTTTATTTTTTTCTTTAGGCTTTGGGAAAAAAAATTGACCTTGTGCGGTCGCACACCTTGCACTCCACAAGGGTCGGCCCTACTAAAACGGTAGTTGCACGAAAATGTTTTATGTCTCTATTTTCTTGCATTTCAGGTGAGAACTGAAGATTTGATCTCCTTTCTTTTCATTTTTGTAGAGGTTATTATAATTCAAAATTTTCTCAACTCACGTGAAAGCCATTGTTTTTCTTCCCCTCCGACCCGTCTTCCTTTTATTCTCCCTATAATTAAAATGATATATAATTATGGAAAGCCATTTTGGGTACTAATGTTCTTAATATAGAGTACTCCCATTAATATAGAGCACATGCAAAACTTTGGGGAACATACACTCCCATACTCGAGATATGTAGGGGCTAATTTGATTTAAATTAATTAAGGCACACCCCCTAATTACTTTTCTTTTTCTCTCCAAAACTAAGGTTTCATTCGCTCTTCCCAACCATGCCTTCTCTCTTCTTAAACTCTCAAAGACCCTCAATCTTTTTATCTTTGAAATTCTCTCAATTTTGGTTTCTTCATCTCTCTCATACTTGTACATATCTCTCTCTACTATACAACGACGTGCTTAAATTTTTCTTCCCAACACAGCGGGCAAAAACCAAGGATGTTTGTGATAATTCATCAAAGGGTGTTAAATTATTAAGAGAGAGATAGAGAATTGTGGAATTTTTGATAGTCAAGTTCAAACCGTTTCGCATAATCTCAAGCTACGTTAATACTTTTAAACGTAAACACCGTCTTGCATTCATGTTAAGAAGATTTAAAAAAAAACAATGGTTAGATTTTTTTTTCTCCTAATAGAAGTCGAATGGGTTGGTTGTTTGAAGGTCGTGGAAAGAAGAAAAAAAAAACAAATAAGAGAAAAAGAGAGAGGGGTGTGCCACCTTTAAAAGACAATGGTTGGGTGGGGAGTACACATGTTTAAGGGTAAGAAATAATTTTCTCTTCTCGAGATTCAAATAGGTAAAGATCTAATCTTTTTTGACTTCAAGAATGTGCTCCACTTTAGAACAGGTATGCCGTAACAATTTCCATAATTAGTCCCCAAAAGCAAAAGTGGAGGAACATAGTACAAAGAGGTTCACCAGAATCGACCCCAGGATGCTAAAACATTAGCTCCACTATAACAATGTCTAGTAATAATTAATCATATTAAAATCCACAAAAATGAAGGCATGGTCAGGACCGCTGTGAAAGCGCCCCACAAAAGATTTACTTTTTTCACGGTGAAGACCAGTCTTTGAAAATCCGTCTTTATCACCATTATCTGGCGATCCGCTAAAAGGAAGAAGACTTTGTGGAAAATATATAATACCGACAATTTGTTCAAAAACATTGGTCGGTGTTGGAGGCAGATTTATTAATTTAGTATGGTTGGTCGGGCAACATTGCATTCTAGTTATTTTCACGATTTTATATACATCTACTCTTTCGGTGAGAGTGAGAGAGAAAGATTAACAAAAATAAGAAAGAAAAACATTAATTTTTTGTAGTATTTAGGATTTGTTGGAATTGTGGTTATGGTTATGTTGAAAGCCATGTAGAGAGTTGTAAAGAGACGGGTATAGTGTTTTGTTTAATATCAGTTTACTCCACCATCTCAATCTTCAAAATAACCTCAATTTGAAGTTCTTATTGGTTATGCGCAATAAGATTAGATTTTCTCCACCATCTCAGTCATTATAATTTGATTCCACCTTAGAAATTTTCATTTAGTATATATATCCCTAGCAGCATTATAGAGGCCACATTAGTCATGTGATGTGTGATTATTTGGATCACATCAAAAGTATGACTTGGTAGTTGTTGTGGATTAAGTATACTGAGTTGGAAATAATTTTTAATAGGGTTCCTAAGTGTATCAAAAGCTATAGTTAGCTTAAACAACTTAAGGCACTATTTCTGTATTTCAAATAATCATTTCATATGTATGGTAGTTGGTACCCTAAACTCCTAAAACACCAAACTTGTCCATGGGTTTTCAATTTTTTCAAATAAATTTCTTTACTTGCAACTGGTTAAAATGATAATTAAGGACAGAAAGGTACGTTAGATTCATCTTTGTGTTAAAACTTTCTGAGCTAAAACTAAACTCCTCCAATGCAATACCCTTTCTATTAAAACTTTTCGAGCTAAAAGTAAACTCCTCTAATGTAATAATGCATGAGGTTGGGTTTTTTTGTTTTTGTTTTGTTAAAGGAAAGTCGATTTTATATAGGGATCCGTAACCTTGAGTTTCCAACCCTATGAGGTTTCGAACCCACAACTCCTCTCTTAGTGGAGGGTCACAACCACCACTGAGGCAACGACCCATGGTTACAACTTGCATGAGGCTGGTTAGCTTTGACTAACCTCTTGTTGGAATTTTTCTTCACAAGTTTAAACTTGGAAACATATAGTGTTGCTACAAGAGATAACACTTGGATTACTTTATTAATTTTTATTTTGTTGAGTTCTTCCGCCCTCCGGTCTTGCTAATATTGACCAACACAATAGGGAGAAATACTACTAATCCAATGAAGACATAACCTTGAGGATCCTAAGCGTTAACTTGGGCGGTGGGGGGCCAAAACCAAACTCGTGATTACACCTACAATTTTATGACAAAGGGTTTGGCAGCTTACAACGCTGATTACCAAGCCTAGTCGTCCACTATCCACATGAAATGAAAAGTAAATTTACCCTCTCACGCCTTCGGCGCTACAAAATTTCACCATTAAAACTCTTATGTTTCAATTAGGCCTGTTTTCGGATCGGAAATAGAGGCAGTAAGAATTTTTCTGAATTTTTTCGGAACTGTAAAATTTGTTCCAATCCGATTTGATTTTTTTCGAAAATCCAAAAATTATTCCGAATTCGAAAAAAATTGAAATAATCGGAATTTTGGGATTAAAAATTCGGAAAAATTAGAAATTTCAGATAATATTTGTAAAAATAGTGAATCTTTGGTTTTTTTATATGTAAAATTAAACGTAATGTTCCCAAATCAAAATATTCAACCCTTACTCATACAATGGTAACATCACCACATCTCCATTTAACAATTTTTTTATTTATTAAACTACAAAAAACACATTAAATATTAAATACGAAAATTCAAAAAATTCGGGTTGGAGGATATTCGGAATAATCAGATCGGATATTGTTCGAAATAATTGGATCGAAAATTTTGGAATAGCAGAAAGCTATTTGATTCCAATCTGAATTTTTTTTCGGATATCGAAACTGTAAAATAGGGTTCCGAAATTGGAAAAATCGGATCGAAAATCGGAAGAAGAAAAAAAATCAGAAGTTCAGACAAAAGTTGCAGCCCTAGTTTCAATGCAATGTCTTAACACATCAAAACTCCTATTTTCTAATCCATAACATTTCTTTGCAAAACTTAGCTTTCAGATTATCCATGCATATCATGTTTTCATTATTGCCCATATAAAAGCTAAACAATTTACATATTCCATATCCCCATAAAAGAGGTATGAAAAAAGGAAATGAGAATTAAAGAGGAATTTAATAATAAGTACATAGATATTCAACAACAAACATGATAAAATCATAACAAACTAAAACATTGTTTATAAATTCATTTCCTCAAATCACAAACAATTCATACATAAAAGATTAAATGAATCTATTTAAAACAATAACAGGAAACAACCTTCCTTATGGAGATCATTACGTAGTTCACATAAATTGTTTACCATCTAAAAATACCAAGGCCGGCCTCTTATTGTCTCTTAACCACCATATCCATTTCTCTTGTAATAATAAACACATTCACCGTTTAGCGCTCTTTCTCTCTACTCAAAACCAAACCCGAATGATTACTTTTTTTTCTTCAAATGTCTCTTGCCCTAATTCATATGACCGTGTCTCTGCCTTGTGAATACTTCGACATCTACTTCATCAAAACAAAACATTTACAAACTGATCAAAATGAGTAGTCTAAAAGAAACAAAATTTACAATTAATAGAAAATGATAATCAACCCATATTCTTTGTAATTAATAGAAAAACCATCTATTCGGAAAATATGCATATCAAAACTTGTTTACAGTAATGTACATAAGTCCCTAGTTTCAACCTTACATCTGACTCCACAAATGAAAACCTAAAATATGCATATGAAAAACTTGCTTCCTTTAATTTGGAAAAATCTCAAGGTGACATTTTATTAATCATTTTAAGGGCTTTTTGCATCGTTCTTGGCCTGGCTTTGCACAACACGTCAATGAGAATGTTAAAAAAGGCGTGATTCGATAATGAAGTCGTTACCAGTACAGGACAACACAAAACAAAACAAACCAAACCTTATCTCAAATGATAAATTCCAATATCTCAAACTAAAGGGTAATAAGTAATATGTGATAATGTGCAATTAATATAATTGCGGAATTGCCAATTAAAAGTAGAAAAAAGAGAGAGGATAGGATAGTAATTAGAGGACATAGATTCCAGAGAGATTCATATGTCTTCACAGAGACTATGTTGGGAGGAGTTGAACACACATGGCTCGTGTTTTGCGGCTCAAATAATCAACACAATCGTAGGGAGTGTTTTTCACAATCACTTTGCCTCTTTCTTTTCTTCTCCCATTAAATCGTTTTCTGTCTGTGTTCCAACTTCCCCTATATCAAATCCCCTCTATTTTCCTCGCCCTCGATTATTTTCAAGCACCATCCCATGGTCTACTAATCTCAACAATTATTTTACAATAGGGAATTTACAATTTTTCCAAAATATATTTACCGTCGACAAAGTGCTAGTGCACGCCTTTTCTTTTTTCTTTTTTTTGTTTATCCGAAATTTCAAATTTGGTATCTCCGATATTTCCCCGAATTAGAAACTTCAAATCCCTAAAACTTAAATTGAGGAAAAATTAGGGTTTTTATAAAAGCTCTAACATTATCCACCTGTGAATCGATTCTCATATCTTCGACAGTATGACTGTTGTCGAAGATTTGCAGAAGATGGAGTTGGAAGAGGTGGAGGATCTGGTTGCTGATTTCTGTTGTAGTGATATCGAATCAGTCTCGGATGCGAAGAGGGCTTTGGTTGGAGCAGGTGCTCGTGTTCTTTTTTACCCAACGCTTCTCTACAATGTTGTTAGGAACAAGATCCAGGCTGAGTTTCGGTGGTGGGATCAGATCGGCGAGGTATAAAAGTTTTTTTTTAATTTCTATTAGTTGTGTTATTGTAATGTTTAGTTTGATTGGTTATTGTGGTTGAGTTTGTGAAGCTTATGTATGTTACGTTTGATCATTTGATTGGGTTTTAATGCGTGGGGTAGTACCCGATAATCGACCCCGTTATTGGGTTTGGGTGGCTCTAACTTCACTACGTGATGTTGCTAGAGCTCACTTTGCTTCGTAGTCGTCCCTCTTTTAAAAGAGGAGCACCCCAACACAAAAACCTGTTTTGCTAATCTCAACTACGCTATGCATTTTAGTTAAAAAATGATTTTTAAGTTTTTAACGCTGTCTCAAGCGTTGATGAAAAAAGTTAAAAAAAAAAAATTGAGCTCCCAATGCTAGGGTCCTAGCATTGATAGGTAATATTGAAAGTGGTTAGCATTGCGTTTCTATAACATTCAAAACGCTAAGGTCTTAGCGTTGATGGGTAATATTGAAAGTTGTTGGCCTTGCGTTCCTAAAACATACAAGACACTAGATTTCTAGCATTGGTGGGGAAAAAATGGGGAAAAAAAAACATGCCTGAGTTTCTAAAGCTAAGAGCCTAGCGTTGATGAGTAATATTGAAAGCTTGACCCAACGTTTCTAGAACATACAAAACGTAGCGTCCTCGCGTTGATAAAACCCTAAAAATTATTTTCTTAAATTTCTTCTCAAAAACTCATCCAAACATGAATTTTAACAAACTTTCTTACAATCACATACCCAAATTGACTTAATCATTCTCTCTCAAGTTTAATTTTGATTATAAGTGGTGTTGTCATAATTTGTAAATTTTAAGTTGAGATATGCCTAAAGAGAGAAAGTGAGATGAAGAAGGAAAAAAGAGAGACGATGGCGATGATAAAAATATCAAGCGGGGTCCTAGTACTTCGCTGGAGTTTGAAAAACGAATTCGAGGAAGAGGAAACTCGTGGAGAGAGAGAGAGAGAGAATTCGTAGAGAGGTGAAGAAAAACCCTTGAGAGAGGGAGAGATTTTTGTTATGATTGGAGTCCTCCCTTTTTTGAGTTATATACTCAAGGGAGGACTCCTCTTGGTAGTGTTTTAGTGAAAGAGGGTAGTGAAGATAGAATGACCCATTAGGTTTTGGGCGTTTAGTATAGTTTGCGATCATCGGCCTCGTATTAGGTTTGAATGTTTAGTATAGTGTCCGATCATCGACCCCAATATTGGGTTTGAGTCATATCAAACTAGGGATAATTGTAGCATTTTGAGTTTTCGATATTGGAGTTGAATTCTTTGATGGAACTGTGCATTATTGGTAGTTGAAACTTTCCCGTCTCCAGAGTTGATGTTAATGTTAGAGATTGTGTAAATATGAAAATGTGAAATTCAAACATAGTAGCTTTTCAAGGTGTGCTTCTTGGATGAGGCTTAGTCATTTTTTTTACATTGTATTATCCTTCCTAGGGTAGAGAGTAGTGAAATCTTATAATAAACCGTTTTGAAGTGGAAAAAATAACAAATAGAAAGTGGCATATAAGTTTGTCATTCTTAGAAATAGTGTACTTTACGACCTGATTCACGGTAATATTGATGTAAACTGATTACGCGGAAGCCAATAATCAAGAAGAACATCAGATTTATCAAAAGGAATTAGGTTCCTGAGGAACCCTAATTTTAATAACTAGAACTCTTATTCTAAACAAAACTAACTTAACTGAATTAACTAAGAAATAAATAACCTAGACCTCCCTTTTTATAGAACACAAGGGGGGTTAGAATTAGGAACTCTAATTATAATTGAAATAGACTTCTACTTAAATTGGGAAACTGCTAATAACCTATATTGGACCTCTCCAACAGAGCTTAAGCTAAAGCATAAAATATAAAACATTAATTAAACATAGGTCACACGGTGGTTAGACGATCCTATGAGGGATGTGTCTCATCAAATATGAGAACCATGTGAGAAAAAGATGGTCTTCTGCACCGATTTCCTGTTAAGAGTTTGTGAAAGCTAAAATGTTTCAGCCATAAGTAGTTAATGGGAAATAGTAGAGAACTAGGGACTATTGAATTAAGTCTGATTGTTTGGTATAAACTTAGTATTTCATTAAATGTCAAACTGTTTTCGTGAGAACTAATACATCTACTTTCAGTTTATATTGCTAGGTGCTGTTCCATTTCCTACCGATGTTCCCCGTTTGAAAGAACTCGGTGTTTGTGGAGTGATTACACTAAACGAGGCGTATGAAACTTTGGTCCCTACATCACTATATCATGTAAGTATTACGTGAAGCTTCTTTTGTAGTTCATTATTTTATGCAATAGTCTGTTAGGAGAATCTTATATTTTCGCATTATTATTTATTTGTAGGAGTATGGGATTGACCATTTGGTAATACCTACCAGAGATTACCTTTTCGCCCCATCGTATGGGGATATGTGTCAAGCTGTAGATTTCATCCACAGTAAGTAGCCGTGACTATATATTGCATTTCGCCCCATCCTTGACTATATTTTGCATTTCTCTCTTATTTTGGTTTCCTATTTTTATTTTGTGAAGAGAACGCATCAAGTGGCAGAAAAACATATGTGCACTGTAAAGCTGGTCGAGGACGTAGCACAACAATTGTTCTTTCTTACCTGGTACATTTGTTAAGCAAATAAAGCTCAAATAATTTTACTTGTGTACCATACGACATAACAATTGGTACAGCTGAGGTTAAAATAGTTGGTTATATTGCATAATGGTTTTTTGTTTGATATAATCATTTACTAATTACTTCTGTAAATCATATTTTATGGACAATTATTGTGCAAAACTCTTAAACTTTGGATGCCAAGTTATGTGAGATTCAGCGTAGAATGAAAATAGTTTGTATGGGTGAAACTATGGGGTATTAAGAGACACTGTTGTTCGTTGAGAAATTCGTACAAATGCTCGTTGCATTCACCTTCCTCTTTAACGGGATTTTTGTGAATGATTCCAGATTCCAAATAGTACGGTACCGCTCCACCTCAGACCTAACCCCCAATTCTTCCAAGGGTAGACATTAATTTCCACACGCTACTATTCACGGTAACCTTCCCAACATCATTAATAGTGTTTATACCTAATGATTCCTATCATCAAGGTTATTATTTGGGTTTTCAGAATTTCATGAGAACAAGATGTATGGGCCTGCCATGTGTTCTTATAGTGACCCCCAGCTGGATTTTAATGGCCTTGGTCGCAGTGTTTGGTTTGGGGAGTTTTTAATTGGGTTGGCTAAGATTTATTTATTTATCATTTTTTGTGGTAGATTCAATCTTGTAGAGTGTAATGGGCATCATGGTGTTGCTTGCTTGTTGCTGCTTATACCTAAATCATTAGCAAAAGATTATGATCTTGTTTAAATTTCTTACTTTGATGATAACTCCTTTTACGTGTATTATTTTCCGCAGGTTCAACACAAGCAGATGACGCCTGATACCGCTTATGAGTATGTAAGGTCGATCAGATCAAGGGTGCTTTTAGCTCCTGCGCAGTGGCAGGTACTTTCAATTTCTGACAAACATTTGTGCTTTTTCTACATTGTTTTCTTGCTTCCAAATACCAAACCTGATAATATTACACACCATACTGTACACATGTGCACACTTAAAAACGATTTAGTTATTTTGGGCTAACATTTTTTCAATAGTTACCTAATCTGGTCTCCGACTTGCATGATTGAGTCTTATGTAGGTGGTTCAGACTAATTATAGAAGTCAATGGGCTGAAGAGTCAACTAATAAATGAACACTCTTTTTATCTTCCTTTTATTCTGAATAATCTTGTTGTATTATCACTCTGCAGTCTGCACCCTTCTTTAGTCTAGACTAATGCCTATAGTATTAATTCTCAAAAAATTTTTACTGGAAATATGCATATGATTGAACAACTGGGATTACTTGACTACATTTAATGTTAAGATAAATTTGGAGGTTTAACTTATTAATCTCAATTTCCTAGTAGCACAACTCCTGAAAATGGAAATACAGAAAGCTATTCGTACGTAACATAATAAGATTAACTTATTTGTACTGGTCACTAAGTCAAAGTGAAATCTAAAATCCAAAAGAGGAATGCTAATAAATAGCTCTTGAAAGAAGATTTTTATGCAGAATTGCTTCTTAGCATTGTTCTAAAAAAATAATCATTACCTCAAACCAATAAATTGCATTTTGTGTTTATTTTTTCAATTACACAAAATCTAAATCAACCATTTCTTTTTGGCTTTCAGGCTGTTCAGGAGTTTTACCGAATTGGGTTGAAAAGCAAGTTATGGGAGTGCAATCATTTACACCCGGACAATGATATTCCAATTTCTACTGTAGGGAACAGTTCGTCAGCCTTTGAAAGGATATTACATGTGTCTTTAGTGAGATTGGATCCAAGCTATCTAGACAATTTCCTTTTGAAAGCTTCACCTTCCTCTTCCCCTTCTACCCCACTGGAAATTACTACCTCATCTCCTACTACCCTAGTAAACATTTCAACCTCTTCCCCTACTACCCCAGAAGCCAGTACAACCTCGCCCCCTACTACCTCAGTAGACATTACAACGTCTTCCCCTACTACTCCACTAGACATTACAACCTTTGACGACGAAAGCTCAGTTGTTTTGGTTACAGAATCAGATCTTGATGGATATGATGACTGTGATATCGCGGTGACCGAGATATGTTCTGAAGATCAACTAAACCTTCAGACTGCATTGGCTAAATTATCATGTCTTGGGCTTGGTTGCCATGGTCAGCCTCAAAACATTACAGGAGAAAATATGAGCATGGAGAGCAGTTACTCTCTAGCTACGGATAGTTTAAGCCTTGGTGGTGTAGACATCCATGTCTACTAATTGAGAACACAGACACATACACGTCTATTTCAAAGTGGGGGGTATAAGCTGTAGAGAGATACCATCCCCTTTCTCTTTTTTGTAGGTGTCCTGTTTTGTAAAGTCCCTTTTCCATATTTTGAGCTGAAGGAATGTAGGAGATCACGTTTGAGAATGGAGATTGGGTCATGTTTTTGTATCGAGGGTTCTTATTTAGCCATTCTGCCGAAATGTGGCTGTGGTATTTATTTATTTCTTTCCTATTCTGAGGTGGTCCTGTAAGTATAAGTTGATGTAAGAGTTACATGAAAATAAGTTGAAATAAATCAGCAATTTTCTTTGTCATGTCTGGCTTAAAGTTTTTAGTCTCATTTCCTTGTCTCTGTTGATTTCATTCCTGGGCTGTCTTTATTTGGGTGTTGCAGGAAATACTTTTATCAGACCTGATAATTGAGTTACATCTTTCAATTATTAAACCAATGAGGCAAAATGCTATTGAACATTAAATTAGGACTATACATTGTGATTATTAAAAAGAATACATATGAGATTATTCATGGATATATTAAAACAACAACAACAAGGAGGTAACCGACTTTTTTGGAACCAAAAAAATATTCCCTCCAAGACCTCATCTCCCCTTATCCCTTACTTTACTCTTACATAAAATAAAATAAAACTCAATCTCTTTCTAGGGTTTTGCCCGGATCAAGAAACGAATCCCCGAGCAAAACCCTCTTTTTAAATCCCCATTTTAGATTCGCCCAAACATTCCTTGATGAAGTTTTTTCTCGTGTTTTCGCTCGCTCTCTTATCGATAGTTTTCGCTAGCGACAACCTTGATTCTCACCTCCTTATGTATGGTGATGATGTGGGTTTATTGTGTAATAGTTGGAGAGTTGCGGGAGAGGCGAATAATTTGAGCCCGTGGAAGAAGGTGCCGGAGGAATGTAGGGGGTATGTGAAGGATTATATGACGAGTAGGGCGTATGTGTTGGATCTTCAAATGGTGGCCAATGAGGCTGTAGGTTATGCGAGGGGGATTGAGTTGGGTGATGATGGAAATGATGTTTGGGTTTTTGATGTTGATGAGACGTTGCTTTCGAATCTTCCGTATTACGCCCATCATGGTTATGGGTGAGTGATTGTTATTTGTCTATAATGGGTTATGTGATTTGTTTGTTTATTTGCTACTTTATGAGATTGAGTTTAATGAGGTATTACCGTATTAGTGTTATACAAACTCTAAGTAATTCTGGTGAATTCGATATGCAGGTACCAAGTTTTCAACCATGGACTGTTTGATAAATGGGTTGAAAATGGTACGGCTCCTGTCATAGAATCAAGTTTGAAGCTGTATGAAGAGGTTTTCAGATTGGGATTTAAGGTGTTTTTGTTGACTGGACGGAGCGAAAGGCACAGGAACATTACAGTTGAGAATTTGAGAAATGCCGGATTCATGAATTGGGACAAGCTTATATTAAGGTGTGAATATATACTTTTTCTATTTATGGGTGTAAATAATGTTGCTACTTCTATGATTTTCGCTATAATAGTTATATAATGGTTCATTGTTCCATAAGACAAAATCTTAGTTTAAGTGGACAGATTTTTCTAACATGGTCATCCTATGTATAATAGTAGAGATATAAGGTTAGAATAGAATGTCTCAGAAGGTGTACGGGCCTCTCAGGGCCGGAGCCAGGATTTTCATCCAGGGGGTTCAAAATAAGGGTATGGGGGAGGGAGCCCCAGTAGAACAAAAATTAAGGGTGATTTTTTGGCATATAGAAAAAAAAACTAGTTAAACTATGTTGGAGATGGGACTTGAACCCATGTCTCCTCCATCAAAATATCAAATAAGAACCAATTGGGATATAACATTCTTACGTTAAGATTCGAGGGGGCTCAAATATGGAATAATTACACTAAGTGAACTGTTTTTTTTTTTTTTTTGGTAAAATTAAAATCGTTACACCAAAGGGAAGTTCCCGGTAACCAGGGGTTTCAGCTGACCCTCCTGGAACACCCCTGGCTCCCCCCTGCTTCTCCACTTTTAAATACAGAACGAACAATCTAGACAGTTCAATATCTAGTCGTTAACATACTTGATCCTACTCGATTACTAGTTCGGTTGGATTGCTATTTTTGTTAAAGTTGTGTTCTGAATAATACCTTCATTATTTGCATAGTACTGTAGTATATAAGGTTAACTATGCTTTAGAGGATGTTCCGTGTGACCGTTATACATAAAAACACATCTAAACAGTCCATTATATCTTTATTATATTAACCTAGGGGATTGAATGGTCAGTTGGAATGCTTTATTTCTTGAAGTGATTTTTGGAAATAATCTTCAGGACATTAAGATTTTATAGTTCGGGCATTTTGGATCACTTAATATGGGCTTAGCTTGTATATGGCAATCTTGTTTTTACTTAAACCTTCACTCTCACTACCTCGTTAATCACATGAGAGCTTACAAACCTTCAGCGTCACCTTCTTCCTAGACATTATTAACTTTTTCCTGATGCATCTCCTACAATTACTTCCACCAGTTACCATTTCCATGCACTACTATCTGGTACCTCTGTGTTCTCTTCTTTTTCATATCCTCCTCCTCATTTGTAGTAACTACTATTCATCTCTATTATCATCGTCCAAATATTAACATTCCATTGAGCTAATATGGATTTATTTCCATTTCTTGAGAGGAGGTTGTATGCAATTATTGATTTTTTTATTCATGCCATGGTATAAGAGCTACAAGGGAGATAGCTTGTGCTTGTCAGTTTTTTTTCTTCTTGAAAATACGAATCAAATTTTTAAGCCCTGGAGGTAATATTATTTTAAGGGTACGCATAGAGAAGAAGAAAAATTAGGGTCAGCGGTGATAGCCTCTTGAGGGAAGAGTTCCACCCAGTCAGCAATTTTTTTTGGGATATATTAGGGGTATCAAAAGCTTTTCCCTTTAGTACATGTAGCCTGGATTAGGTTTTGGTGGTTTCTATGTAGTTCTTATGCAAAAATAGAGCTGTGTATTGTGGTTTTCTCCCCTTTTATTGGGGTTTTCAAGTAAATCAGGGGCTGTAGGTTGTCATCTCGATTGGATAAGTATGTTTATTGTTTAAGATAACATCGAAAATTTCATAGATGATGGCAACAATATTATTTCAGATGATCCTGGTCCTCTGAAATGCTCTCTAGGCATTGGATTGGCTCGTTCACATATTCAATGCTTGCTCACAAAATGAGATCCATTTATCAGCCAAATCTTGAGGGAAGCTGTATATGTTGGATACAGTCTTCTGGATAGTCTGTAATTCTTTGGGTGGGTGGAGAGCTTCTGATTGATAATAGTCAATACTAACACCTTGTTAACAAGCACAATTTCTTGTCTCTTACACGGCCTGACGTTGCATATGGAGTGGGAGTGGTAAGCCAGTTTATGCTCTCTGCATCCAATACATTGATATTCATATCAATACTTAGCCTAGGTAGTAGTAGGTACCATTTGAGCGAGCCCGGAAACCCCTGTGTGGCTTCTTTAATTTCTTTGTCGGTATAAATACACAGACTTTTTTACTTGTCATGAGGCTGTTATTTGGCTTCGTATCATTTGAAAGAATCTTCAAGATGTGCACTCTTATTTTCTAATGATGGTCTCTTGGGGTTTGAAGCATGGATGTATCTTGACTGGCTGATAAATGATTTGCCTCTGGTTGTTTTTTTTTGTTTTTTCGTTTTTGTAAGGCAAGCCGGTTTTATATAGTGATCCGTAACCCTGAGTTTCCAACCCCATGAGGTTTCGAACCCACGACCTCTCTCTAGGTGGAGAGGTACAACCACCACTGATTTGCCTCTGGTTGTTGCCCTATGTAGGAGGTAATTTTATAGTTACAATACTCTTATGTATTAGCAAGAAGGAAAAGTAAACATCCACGCTTATAGAAGGTGGATCATGATTTCCAAAGGGAATAAATAATGAATGGAAGCATAAAGGAATGACCTATCTCACAATAGACTCAAATCTACCTATTGTTATAGATCCAACAATGACCATTCTCATTTCTATTGTCTTCGGTTTGGGGAAGCAAGAGAAACCATACTTCCTTGTTACGTTTATGAAGAAACTTTGGAAATTGATTTACATTTAACGTCGCATTTGGTTGAAAATGGAGAATATGTAACTCCTTTATTGAAAATTGGAAATTTCACTCCCTTTTGACAAGTGGTGGAAGATTGGTTGAGCAATTTGAACAGTGGAACAAAAGAAGGGGGTTTATGTTGCTTTATCGATGGAGATAACTTGTACATGTATGTGTAACACGTGTGTTTGCTACGGTCAGGCCATACCAGCAATCAGAGAAGAAAGGTTGCCAAAGGGACAATGAAACAGGTGGCCGCGCAGACAAGAGAAGATAAATGTCGGTAAAAAAACCTTCTCTAAAATAAGACAATGAGGTCTGAAGGAGAAAAGCGTCTTTGGGTTGTTTGATATTTTAGCTACCAGTTCTAAATAGAGAACATCATGATTTTCTACCTTTCGAAGTAGAACACGGGAAAGACAAGAGAGGAGTCTAGTAGAGATGGATAACAGCAAATACTCTTTACTTGTTGTAGACGTAGAAGAAGGAAGAAAGAGAGACCATGATAGCTCCTGTCTTAAGGCCTTTTAGGGAAAGAAAAAAGACGTGGGAAGACAGTCGGGGCGTAAGACACACACGAAATGTCCTAAGGTGTTAAAGTATCTTCATATGGGCTACGTGTTAACTTAATTAATGGCAAGGCAAATATCTCTAGGAAAGTGGACCCGATGGGTGTACCATGCCTTAGAAAGTTGAATGTGGTTGAGAGCACCAGAGTTCGAGGTAGGTTTATTTAAGCTCTGTACACTTTTTCTCATTGACAATCTATATGGTTTGAGTCTCAGTATTGTAGTTACAAAATGATTAGATTTATATAATATTTGAAACAAAACAATATCCAACACTTCAAACAAGAAATATGCTAGTGAGAGAATTTAATTTCTCTAAAATGACAGGCGGGTATTTAATTTTCAGTGGCAATTTTCAGTGAAATTAAAGATCAAAGTATATTGTGGCTAGTATAATGTATACTATTAGATGGTGGAGGACTGCAGCTCAGAGAAACAATAATGGCCGATGGAGCTTACAGGGTTTTTTAACGAGATTTTATTCTAGTGAAATATATGTTCAACACACAAGTGACTTTGGCACGTATTCATAATATTGATATAGGACTTTCAGTTCCTGGGGCAAACAAAATTTCTATGTAGTGCTAAAAAATTTGAAAAAAAATATTATAGTATAATTATTGTTCTTCATCCTTCTAATTCCAAATAGAAGTAGCTCAATTGGTTAAGAATCTTGGTATTGATCATATTGCCTAAGGTTCAATTGTTGGTATTTATTTTTTATTTTTTTTCCTTTTATTTTCCATGAAGTAGGTGTTTCAATTTGATTGTTATAATGAGTTTGATTTTAAAAAAAAAACACTCCAATTGTTAACCAAGATTGGGTTTTAATTTGACATGCTGTTGAGTTTTTATTTAGTACTAGTTTCTGATGCTTGGTAAAACTCTCCATCACGAAGGCTACATTTACAGTTTCTGATGAATTTGAGTTACTCAAGACACCATTTCCTTTATCCGATAAAAATAAAGAGAACAATAGAAAGCTAGTAGAATCCTAAATGTTTGAGATTTTGACTAAGAAGTGGGTTTATGAAAAGCTTCCATTCATGCGAATAATTGTCTTGTATCTCTGATGCTTAGTATTGGATCTGTCCCATATTTAAGCTTAAGGATGACTTCCGATTTTTTCTTCTTTTTTCATGTCAGAGAAACTTTTCAGTGGTCAACTCATACTAATAATTGATTTTACTATCATATGTAGAGACGTGGAGGATTATGACAAATCTGCAACTACATATAAATCAGAGAAAAGGAGTGAGATGGTGAAAGAGGGATACAGGGTTCTCGGAAATTCTGGAGACCAATGGAGCGACTTACTGGGAGCGGCCATATCCATCCGTTCTTTCAAACTTCCGAACCCTATGTACTACATTGCTTGATAGAAACACATTCTTTGCTAACATCAACAATCTAATCAAAATTTACTGTTATATATTATTGTCGGATTGTGATTTAGTCTTGACTGTAATGCAGCGTCTATTATAATTACAGAAATGATATTCCTTGATCGTTTTGTCCAGTGATAACTACAACGTCTATTATAATTAGACCTCTTTGTGGTCTCAGTCCATATTTCTTTCTGAAGGATTTTAGGATGGCCCCGACACCCGGTTAGGATGACGTCCTAATGAGGTGCATGCCGAACAACGGATGGTGGCAAGGAGACATGTAGACCATCTTCCCCTTTTCTTCTTCAAATCAGATGGGCCTATTTTGGCAATCGTTATGTCCATTTAAGATTTGCTGTGTGGTGACTATGGTCAGTCAGGTCACTGTTGGAATTGGGCCCGAAACATGGGTGGGTGGGCCTCATTGGTTTGACTAGTTTGGGTAACAAGATTTTCAGAATACTTATTGGACAGTTGTATGGGGGCCATGGCCCACCAGTTGGTGATCAATATCTCTCTGTCCGTTGGAGGGTTGTTTCTCGAAGCGGAGCTGATTGGAAAAATGAATATATGGAAAGTTTTCCAAAAAAAATTAGAAATAATATTTTGTTCCAATTCCGTTTCATGCTTTTTCGGAAATTAATAAACTATTCTAAAATTGAAAAAATAGGAATTTCAGAAAATTAACAAACTATTCCAAGTGAAACTAATAATAATCACCATTACAACATCATCAATAGTTTTATGTATGTTTATTTATGTATCTCCCTTGTGTGTTATTATTTTAGAAAGAGAGGAAAATAGAAGAAAAAAATATAGAAATTTATTCGGATGTCAAATACTCATTGAACTTCTTTATAATAGGTGGTGTCAAATATAATAGAAAATTTTGGATCGATACATAACTATAAATTTTGGATCATAACATGTTTGGAAATAACGGATCGGAAAATTCAAAAAATCGGAATTATAAAAGTACTTCCAATTCCTATCTCTTTTTTTTCCCCGAAAAAATCGAAAATTCAATATAGGTTCCGAAATAGGAAAAAATCGGATCAGAAATCGGAACGATTAGAAAAACTTGTAGCTCCAGCGAGTTGGCAAAGGACACCAAAGCAAAGACAAAAAAAAACATTTAAATGATGGTGTACTTGGAGGCCATTTTATTAAAGTAAATTATCCCATATTGTCAACATGTTTGAAAATCAGTTTTTAGGCGATTTATTTTCACACTGGATAATCGATATCACTCGAGCGTCCGAGTAACCAAATGCTCAGTAGGCATTGCAATTATTTGATGTAACGGTTTGAAACCATGCCTCAAGAAGCAGAGATTCTGAATTTGATTCCCCACCAACAAGGGCTACTCGCTAGGATTTATCTTGACTTACCAACATGTGTATATGGTTCTTGCATGCCGTAGGGATTAGTAAGGCAAATGGTGATAAATTATTATAATTAAAAAAAAGAGTAACAAAGGACCATCTAGGGGGCATATATGACGTGTCATGGGTATGAAAACCAAACCCAATTACCCAAACCCGGCTATTTAATCCACTAAGGAATTTTTGTTCACGCGTATCAGCACTATGAGACAGATATACGTCACATGTTTAGATCCACCATTAGAGTCTCACCACGTGTACTTCACCCCTCATCCTCCATTAACATCAAACCCTCTCTCTTTCACACTGTAAAGTGCAAAACCCATCTCTCAATCCAAACCCCATTGATACCCATTCTCCAAAATGGCAACTTTTGATCTCTGAAACCCCACAAAAGGTACTAAAAATCACAGCTTTGCTTACATTTCTCCGTTTTTAGTTGTAACAATGTATGTTTTGTAAGCTCTGATACTGTGAGATCTTAAGTTTTCGGTCTTTAGTTAATTATCTACAATGGGGTTTAATTTCTAGAGCAGAAGATATCAAAGACCAAATTTTTTTATTTTATTTTTTGGTATCTTGATATGGGAGGCAAGTATAAACTCATAATCATTCTTTGCTTGATCTCAACAACTTTGCTTGCATTTACCATTTGTTTGATCTACTACTTGTATCGGAGAAAACCCACAAAGAATGAGGAGTCCAAAGAAATGGGGTTGGAGGGTTATAATGATAGTAAAGAAAATGAGGATGAGTTGGAAGAAGAAATTGAGGGGTTGATTAGTTTCAGTGGTGGGGAGAATCTAACTATACATGATATCTTGGATGCGCCGGGTGAAGTTATTGGGAAATCGAGTTATGGAACGTTGTATAGAGCGAGATTTGAGAAGACTAATGCGGTGGCGTTGCTTAGGTTTCTAAGGCCGACTTGTACAGGGACGAGGGTGAAGGATATTATTGATGTCATTCACAGTTTGGGAGTTATTAGGCATCCGAATTTGGTGCCTCTTCATGCTTTTTATTCGGGACCGAGAGGGGAGAAGCTTCTTGTTCATTCGTTTATTAGTCATGGTACATTGGCAATGTTTCTTCGAGGTAATTAGTTCTGATCATCGATTACAATAATTGTAATGCTTTTGCTTGTTTACATACATGCTGTAAAGGGTAACAAAAGAGTTGATTCTTGTTTGTCGATTTACTCTAGATGTGGATTCTAATGATTAAAACTATTAGAATAGGGAAATCAAACTGATTGAAGTTCTGAGAATTGTGGAATTTGAAACTGAAAAATGAAAGTTCTTTTACCTGTTGTAGTTATTTTTAGTTAGTATTATTGTTGCGTGCTTGTTTACTCATATCCACTATTGCACTAGATTGGTTTAAAATTGTTGTGGTATTACATTTATTTGATTCTCATTTTGCCTAGTTGAGTCTAAAGCATGGAATATGATCTTGGTCTAAACTTGATTTACCTTATATTAGTTTTTAGATTGATGTCTTATACTTTTGTTATTTGTTTTGAGTATGATGTAATGTAGAGGCTTGTGCATAGCCCTAAGCGGAGAAAAGTCTGGTCCTAAGCGCTTAGGAGCATCTGTTTTGTGCCAGATTCTATTCTTAGTGTTTTTGTCAAATAAAAATGAAAAGAAAAGAAAAAAGGATGGCAAATGAAATTTTTTCTAGTCTCTAGTGTTTCGGAAGGCCAATGCTACTTTACTTTGTTCATTCTTATATGCATTAATCGTAAAAAGACACATGAAGTTCAGGATTGCAGTGGTTATCATGTTTCCTTGTTGGCTTTATAATTATATTCTTTTATGTGTTCACTAAGCTATACAAAGGTAGATTTTGTTTTATAATTTTGGTTAAATTTTATCACTGGCATAGGCCTTGCTCATTTCTTGATGCACACTAGAAGCCAGAGAGACTCAGTCTTGGAGCTACTTTGTTATCGCTTCATACCTGCACCAGTCTATTAGTTTTAGAGCTGGGGGGGGGACCACCCAGTAAGCCTATAAATCCATCCCTGGCTATGATACTGGGAAGCCTGATAGCCTAGCATATAGTTAGGCTCTCCATGAGGCTTGCTCTGTTTACCCTATTTAATGCTGCACCACCCAGCAAGCCTATAAATCCGCCCCTGGCTATAATAGTGGGAAGCGTGATAGCCTAGGATATTGTTAGGCCCTCCATGAGGCTTGCTCTGTTTACCCTATTTAACGCTGCACCACCCCCGGAAAAGATAGTTAGTAGGGCCTCTTTATTAGGCCTAGTAGCCAAGTGAGACCCGGACCCTTGCAAAGCTCTGTCTCCATTGACAATTGAATGGAGCTTTCTTGTATTGAGACCAGTGAATCACTATATCAGTAGGCCCTCCATGAGGCTTGCTCTGTTTACCCTATTTAATGCTGCGCCACCCCCGAAAAAGATAGTTAGTAGGGCCTCTTTATTAGCCTAGTAACCAAGTGAGACCCTTGCAAAGGTCTGTCTCCATCGACAATTGAATGAAGCCTTCTTGTATTGAGACCAGTGAATCACTATATCAGTAGCGGACATGACTGTTGAGATTCTGACCAAAAAACAAGACAACTGAGTACATCTATTTAGGCTAGTGCTGCTGCTACCTGCTTAGATACTAGCCTGATTACGATGTAGGTGCTGTCGTAGAATCGTAGTTGTAGGTGATTTTAAAGCGCTCCAGGCGTTTAGTTACAGTTTTTTCGAGTTTGAATATGTCTCAGTTCACTTATATTTATTATTGATCATTTGAAACTATCACGAAATATCCTAAATGGTAATTTTGTTCTTTTTCATTGGCAGGACGGCATGGTGAATCAAGAAAATGGAACATCATGTATAGAATTTCTCTTGGTATTGTCAAAGGACTGGACCATCTCCACGCTGGATTGCAGAAACCAGTTATCCACGGGAACCTCAAATCGAAAAACATATTGTTAGATGGCAATTACCAACCATATGTGTCAGATTTTGGTCTACATCTTCTCTTGAATCCAACCACCAGCCAAGAAATGCTTGAAGCTTCTGCTGCTCAAGGATATAAAGCCCCAGAACTGATCAAGATGAAAGACGCAAGTAAAGAGACTGATATCTATAGCCTTGGGGTCATTTTACTTGAAATCCTCCCTGGGAAGGAGTTCATCAAGGAGAAAGCATCATTTAATCAGGATTCTCATCTGCCAAATCCCATGAAAAAAACAGCCACTGATCACAGAGTTTCAGATATGTTTCAGCTTGCTATGGCTTGTTGTTCACCATCTCCATTTTTGAGACCAGACATCAAGCAAGTCCTAAAAAAGCTTGAACAAGTTGGAAATGAAAACTCATGATTACTTGGGCGGGGAATGTGATCTTCATCATTTACGGACTCCAAAATTGTGAAGCGAAACTGCGGATGATTAATATACGAACAATCTCAATGTTCGTATTATCAGTGACTGCCACCACGGCAGTTGTGATGACAGGAGGATGACAGTGAGGGAGGAGAGGGAGATTGCTTCGTCTTGAGAAGGGGAAGTTCAAAATGACTTGATCCATTGTTCAATATCTTATGACAAACATCGTTCCAAGGATGTTTATTATCAAGGATATTATTGTTAGCCATCATTCAGAAATTTTTGTTGGAAGATGTTTACAAGAAGGCAGGAAGATCCCATTATAATCAACATCGCACTGAGTTCCTTTCATGACTTCTCAGCCGAAACTGAGAATGAAAATACATAATGAGTTGGAGGATGAAGTGGAGTTCTAACTTTTTTCAGAGAGGAAATCCAAAGGATGAAAAAAGAGTCACATTGGCCTCTCCGTCACTGGGTCCAAGTGCGCCTTTTCCTTGAGCACTTCTATAGTTGATTAGTCTCTGATTGAGTTATTAGGCTTGTTTGCATAATCAGCATATCAGTGGTGGTCAATATTTTTATTTTTATTTTTTTCCGGAGAAAGTTTGTTGGTTTGAAACCTCCCAACATATAGAATCTTCGTTTGTTTTCTGTTTACTTGTCACTCCTTTCTGTCAAATAATAGTTTATATCTCTCTAATAACACATTCTCTTACCTTTTTTCTTTTGCTAATATCAACTTATCTGTAACTCTTTTTTTCTTTTTCTTTTTCTTTTTTTTGGCGTGATCATCTTCTCGTATATAGTATACATGTCATGTTTCCAATGGACTTCAATATTGGATCACCAAAATATCACAATATATTTTATGGTATTAAGAGATAATTAGTTTCAACTTTTAATTTCTAAAAGTCAAAATAGTGAGATTTGTTTTATAAGTAAAAAAGTATGACCCACCCCATTTAATTCCCAATCAGCAGTCGGAAAGTAATTATTTGAGGAGCCGCGTCACTTGTATATATATTAGTTTCTCATTAACATTACGAGACAATTCTTTGACTTAAAGTTGAAATTTGTAATTGAATTGCTCATATTTAGTTGTAATAAATAATGGTTATCTATATTTCATGATTTATATATAAAAATAAAATTATGAGAATAAATACTACTTTTTGCCATCTTTACAAAATCTGACACATAAACAATAAATTGCAAAATCGATACTGGCAAGAGGAAAAACCAATTTTGCCCATACTAAAGTTACAATATTACAACAGACAACCACCCGTTTTTGGGCTCCACAAGTACGAATGTCAAATCCGAAATAATAAAAAATTGTAAAAAATTGTATAACTCATTTAAAACTATTATATCAAGTCACGTGTAAGGTAGACATTCTCACCATCTCATGAATTACTTGTCATTTGTTTTTGTATAGTTTGTCCTACTTTTTACTAGATTTGTTATTTGTAAGAAAGCAAACTCTTTCACCAATCCTATTACTATTTCTCATCGTTTATGGTTAGGTATCACGTGCGGTTCATAGGAGTTCGTCTAGTTTTTGGTGCCAAAAGTGATCCTGATTCGTCGAACAATTTCTTCTTCCTACTCGACTGGAAAAACCGTTCCAAGTATTTGTCACAAACCGTCTGTGTGACTGCTGCCTACCAAGTGTTTGATTAAAAATCGGTTCTCTACTCCTATAGATGGTATACCCTACTTTACTCTACTCATGGAACAAACGATGGCAGATCGTCTGCGTGGCTGCTGCTAACCAAACTATGTCATTTATTCAATTAAACTCTAGTATTCTTTTAGACAACTATGTTATTTAGTAACAGCTAGATGCCATTTGTGTTATATAACTTTGCCATTTGTTCAGTCTTCTTTGTCATTGTTTTATATAACTTTGCCATTCTTTTGAAAAAATATCAACTGCTTGAATATTACAGTTTGTTTGTAGGTCGTGGGCTCCACAAATAAGGCCACAGGTAAGGTCGTGAGCTCCACAAGTACGAATGTCACTTCCTAAATAATAATAAAAAATGTTAGAATCATTTAAAAATATATTATCACTCCATGTGTCTAAATTTAATTTCTCGATGTACACGTGTCATTACTATTTTAAAATGTGTAAGGCAGACTCTGTCACTATTTCATGCATTTGTTGTCATTTGTTGAATGCCAATTTATTACGCGTTTAAATATCAGTTATATTAAATCATGCAGACTCTGTCACCATTAGTTATATTATTTGCCATTTGTTTACTGTTGTTTAGGGTTAGCTAACACGTGCGATTCATACGAGTTCGTCTAGCTTTTGGCGTCAAAAACCATTCCCATTCCCCAAACACTTTTTTCTTACACGACCACTGTAAAGGCTGTAATAACCGTCCCGATTCTACACATCGTGTGTGTGATTGTCAACCGTAAAAACCATCCCGGTTGCACAAACCGTTTTCTCACAATCGCTGTAATTTTACCTATTATGTGTGTGTGTGTGATTTTAGTATTATTTCAGTGGCAAATCATCTATGTGACTACTGCCTACCAAGTGTTTGATTAAAGTCTATTTTTTCTTTCACAATGAAGTCTGATAAAGAAGTGAATGAGCAATTTAACGAGGAAAACTAAGCGCAGGAAGGTGGAGCCAAGAAGGGCACCTCTAATGCTAAAATTTACACCTCTCGGTGTACAGGTGTGCGACTTCACAATTTTTTTACAGTTCTGCCTGAAGAGGAGAAGAGTGATCTTCGTACCACCTACTTTGCACCATTGATGTTGATTGATCCAATAGCGACGATGTCGACGTTGGTTGTAGAAATATTCGATCGTCATCTCGGTGATATGAAGTTTTAATTTGGGGGGACGATAATTCAGATGAAACCCATTCATGTTTGCATGGTTTTGGGGCTACGTGTCTCTCCTATTGCAAATGAGTTCTTATTTGTTGATCCTGAGCATATAACAAATTTTAGAATGAGGCGATTCCTTAAAAAGAAGAATGCATATGGGTTGAAGGAAATTGACGGGGCTTTAAAATAGGCAAAATTGAAAAGACATTTTGGTAAGGTTCTAATTTGTCATTTGTTTGGTCTGCTTTATCATCATTCTTCATTGTATTTGTTACCCCAAAAATTTATGTATTGTATTTGCCATTTTTGGGTCATTATTTTCTAAGATTCTTATCATTATATTGTGTATTCTTTGGCATTTTTTACCCATTCTTATTCTTAGCCGTGTGTAATTTTGTTTTGCAGACGATGTTCTTCGATTAAATTTGTTAAAAATTATACTATCCTTTCTACTCCCGGACAAGGGAGGTGAAGTATGTTGATATAGTAGATGATCTAGATCAGTTCAACAGATTCCCCTAGGGTGAGCAAGTTTATAATTTCTTGTGGAGTTTGTCGATTATCGATCAGCCGCTGATAAAAAATTGGATAAAGCTTTATCACTGCACGGATGTACCTGGGTGTTGATGATATGAACTTTCCTCTCTATTCCTAGCCTGAAGTTTCCAAGAATTCAGGAATCCATATATTTGTTCCCTAAGCTACAGGGATTGAGGATGACATCCTTTAAGCGTCACCAAACTGTGGCATTTAAAAAGTTTTTTGCTAACCTCAAATTGCTGGCAATAGCTATGAAGGCGTCTGAAACTGACATGCAGCAAAAACTTGTGCAAGAAGCCACGAAAATCTTTTATTCTTTGTATGAATGATTCATTTCATTGCTTCCTTGTCATTTAATTTATTGCTTATATTTAGAGCATGCAAACGGGCCGGGTTTGGGTTACACGGGTCGGGTTTGGGTTACATGGGTCGGGTCATAGCAGGTTCATGGGTTAAAAATGCAAACCTAAACCCGACTCGTTTAGTTAAACGGGTCAAAAGTACAAGCCCAAACCTGACCCTGATTTAAACAGGTCAACCCTGTAGTGACTTATTCCGCATCTCGAGCTCATGCTTCATCTTCGAACTACAGACGAACTTTTGACCTCAACAACAGAGCACGTGGCACAATCACAAACATGTACGGAACGAGTTTCTCAACCAATACCACTCATCCCTAGCGACACTCATGTTATTGGTTGAGAGTCGTCTTGTAATAGCTTATTTCATATCTCAGACTCAAACCTCATCCTCGATCTCATCAGCATACAGGATGCACTACTAAAGACGTAACCAAACTTTCCCTAGTTCGAGACACCACTTTCGGCCTCTACATCAACAGTTTAACCTGCGCGAAGCACACAGTTTGCAATAAAGCCGTTATACAGCAGCAAAGGTCAGAATGTTACACAATCTGGTCAAAGAATATCTCACACTCACTTTGTAACGTCCATCATTCAGGGACTTTATAGTCGTCAAACGGTCATATTGGAGAACCTATAAGAAGACCTGGAGAACTACAGATGAAGGATGACATATTCACCATAGAAAAGTTCCTACTCTATCATCCTACACTCTCAGAACGATCATTATAATAAACTAGCAATCTTAATAAGATCATCACTTTCTCAAAATCCTTAGAAGAGGTCGTGGTTTGTAACCTATTCAAAGGTTTTCTACCCTAAATCATCTTATTGTTTATTGCCTGTTGTTCTTGAACGTTCTGAATACATTTGGTGTAAAGGCTAAGTCTGGATCCCGGAACTAGGCTATTATATTTGGCGCCGTCAGTGGGAAACAAAATTTTCAAACCTATTGTCTTAAACGCTGTTGATCACCTTATCTCAAAATGTCACCTCCAGGTCAAAGCATGTCGATCGTCCAGGTGGAAGAAAACACAGCTTTAGCAGACCTGAGGGCCACTCTGAACTCAAAAACAAAAAGGCGCGCAGCCCTGGAACAACACCTTGCAAGTGTACAAAACGCGTTAAAGGTCTTACAGGGTCTTCAGGTCGCCACCCATAAGAACAAAGCCGTACAACCTGAGGGCTCGCAGATTCCGTTCATGACAGAATCAGGCCTACTCTGAAAGGCGTTCATGCAGGAGATGCGCTTCAATCTAACCGTCAACAACAGGACAATGAGGGTTTGCCTTAACGCTCTCTACACCTTACATCCAAAAGAATGGTTGGACAATGAAGTATTTATATCATTTATTTCTTTTTCTCTATCATTTATTGGGTTATCCCTGTCATATACATCATTTTTTCATAAAATTATCATTTGTACAGTAGTCTCTACCATTTGTTTTCAAATTGTCTGTCCTTTTTTCGTTGTACTTTGGCATTTCTTTATACAAAAGTTGTTTTCCTTGCCTTTTATCATTTGTTGATGTTATTTGTATTTGTGAACTTTATCATTTTTGGTTTATAATTTGTCATTGTCTTGTTCTGTTCAGGTCATTAATGTTTACATTAAATCCCTAATTCAATATTTTGATGCATAACATCGTGTCCGCCGACCTAAAAAAAGATTGTGTTGGCAGATGTCCATATCTGTCAATATATAGCCTGGGCTTTCAATGTTTGGACTCGTATTATGTCCTCTCCAGCAGGTGTGGAATTAAAGAAATCAATTTGGGAACAAATTGCATCTATGCAATGAGATCCTACAGTTTCTCATTGCTTCCATCAAGGAGATTTGAAAGTGACGAATTCGAAATTAATACTCATTCCCTGGAATCTCAATGACAACCACTAGGTCCTTTGTGTTGTGTCCTTTAAGAGAAGAAAAATATGTATCTACGATTCATTGGTGGATGCAAAAATTACAAATGCACAGAAGAAGAAGAAGTTATCTGCTGGACACCAGCATATTGAAGATCAGCTATCAACAATCCTCCCAAAAATGTTGATATGGAAAGATTTTGCCGATCGTAGTAGTCCACCTACTGGTTCAGAGGTAAAGACTTATGGTATTAACTCCAAATGGACAACTCATTTTGGGGAATGTTCAATACAGC